>NDFZ01005490.1:0-74030 GCA_002192655.3 Mamestra configurata
GCCACTCACCGCAAGCTAAGGAGAATGCTGCGCACACGCCGCACAGGCCGCACGATACCGCCGAGCCGCACGTACAGGTAAGCAAGGAGATCACTCATCAATCAATGGTTTAATAGCCACAAGCCTCGAACACCCTGGGAGACTATCGTTAGGCAGCTAACATCAAGGGCTTGATTCAGAAAGCTGTACTTCCGGACATAGTTCGCATTGTTAGGAGGGTGGGATACTTTTTAAATATTTTTTTTGTGAAATATTTAAAAAAATTATCGATAAATGTATTTAATTTAATAAACGAAACATGTTTTCCTCAAAGCGTCTTCTATAACAGAATGGAATGGAATCTTCAATAACTGCTATTGTTACAGCTCAACGCAAAACGAGCAGTTTTAGCCACAAAGAGCAGACGGCCACCGCCGCCTGTACACAATACGCCAAATAATAAGAGTAAGTATACTTCTTCCTATGAAACTTTATTAAAAATACCTTCCTGCTATTGTCCTGTGTTACTTTGGGTCGACGTTAACACGTTCTCTTGTTCCGTTCCCAGCCTAATGTATAAAATTCTTCCGTTACTGACTGACTGACAGACAACGCACAGCCGAAACGAATGGGCGTAGAAAGTTCAAATTTGGCACTACATGCCTTGGAGAGTGTAGGAGAGCACTAAGAGAGGATTTCCCGAAATTCTTACGGTAACGGGAAAAAATGCTCGTACGAAGTCGCAGGCAAGCTAGTTAAAGATATAAATGAATGATGACATCGCGGCAGACCAAGACAAAGGTGGAGAGATGAACTTGACTCTTACCGTATGGACTGGCCTGCAATGGCAGAAGTGTGTAGACAAGGGAGGTCTTTTCATAACGGGCTTATAAGATAGCTGGTTACATAGACTGGTCTTAAAGACGGTGAAGAAAACATCGCGAGAGAACCGCCATGTGCCAGAACCAAAAAAAAAGGTCCAAGTCTAAATCAAATCATTTATAACAATAACCCATTTGACTAGTATTAAAAGTCTAAATGAATGAATACTTATTTGATAGATGATATTAAAACATAACTATTTGTGAAAAAAATAAATTAATGGTCGAAAAACAGAGAAGTTACATTTTTGAAGTTATTCTACTATCCTTGTCAAACAGAATGTCATTTGTACTGGATGGCTTAAATTCAATATGGCGGGACTTGTGAGTGACGTCATATGCAATTAGTGCTGTCTCTGTTTATTACAGATTTTATAACGCTGACAACACCGCCATTTTTTTGTCTACTCTAGGTTTTGAAAAAAAGTTATAATAATTCAGTCAAATACCCTATTACACCATTGAAAATTTAGTGGCACTTTTGAATGTTGATAAAAACGTCACAATCAGCGCTGGGCTCTCGTGGTGGATTACGAGCCGCTCCACATAGAAGAGGCTAGGGACCCAGCAGTGGGAACGGAATAGCCGCAAACCTGCACAAAACACTGATTTCAAAATATTTTGCTGATAATCTATTCGCAAACAAAATACTTGAATACTGCCTGCGTCTGTGTTTCCGAACGCATACAACCTTAATTTCTTCAAAATTAGAGTGAACAGGCTTCTTTTGGGTAAGCTCGCTCCATCGTCGACTTTATCTCTGTCATCTATGACCTAGAATAGAGTCAAGAGCAAACCCATATTAAATAAAAAATAAAAGAACAGCTATGACGAGCGAAAAACTATTTAGTTGTTAGTTAAAATTCGTTTAATGTTTTACTTTAATCTATGTAAGTAAACAACATATTCTAATCAGAAACATTTTCTTCCTAAAATCCAGACAAAATTCCAGATGCAAGACTGAAGAAAGGAATGAAGACGGCCAAGCAGCGTCTCGGTAAAATCCTTAAGATACACAAAATGATATATTAATATTATAATTAATTAGTTTACTAGATTACGTGTGACAGACGGACGTGTGTAGACGTATATTTTATATATGTAGTGTATATAAGCACGGACCAATACGTGTGGTGGTCCAATGATCACTCGTTCACTTTTCTGAAGCGGAAATTGGAAAGATATTGCATCAATTGTAACTTTGGCTAAATTGGGGCATTTCGGCGGCCTTAATGCGAGTTTTGATACTTACACGAACAAAGTTCAATTTGTATTGAAACTGAAAAAGTACCATCTGGTAAAAATGATGGAAAACAATACTAAACGTATTGTATACAAACGTCAATTAGACGTTTGTGAACATTCAGTTTAATGCGATTGAGTAAGTATAAAAACTAGCTAGCTAGGTCTATAGATTCAATTCGTTACTGCCAGTGCTAGTCTAGGTAGCAGAGGGTAAAGTATGTCTAAGCCTTTTAAATAAATAATAATACCTACAGCTATTATAGTAATCAATTAAGGTTTGTTCAGACCTGGGCGGCAGCTAAAGGGGTGAAGTATCGTCAGATACTGGTTTCGCCCGTTTAGCTATAGCCGTAGAATTCCATATAAAATTCTCGGTCTGATACCTGGAAACTGAGCGGAATTTATCGCTACCGCTCAGGGTAGCGAATACCTCGTAGGTCAATAGGCTTTGAGGCTGAAATAAGCGAAAGGTAATTTTATTTCGGCACAATATGACATATTGCGTCGACGATATTTTGTCGCTCTGCACATGATGGTAGCCTTGTAGGAGTCGGTACCCTTAGTCGGTAAGCCTTTACCTCAAGTGGGGTAGGCCTCCAGTCCAACCGGGTACAGCTGAATAACCCTCGACCGTATATCGGGCCCGGTGGCCAACCTCAAAGGATATTAAGCCATGTACGCATCTCCTGGGTACTTGGCTAATCTCCGTTAGGGATTGTAGTGTGCAAGTATGTGCGCAAATATAGTTGCATTCTCCTTGACTCTCGCAGTCGATGTGAAGGAAATTGGGCACCACCGGGGTGAGATCAGAACACGAGCTTAGTACCTAATACCTGAATACAACGTGTAACAGAATAAACGCAATACGTGAAAAGGGGTAATTACCTTCATCATTATGAACAACTTTTACTATGGGACCAATCCCGAAATCGCGAAAAATAATCAGCAGTTTAGTACATTTTGTCAGCACATAAATGTATGGGAAAATCGATTTTTTTTCGCGTATTCAGCGTAGGTCCCTAGTAAAAGTTGTTCATAACGATGTGTATAATGACCCCTTAAGAGGTATTGCGTTTATTCTGTTACACGTTGTATATGTATATTTTTAACTCTTAAACTTAATATTGGGATTTATAAATGGTGCAATATTTTTTTGATTACTGTAAGTTAATGTATCAGGTGGAAATGAATGCGAAATAATGTATTTAGTTTTTAGTAGTTTGTTTGCAGCTAGTTATGTGCAGTTCAGTTTCTATAATAATAATTGTACTGTTTGCCTAGGATATACTTAAACCACTAAGATTTTTATTTTATGGTTATTTCTGCAAGCCAATGCAGCAATGCATTATTTCAACTCTCGTAGGTAAAGATAAAAAATTGTACCCAAAATTAAGAGTTTAAATTTTGTTTCTTTAAGTTTTGCTCTACTACTAATTTGGTCACAGCGACATGGCGTTTTGTGTGTTATGCAAATGATTTTTTCTCACTATTTTAAGTGTCCGAATTAAGGAAAAACTTTTCTCTATATTTCATTCTTTTTTATTTCCACCTGATATGTATCAAACAAACATACACGCTTGACTCATAATTACCCAGTGATGAGCTCTTACTGCCCAAAAGCCGCGTACACACTGGCAAATAATGCCTTAAATATTATCATACTGAATAAAAACCGTCGCTCTCATGTAGACAAGCATAATAAATAAGGTCCGAGAATATTTAAGCGAAAATCCTAAAACTTCTTGCTATGTCTATTGTCTATACTTGAATTTATAATTCGAGATTATTTCAATCCATCGCTAGCGACTCAAGTTTCGACTTTAGCGTTCTATGTATATTTGAAGTTGATTTTTAAAAGACCCTAAAAAGTTTGGGTTGCAATGGAATTTAACCTTTGTCATGAAAGACATAGAGTTTGATTTTAAAAGATTTGATTATTGTCTCGAATTCTTAATTCAAATACAACGTGGGAAAGAATAAACAGAAGCTTGAATAGGAGTAAATATTGTACTCAGTACTCATGAGTCATTATAATGACCTCATTAAAGGTTTTGCATTTATTCTGTTACACGTTGGTAAGTGAGGCTAAGTCCAGGGAACGCTGGACGTACCTACACCCAAAGAGAATAGACCGAAAAGGTCAAGCTGTTTTGACTTAGCAGAGTTCGGAAACGGTTCAAACCAATTAATTTCTCAGTGACTACGCGGCTTTAAATGTGCACACAGGTTAAAAATGTGATTTTATATTTAAATAACAATAGAGTTAAAGCGTATTTTCTCAATCAGTAGGCTTGCGATTGATATCAAATGCTTTTAGTTCGGTGGGAAGTCTCTCTCAATATTGATGGGCAATATGAACTTGTGAAACTCGAATATTGTTACAAAATTTAATTTGTCTTTAACTATGATTTATCTGCATTTATTTCATCTAAGACGATTCGTAGTACTCTTGCAGTAGTTGATTTTGTTTCGCATAAAATCTGCATCTTTTCGAAAATGGGTCTTACACCTTAACTCCTAGCGTTTAAGATATAAAACGCATTTTCGGAATGATGTCGTCGGCGGTAGGGGCTTGAACATACGTAAAACATTTAGTTTGGATACATTTATTTACAGGAGTAAGACGAAGTAATTATTTATTATATTGCTGTTGCAAATCACAAGTGTTATGTGACTTTTACAAACATTCATAATAATAATAAGGTTTCAATTGAAATGATTGAGCGCTCACGGGAAATGCAGCAAATATACTTTAAAGTTTCTACTTAATATACTATATTTAAAAAATTGCGTGTTTTTATAATATATAAAATAATTATAATATATTTAAGAGACTTTCCACAGACTATTTTGTTTTGAGTAAGATCTGATTTCTCACTTTTTTTGTGTATTTGTCTATAAATTAATATTTGATTAAGCTATTATGTCTTTTTGATAAACGTTGTAGAGAGATGTACTGTACTGTTTCTAAATTAAAACCGTTTTCTACACTATTATTAATAATACTCGACATTTTTTTTCTGTTTAAAACGACTTGAAAAATTTATCAAATTATAAAAAATTAAAAAAAAAAAGAAAAAAAAGACATTTTTCATTAAAAAAAAATGTAAATAAACCAACCACCGAATATTAAATGTAAATAAAAATGAATTGAAATAAACGTAAAAAAACAACAAAAAGAAAAAAAATATTGCTTTAGCTACTTATGGACTTTTTTGTTATGTTTTTAGTGATAGTAGTACATAAGGACGTGTTTTCAATGTTATTTTGTTGTATCAGAATTAATACGGATGCAGAGCGGATTTATATTTTATGAAAAGTAGTGCAATAGGATTATATTGAATTCTATGTAAGTAGTTAAAAAGTATTAATAAAATATGCTTATTTTCAAATATTGTTGATAAAAAATACGAAAATTTTACTCTTAAATTATTTAAAACAAAAATTCTATCTGATCTCTCATATAATTTTATTGCACAAATGTAGTTTTGCGTCTGTATTATTAAACGGCTTGTTCTCATTTGCAAAAAAAAACAGGGTGTGTTTTTCATATAATATTTTTTCATAGATGTGTCGCGTTCGTGTGAAACGTCCATATTTTTTCGATGAATACGTTGTTTTGTAACATATAATAGAACATTAAATAATACAAAAAATACGAATTATTATAAATATATTTATTACCCGACATGAAATGCATTTTGACATAAAACTTAAAGAAAAATCATTTGGATTTTACACTCATTTTTATTATATGTTACTAAATAACTTGACTTCTATATCAACTTTAACCGGGCATTTTTAGGCTACGATTGTAAAATGTCGACATGGCCCATTTCAAGTGTGTGACATGGCCCATTTAAAGTGCAGATAATATGGATAATATGTAAATTTACCCTTTAAAATTGACAGCCACAACCATAGACATTTTTTTATAACGATGGACTTTGTGGGCACTGATAGTAATTAATATAGTTTTGAAATAAATCAGTGATAATTTTAAAGGGTGAACGTATATTTTTACTTCTACAAGTTTTTACGTATAATGCACTATTCAGTCATGATAGAAGACGTCTCGTTCACTATAGAAAGTAACTTTATGATAATTTTATAAGTTCATCCAAAGCAACCTCATTTCCAATTTAAAGGAGCACCCTGTAGTAATATAATATAAATAAAGCTACATGCAAACGTACATATTGAATATAGGTAAACTTTAACATCGCAGTATTTAGACATAACATTTTTTTAAAGTACTTCAGGAGCGTAAAAGGATCGGTTCGGGCTAGCTTCATTTATTTATCATTCATCGATTTACTTATTTTTTTCATCATTCATTATAATATTCATTTACTGCTACGTCCGATACGGTTCTGAGGATGCGTGATTTTCTTTTTTAAAACCCTCTTTTTTATTTCGTCTGCATTTTTTTTTAAATAGTTGTGTTTGTGTTATTCATTCATACATCACATTCGACTCAGGCGCAGCTTTTGAAAAATATATACAAAATAATTTGTATTTGTTAGTTAAGTTATTGAGGATTTATTTGGAGGACATTAAGAGCTGTGTTTTTTAAATATAACCTTTATATACAATGTGGAGACATCAATCGACAATCAATGAAAACACTGGCGATACTGGTTTATAGGAATATTTTGAAACTATTATAAATCCTGTCACCGAAATTAAAAATTTACTTTGAAATAACTTACATAAAACGCCAAAAAACTCAAACTAGTCAAGGATAGTGACTACTATTCTGACGAAATATTCCAAGCAGTCTGTTGGTTGCAGTTAGTGACATCAAATCTTTAATAAAAGACAACATAGTCGTATCAACTATAGTATTGCCAGTGTTGATTTATTGTCGTATCGTCGTCTCCACCCTGTATATTCCCATAGTTCATAATTAAAAAAAAACAGCTTTAGATTCAAATTAAAAGATAACCTAAGATGGATTATGTTTTCTATGCAGTTAGATGAAAATATTTAATAGTTATTAAAAAAATACTTTTTCTAGTGAACGCGCCGCCATTGCCACATTTAATTTACTAAGCCTTCGATGTTAAGTAACTTATTAAGAGTTTTCTAAGTAGAAGCACTTTAGATGTAAACGGAAACGCCTTCACGGTTTAACATAGCGTTTATTGTATATTGGTGATTTGTATCGGTTACTTAAGTTTTGTATTACTCGTAGAAAATAAAGTTTTATTACTGAAATTCTGTATCTATATAATAAAAATGAATCGCTAAATGTGTTGCTAAGCGCAAAACTCGAGAACGGCTGGACCAATTTCGCTAATTCTTTTTTTGTTATGTTTGTTATTGTCAGGAGAAGGTTCTTATGAAAGAAAATTTTCAGAAACATTAACATCCTGGCGAAGCCGGGGCGGTCCACTAGTATTTAAAAAAAATGTCACATCAGGGAAAATGGATTCTTTATGAGGCATGTTTAGGTAATTTTTAATTTATAAGAATACAAATCAAATGTTTCGCAATATTAGTAAATTAATTACGTTTTTTTTACCCATGGACATAATATCTATAACAGTATAGAAAACTTAAGTAGTCGACAGGTATGAACGATTGATATATACATATAGTATAAAAGATATATTGTAAATTATGGATAACAGTGAATGTATATTGTTGTGACAGAGGAAACAGTTCTCTAGACAAAACATTTATTTATTTGTTTTATTTATACCTACTCCGTACCTATATTACACCACCTACACTATCTGAATACAAGTAGTTTAAAAAGAGATTATATAATATTCATCGAGGGGATAAAGCAGTGTCTATGTCACGGGCGTCATATAGAATCCCGCAAAGAAGGCTTCGAGATTTAATAGTAGAACTGATAGTCGCTGCAAGGTATAGGTTTTTTTTTGGACTTGACCACTCGCAGTTCAGCACACTAAAGCTGGTTACTGCTTAACCGGACTATCCTGTGGTGGCCTCAAATGAATTTAAGGCCCCCAGGCAGGGCTTACAAACTAAGCTAAATTAAACTAAATGACCGCTCGCTAGGACATCTCCTGTGGAATACGGACCTCGGCTTAGCGGCGTCATTTCGGGAGGACAGCAAGGGATAGGCTGGGTCTAAAACTACCGGCTCAGCGACGCGGGCTGGCTCGGTAATCAAAGGTCGGGGAGGGTTTTTACAGAGACGTCGCGACGGGCCTCGCCGGCGAGGCCGGAAAACGGAACGCGGTCCCTACAGCTTTCTTGAATCAGAGTGATGGCGTCGTCGGGTTCGACGAGGGTATAAGGTACAGGTCGCGCGGTCAGAGTTTTCATACGAATTTTTTGTTGATTTTCCATATTGCGATTGCATTATGGACCATCTACAGCCGACAGTAGCAGGGATACACCCCCAGTTCAGCGCCGGGTAAAAATGACTTAATTTAGATTAGGTTTACAAGACATCTATAGGTTAACTTTTTCGAGCAGGTGATGTGCTTAAATCCTTTTGAACGCCAGAACATCATAAACGCATCGGCGTGCCCCCGACGCCAAGCCAAAATTTGGCCGTATTTTTTGTCACATATTTGTGACGTTTGGCGTGTAGGGCACGTCATTGCTTGTCACATATATGTGACAATGGCGGTCAAAAGGTTAAACCTACATAATATTACTTGAAACTAGTAAATGACAGATTTTTCAAGTAAAAATTCAAAACTGAGTTGGTCATAATTGTTACCTAATCGTTGACGTCATTCCTAAATCTAGAACACTCCAATTAAGAATTAAAGTAATGCAGCATTTTATGCTGTTTTAGCTAAAAAGTTGATTTTCCATTCAGCAACTATGCTATGGAAATAAACGATAATTACGACTCATTAATATTGCACTCTGCTGATCGGAAATTCTACCATTCGTCTACATAATACCACTAGGCACTACAGTTGTTGCATACCTAAGTTTGAAATATTAGAAACTTTAATGCACAGTAAAAAGAAAAATATCTAGTGTTTTGAAACAAGTAAATATTCATTAATTATTATATACGTTACTACAAAACATGAAAATCATAAAAATAATTCACATCCTACAATTCACTTTAATAACCGCGACAAACATAACAGAAACGAAAAACAAAAGCAAATCAATTCTGACAAAGAATAAATACAACAGACACGCTAGATGTGGCAGTTTCGACAAAACGGACAGTGTTGTGGCCAAAACGATCAAATTGGTCGAAAAGAACTCGGGGTTTGGGGAGTTCTTCAAGGGTTTCAATGTCAGTCAGTGCTCGTCTGACAAGGGTGCTAGCTATGTTAAAAGGCACATACTAGATGGATTGATTGTACATCCTGATTTACCGGACTGGCATTGGCTTGAATATAAGGTAAGTTTTTTTGATATCCTAACTATATTCGTGACAATCTAAGAAGTCGGATTTGACAGCTGAGTAGAGAGGGATAGATGATCGCTTTACCACTGAAGGCCGGTCTCAATAATGTATCTACCGCTGACCAACTCAAATTATCTACCAACAGTAGCTGAAATGTCATGTTTGCCTTTAAAACGTGACGCTACTGCTTCAGCTACTGTTGGTAGCTAATTCGACAATTTGTTAAATACCTACGTTATTGAAACTGGTCGTAAGTGCGAAAGAGATTTATTTCCTGTCTCATACTTCCTAGTAGGTAAAGCAATGCTGTAGGTATCCTGCTGTCAAATCCGACTTCTTAGATTGTCCCGAATATAATAATATAAATGCGGAAGTGAGTTTTGTTTGTTTGTAACGCTTTCACGTCTAAATGAAAGAACCGCTGAAAAAAAAAAGGAAACGATGTTATATTGGAACTCTGCTGATGAAGATTAGATAAGTATCTACATAATGTAGATGTGACGTGTGCGTGTGAGGGTGTGTGTGTGTGTGTGTGATGGGGTAGGTGTACAATAAAGTTTATAGGTAATAAATAATATGTATAAAAGAAAAGATGTTAAAAATAATTGGGATAATGGCCGTAGAATAAGTTAGTAAGTCGTTCGTTTTGTTTTCCTCTTCCAGACCGTTCACAAAAAGGCTTACCGAACACCTCAACAGGAATTAGAAGCACTTACGAAGTGGCGCAACAATCTCCAGATAGTGGCGCAACACAACCGCGACTTTCTGATGGGGAAACAGTCGTACTCGCTGCATTTGAACCTTTTTGGAGATCTGGTAACATTTAGTTTACTATTTGTTCATTCAAAAACCCTGATTCGGAGTAGGCCGCTGCTAATAGAACTTGGCAAAATAGAGTTTTACTGGCCTGCTTTACACCAAATGTGAATGCGGTGCCCCTGTCCAGAATATGGCCCATTTGTTGGAGTACCCCAAATGCCCTTACCTGAGCCATTAACCTTTTGAACGCCATTGTCCCATATACGTGACAAGCAAGCGCGTACCCTGTACGCCAAACGGCACAAATATATGAAAAAATATTCAGCGAATTTGTGACTCGTTTTGCTTTGGCGTTCAAAAGTTAATGACCTAATTAATGCCACTGATGCCGATATAAACGTGGTGGCCAGTAGGGCACAAACTGTTTCAATTTCCTCTTTTCGAGTTAATGGGTCACCATTGACTTTAGAAGAGTGACTGAAGAAGTTCAGGACCTGCTAGTAATATAATAGCTTTTACTGAACAGGTGCACATTGATACAAATTAAATACAGTTTATTTCCTCGTTGGTCTAGTGCAGGGGTGGCCAACTTGATTAAACCAAAGATCTTTTTACTGACGAAATCCTGTGCGATCCACCAATTACATACTTCTTAAAATTTGAAATGAAACAGTACAATTAATTAAATACAATTATGCAGTATAGGTATATTTTATTTTATTAAGCAATTTATGATTAAAATTTAAATGCGCTCGATCCTACTGGTACCAATTGATACCAGTCGGGCCTTAGAGGCCTGACCTATTTATATAGTTGTGCAGTCTGTTATATGTATTTATATTTTTTGCGATCGACTGGACTAATAGCCGCGATCGACCGCTTGGCCATCCCTGGGTTAGTGCTTGCAAGTGCTACCGGGGGTTTCGATTCCCGATGGAGATGACGACACGACAATAAATCAAAACACTGGCAGTTCTACTTCATGCGAATGTTTTGTCTTTTATCACAGATTTGACGTCGCTAACTGTAACATAGGTACCTACTGTTCGGAATATTTCGTCAGAATAGTAGTCACTATCCTTGGCTAGTTTGAGTTTTTTGACGTTTTACACAATTGGGAAGTTTATTTTTAATTTTGGTAACAGGATTTAGGTATAATAGTTCCAAAATATTCCTATGAAACAGTACCTACTGCAATGTTTTCATTTATTTTATTTATTTATTTATTTATTCATTCCTTAGATATTATAACACCTTTACAGATACATCCAAGGCGATGTTATAACTTAGGTACATAATATATAATACAGTACATCAGATACCTTAATCATTATTTATATGGCTAGACCGTTTTCAATTAGATTTTGCGCTACTCTTACAAATCTCGGCAAGTTCTGGCAAAATATATCTTCCGACAACACTATGACATTAATCAAACGTATGGCTCGCGACATAGGGGCAAACTTGAGTAGATTTGTCCTAGCCAATGGTACGTCTAACAGAGCGGGGCGGCGCGCGGCGGCGCGTCAAACGCACCCATCCGGCGCGCGCAGCTGCAGCGCTTCTAGCACCTCCGGGTAGTGCAGCAAACCCAGCAATACGCTAGCCACATATTTGACCAGCGCGACGTCTCTTCTTACAGCCAGCCTGGTGCACCCGACCATGCCCAGGACGAACAAACTCGGGTACATGAGGGTATAAAAGGGTAAACACCATATTCTTTTTAATTCAGAAACCTCGCAAACTTGTTTTGTATTTTCTCCAACATGAGGGTGTACTTTCCCTCATGAGGATTCCAAATAATTGCACTGGTCTCCAGGTGACTTCGTACCAGTGCATTAGACAAGACTTTTATTGCAGCCGTATCGCTAAAGTCCTTACATTGTCTCAAGATGAAACCGAGATTTCTGAAGGCCCTGCCACACACCTCAACTATGTGTTTGTGAAACGTTAACTCCGGCACCATCTGCACGCCCAGGTCCCGCACCTGAGTGACGCGCGGCATGACTGCCGCGTCCATCTCATACAGATGACGCAATGGAACACGCGCACGGCTGTAACTCATCAGTCATCACACAGTACTTGTCAACGTTAAAATTAAGTTTATTAGACTTGCTCCATTGGACTACATTATTTATGTCTGTCGTATCGATGTCTCGACATAAGATAGACTTGCCTACGTAACGACACGTTTTCGTAAAAAGTGTAGCACATTTTACCAAAAGTGACGTAACAAGCCTCCACATCTGAACTGAAGCATTTTATCTTTGTCAATTTTATTGTTTTGATGAAGCAAAAAATACGTGTCCAATATTTTTTTATAATAAAACTGATAGACTATTTTTTTATCCAGGAAACATCCCTATTTGTAGGTAGGTAATACAATATAAATTTACCTACTTATCCACGTTCGTAACATCCACAGTTTACTTGAGCGCACTCTATATTAATGAGGCTAATATAGTTTACATTAAAGGCTTAATTACCACGATCGAACGCCGATTCCATGAATTCTATAGCAGTTGTATCTCAGAGTTAATTAGCATGAATACAGCTTGAACTAGAATTCATAGCTTATTAGGCAAAGTTAATAAGGTTACCGCTGTCTGTAAAGCGACAATTACAATAAAGTATATATAAATAATTAAATAGTCAAAGTATGAGAATGTATGGCGCCGCGCGCCGTTTCCGAAGCCTGCGACACACGCGCGCTGCCGACTTCGGAAGCGGTGCCATATATTGTCATACTTTGACTAAGTATTGTCGCATCAGCCGCTAAATTGTACCTTAGAAGTACTTTTAAATATGACCACACACTTCTGAAACAGTTTGTATATTATTATAAGACGGGACCCGTAAGGGCCAGAGCCTGCCAGGATTGCGACATTTGTTCGAAAGAGTCACCGCGGCCCTGGAACGCAAAGGGCTTTGGAAAGAACACGGCTGGGTTTTAGTTTGTAAGAGTCTGACACGCCCTTCCGCTCCACCCAGAGCGGAAGAAGTCATTTGATGATTTACCATCCTCAAAAAAGCTGCTGGACTATACTTGGGTCGCACTTGGCCGGTTTTTATATGTTTATTTCAGATTGACAGCAGCCCCTATAACTTCTCGTAGTAAGACTGGTTTTCGTGCCACAATTTGTTAATGATTGTGTTGTTCCTTTTAGGATGTAAAAGAATACTTCAACAAGTTTCTGAAGCTGTTCTTCACGTTTCCATTGTTCGACCCGGCTGAGGATCCTCATAAGATTGCTTACCGCAAGAATTTGCATCGCAGTGTGCCTGAAACGGTAAGGAATAAAAAACATTAAAAAATACCTTAAGAAAGAAGGCACTTCTGCTGTGTATGACATTCTGATTTTGATTTCCAGATAGATAGAATAATTATACTTTAAATAGCGGACGTCACGCGGTTTCACCCGCGTAGTTCCCGTTCCCGTGGGAGTACGGGGATAAAATATAGCCTATGTTACTCGCTGATAATGTAGCTATCCAATGCTGAAAGAAACAAATCGGTCCAGTAGTTTTTAAGTTTATTCGTTACATAAAAAAATACAAATCTTTCCTCTTTACATTCTTAGTATAGATGACATATTTTCCATGATGCTGAAGTCTTTCAAAAGTTGCGGATTTTGTTTTTTTTTTTTTTGTACGGTTTTAGAACCTCCAGCATCTGGCAACCCAAATCGGATCAGACAATCGGATACGTATGAGCCTACCCTAAAGAAGCTCAACCTCATTTTTTAAATCGGTCCAGTAGTTTTTAAATTAATTTGTTACATACCTAAATACAAATCTTTCCTCTTTATAATATTAATATTATAGTATAGATGTACACCAAAAATAGTCACACAACACTGACACATTCTTAATTGTATGGGTACAAAGGCGGTACTATCGCTGCAAGCGATATATCAAATCAAAATAGATGGACAAACTTTTCGAAATCATTCAGACCACCAAAATAAGGACAATGGTAAAAAAGTAAAATAAGAAAAACGCATTAGATCTACTTTCCAGGAAAAAAAATCAGCTAGTGAAAACACACTAAAAATGTTAGCAATTTGTTATTTTAGGTTAAAGTAAAATCACTTTAATTTTGTTTAGATATCTTTGGTTAGACGTAGGTACTGAACGCTGTGTTAAAATTAGTCCATTTTTTTATTGGTACCTTATATACCAGGCAACCTTAGAGCGGTTATGCACTGCATCCGACCCGATTTTTTTTTTTTTTTTTTTTTTTAAAACGTTGCCCCACACTAGGAATTTCTCCTGTATCGTGGGTGCGTTTACAAACATACAAATTCACATACACAAACAGCCAGACCCGGAACAACTATCTGTAGGCCATACAAATATTTGTTCCGTGCGGGAATCGAACCCGCGACACGCACCGCAGCAGTCAATCGCTCAACCACTGCGCCAATCGTGTCGTCAATTCGTGTGTACCTAACCCGTACGGAAAAACAGGCGTAATGTAGCTTGATGCTAGCTATCTATCCAATTTGTTTTCGGTTTAGCCACGCTTTTTCCTCTTTACTTAATACAATACCCATCATCTCAGAAGATATTTCACAGGTCGACTGGCGCACCACAGGGTTCAAGCCTAAACTAGAGGAGCAACACCACTGCGGAGCGTGCTACGCTTTCGCTGTCACCCACGCCTTGCAGGCACAGCTTTATAAAAAACATGGTTTTTGGGGGGAATTGAGGTAATATCCAGAGGTCGGATTTAGTTATTTATGTTCTTGCATCGAAATGTTGATATTAATATGGATCTTCCCGGGATTTCTAATAGACAATCCCGTATGGCCAACAATATTACAAACAAATAATAAAATTTTTCTTTTGTTCTCACAAGCTATGTTGTGCGAACTATAAAAGTGGCAACATCGCGCGTGTACACATTGGAATTTTGCAAGTTCGAACATCCGATGTCGTTGATGTAAATTTGGCAACGTCGCGCGTGCAGTGGTTAAAATTGTGTAAAAGTAAATAACTTTTTTATTTAATATATAAAGGGATTTTCCTGCTCTTTAAAATTAATCTCGAGATTTGAGGCATATCCACTTTATTCTTTCGCAGTATGAAATCAGATTAAGTACATAAATAACTCTACCTAATTCCGACTAATATCTTAGAGCCCGTAAGCCACATTTTATGTTTATTGTTGAGAAGGTACATCTTTTAGTTAAATAAATGGTAATTTTATTGGGTGGCAAATAAGCTTACAGTATCTCTGATGGTACAGAGATAGGTAGGTGGGACCCTGGAGACGGTTATAGGCGAAAATCTATAATAACGCGAGTGAAGCCACGGGTACAAGCTAGTATTGTAAAACTTAAGACTTGTATTAATACTGTGTACTGAAGTGAATAATACAATAAGTGTAATCAGAAGATCACTACCAAAAGTGTAGTGTTCATTTTACTGAGAATGACTCAAGTGCCCAGTTCTCTCTAATAGTCCCCAGCAGATAGTGGACTGTAGCTTCAAGGACGGTAACGCGGGCTGCGACGGTGGGTCCCTGCGAGGTGCGTTGCGGTATGCGGCCAGGGACGGACTGATTACTGAGTCGCAGTATCCTTATGTTGGGAAGGTAGGTAGACCTTGTCAATTTAGCTAGTGATTATGCTTAATTATCTTTAGGTACGTATGATAATGTATTTGGAATTCAAGTAATAATTTTGGAAATAAAATAGAAATTAATAGTTCACGCCCAGGGTTTTTCTGGCCGACGACGGTTCGTCTGATGAGAAGCGGATACTATTGCTTACTATAGTTTATGTAATAAATAGTAAGCGCATAAGGTAGAAGGTACTCAAAGGAAGGAAAACACCGAACGCACATAATTCATTCATGGCGAAAATGAAGAACATGCGACAGCAAATTACAACACCACCACAATTACAAATTTGTGGAGCTGTCTGGGCAGACAGCTCCACAAATTTGTGCTGAAAAATCTTAGAGGTAGCATAATCGTTAAGCAATTATTTATTAATTTAACGTAATCAGCAGTGATCGGATAATCGGGCGGTATTATACCTAAACTTCACTTTTATTCCCACGAAAGTATAATACGGACATGCTTTTCAGAATCCCGGATCCCGGAATCGTTCGAAATTCCTGAGATTGCTAAAAATGCCCGCATACAAAATATACTTAGAACTCGTTGTGAACTCTCATTGTATTTTTTTTTAATTTAAAAAGCCGATTCTAATGGAACCTTTAATTTACAATGAAAGTTTTTATGAGAACTGGTTTAGTAACAGGCCAGCAGCCTTGACTACTTAGGGAATTGAAACAATTGTAATTTTATGTGTAGCTCCATGTATTGTTCAATCCCGGAAACCCGGGATTACTTATTTATTCAGAAAGGAATGTCCATATTAGTCTTTCACGGGGAGAAGTTTAGGTATAGAAGCGCCCGATTATCCGATCACTGGTCATCAGTCTAAGACAATTGACCACTGGACCCCAACCTGTCTCTTTCATGGAACTTTATACCATATTACTCATCTAGCTTTTCCAAGCTTAAATTAAAACCGTCTAATCGTCTAGGATGGCAGCTGCAAATACAAAAGCAACCTCGTTCGGGTCCGGGCACGAAGATGGGCCACCTTACCTGTAGGAGACGAGGCGGCTATAGAGAAGAGTCTGGCGACTATCGGCCCTCTAGCTGTGGCGGTCAATGCTGCCCCTTTTACGTTTCAGCTGTACAGGTAATTGTGTTTTCTAACTGATCATGAAGAAGTCACTGCTGGATAAACATAGGTCTCTCCCAAGTGTCGCCACAACAACCGGTCCTGTGCGTCTCGCATCCGCCCATGAGCTTCGCCAGGCCAACAGTCCACCTTGTGAGAGGCATTGCAACCTATCTATACTACAGTAAGACTCTACAGTAAACACTATTTATATACTTCATATATACAGGATGCATTTTTGAAGTGTGCGTGGATAGACAAATCCGAAACTTTGAGGAATATCGAAAAACATTGAAAGCATCATTGGATTATTGACAAATCGGTATTCCTAGCCAGAAATCGAAACGGTTGCAGTCTCAGGAATTTCGAACGATTCCGGGATCCGGGATTCTAAAAAGCATGTCCGTATTATACTTTCGTGAGAATAAAAGTGAAGTTAAGGTATATTAAGCGCCCGATTATCCGATCACTAATTGATAGTATTATTACACCATTCGAAAGTGTCACTAATAAGGATCAAATTGTGGGAAGTAAAGACGGAAAACTAAAGGAAAGAGCTAATTTTAACTAGGTAAGAGTTAAATTTTGAATATGATAGCCACATTATACGAGAACGGGAAATGCGCGTACGAAGTCGCGGGCAAAAGCGAAATAATATAAATAAAGCTGAAGAGTTCGTTTGTTTGTTTGAACGCGCTAATCTCTAGAAGTACCAGTCGGATTTGGAAAATTCTTTTTGTATATGATAGCCACATTCATGAGGAAGGCTATAGGCTATACGGGAACGGGAAAAAACGGAATATGCGCGTACGAAGTCGCGGGCAAAAGCTAGTCAATAATTTATTGTTTTCAACTTTTCTCTTCTCCAATAAGGAGCGGTATCTACGACGATTTCTTTTGCACATCTTGGACGCTGAACCATGCCATGCTACTGGTGGGTTATACACAGGACTACTGGATCCTGCTCAACTGGTGGGGCAAGAACTGGGGCGAAGATGGCTATATCAGGTGAGACGAAAATTCTTTCTATTGGTTTCTGAAAGCTAAGGCGTCATACTAATTGGCTAACGATCGTACAAGTTAACGATGCGATTTCGTCGCACGACGAGATTAAATACACATTTCTTTAGAGTGTCCTAATTGAAGCTTGCAAATCATCGTGCGAGCACCACTGCGCGAGCTCTGGATCATTTTCATGATCATTTTCATCGCGCGACGAAATCAATCGTTAACTCGTACGATCGTAAGCCAATTAGGACGACGCCTGAGGCTCAATTCGATATACATAGGTAGGATGACTTTCATCTAAGAAAGACCCGTTTGCATGAAACGTTGAAAACTGTCGCTTGGAATTTGCGCATGGACTTCGAATCAGGTTCATTTTTGCACGAAAGCGTCTGGCCTTCAGGTCTTGGACTCTTGGTCTATACTCAGGTCAAGTGATATTAATTTCTCTAAACGAAATATCGAAGTGTTAACTAGGAGTCTACCCGATTAGTGCCAAAAAGTTCATCTCCTGTTACTTGGGACTTCTGACATGCCTAAAGATGCGTAATAGTGGAAGACACTATACGAGGTCCCACCAAAATAGATGGACAAACCTTTACAAATCATTCAGGCCACCAAAATAAGGACAATAGGAAAAAAATAATAAGAAAAATGCATTAGATACTTACAAGAAAAATAACCGGCCATGTGCGAGTCGGACTCGCGCACGAAGGGAAACATTATCTATAAAAACTGCAAAAAAAAAACGTTTGTTGTATGGGAGCCCCCTTAAGTATTTATTATAGTCTGTTTTTAGTATTTATTGTTATAGCGGCAACAGAAATACATCATCTGTGAAAATTTCAACTGTCGTAACTATCACGGTTCATGAGATACAGCCTGGTGACAGACGAACAGACGGACAGCGAAGTCTTAGTAGGTAATAGGGTCCCGTTTTACCCTTTGGTAAACCCTGAAAATCAGCTAATGAAAATACAATAAATAAAATGTTGGCAATTTATCATTTTAGGTCAAAATAAAATTACTTTAATCAGTGTTTGTTTTTGCTTGGATATCTTTGATTACACGTACTGAACGCTGTGTTAAAATCTGTCCCATCTCTTTCAATAGGACCTTAACGTGTAACAGAATAAACGCAATACCTATTAAGGGGTCATTGTACTCATCATTATGAACAACTTTTACTATGGGACCAACACTGAAATTGCGAAAAAAACTCTCCCATACATATTTTTGTGCGCATAACTCGACAAAATGTACTAACTACTACACAGTTGTTTTTTTTTTCGCAATTTCGTCGTCAGTCCCATAGTAAAAGTTGTTCATAATGAATATAATGATGAGTACAATGACCCCTTAAGAGGTATTGCGTTTATTTTGTTACAGGTTGTATATGGTTGTCAATAAGTACTTGGATAACTCAAGCAGGCAGAGTGGGAGAAGATATCAGTATTACCTTTGTAGGTAACTTTTCTTGAATATCAAAAACAATTCTGCCTATCTCCTCAGATCAGACGATCGTGAGAGAGATTATAGAGTTATTTTTATGTTTTCAGGATCAGAAGAGGCCTCAACAGATGCGGAGTAACAAATATGGCGACTTATGTGGAATTGTAATTTTATAACCTGTAAATAGTAAATAAATCAGTTATTATTAAAATTGTTGTTTTTTGTTAGACAAAGAGAGGGCATCGAAGTACACCATTAAGACTCTTTCAGACCTTTTCCAGGAACCTTGAATTCAGCAGTAAAATATGTAGGTACTTATTGTATTCTATTTTAGGGTTTCGTACGTCCGAGTGAAAACACGGAACCCTTCTAGGATCACTCGTCTGCCCGTCTTCTGGACTATAGAAGTATGCGGAACAGAGAGTAAAGTCCTCCAAGCCTTCATAGAAAAGGGAGGATCCTCCGACCGGACGTTTGGTGTGTCCGGTGGGCAACTGCCCGATAGTTGATATTCGAACTGTTGTATATGTTCAAATCGCACGGAGAACTTTGCTTGCGCGATGCAGGATTTCGTTGTTAGTCGCAGTTGCAGCTGGCGAGTTAGATGGCGTTGCGGTTCTTCTTGTTATGATGTAGATTTTGCTACGTTGCTTTTTGTGGCGGTATTGATGCCGCTACAGGACCAAATCAGTTGAAATTTGGTACACATGTGGATGACCTATGAAGTGTAAAGTTATTACTTAAAGAAAATTTATAGATGATCATTTTGGGACAAAATCTGAAATAATTTCTTTACTTATGGATTACAAGAAGACCTTTAAGAAGTCTGTGTAAATGTTATTTAATTTGTTTTAAATAGGTAGTAAGCAAAGCCGATGATGGTCGACCATTACACTAGTTTACATATTTTAATTTTTTAGGGTTTCGTACCGTAAAATTTTTTTGGAGCTTTTTTTCCTTGATTTTAATAAGGCAGATAGGGGCCGTTCAATTATTACGTAAGCACTATGGGGGGGCGGGGGGTCTTTGCTTTGCTTATTTTGGATGACATGGGGGGTAGGGGAGTCTAGATGATGATTACGTCATCGGTAGTTATTTTCTTTTTTACACGAATGGCAACCCACACATTGTCTTTGCTTGAAAACGAAAAGCATTTTCGGGGATTCCCGCAAGTAATACATACATTTAGTGAACAGTGCGCGGTAATTCCCCTACTCGCTTTAGAACCGAGTAAGGGAATTACCGCGCGCTGTTCACTTGTCTAAATTTCCTCTATCAGTGTATTGTTTCGTTTGGCTGCTATAGCGAGTAGACGTATTGTAAGCATAGTAAAGCAAGTTAACATTTGTGTTACCATTCATTCCATTATCCAAAGTTTAATGTTTAAATAAGATGTCATTTCAAATAGACAAATCCAAGTTATACCAAAAATTGTTTGAAAGTTTTAAAAAATCTCATACAAGTACGAAAGTACAAAATGTACAAAAGTTAGTTAACGAAGTGTGGCGAAATTATAAATTACAAGCAAAATCCGACAAGGAACTAGATATTATTGTATCTAAGAGAATCGAAGAAGAATTGCAAGCAGCGACTAAGAATAAATCCAATTTACTACATTTTTTTTCTAAGGTGAGTGACGAAATCATTTTAGGTACCTACTAGAAATATTAGAAATCGCCAAAAAGTTTCTCTTTGCTAATTAGAAAATATTATGGCCTATCTTAAAGTATAGAGGTAATATTCATTATATAGATTTATTTCTTATAATTGATTCCGTCAATTGGTCACAAAATACAGGATGTCAGTTTTATACATATATATTATATACCTACAGAAAACTATACTCTATTCAAATAGGTATTTAACAGAATGTAAACAATCTTTATATGTCTTTTTATTGAAATATGTGGTTTAAAATTGTAAACTGTGTAAAATCTGTTGTGATTCATTTAAAAACTCAACCAATATTAAAAAATTGCTTTTCTGTAAATACATAAAGGTGCGTACAAACATCGTGAGGCGTGCGCCGCGAATGGTTCGCACGTATACATGTGCCGTAGCATGCCTCAGGTTGATGTATGCGAGACGAACCATTCGCGGCGCAAGCCTCGCGATGTCTGTACGCACCTTTACAGATATCTGATTTTATAATTGCATATTTCAATAAAAAGACATATCAAGATTGTTTATATTCTTTTAAATACCTACTTGAATAGACTATAACACCCTGTATTTTGTGACCGGAACGATTTGCTCGTTTAAAGATATTAGATTTAAAGCCATAGGGTTTTGTATTTACCATATTTATTGCCATACTTTGTATTTATGTAGCTTAATAAGAGAATCTTTAGCAGAACCCATAGAAAGTTTTTATTTTTAGGCAACCTGTAAACCTGCAGAAAAAACACAAATTACACAGCCAGCTTCAAATATTAAAAAACAGGAAGAAGATAAAATAAAAACCGGTAATGAATCACAACAGCAATGCGAAATTAATAAAAATACAGATAAACAGAGACCAAAACCTTCTCAGGAAGCTATGAAAAATAAGATTGCTCTACTCGAAAAAAATTTGAATGCTTTGTATTCTGCCAGAGATACTATGTCAATCCGTGCTGAAGTTGATAAACAGATCATTAAGTTGCGCGAGGAAATAAAAACAGCAAAACAGTCTTTAAACAGGAAGGTTCAAAACGCAGTTGCCCAGAAGAAACACAGGGATGGTATGAAAAGAAAGTTAGAAGATATTTGTCATGAAAATCCAGAAATGAAAAAAAGACTATCTCTGAGGGATTCAGTGGGACGTCCTAATCTTGAAAGCAATCAACCTTTACTATTGAAAACAATCGCGGATATAGCTTTATTTGGGAGTGCAGCAGATGATAGAAGACGAACGGAATCAATTCGCAGCGTAAAAACTCTTGATGAACTCACACAAGAATTACGTAAAATGGGATTTGACATTAGTCGCAGTGGGACATATCTTCGTTTGATTCCCAGAAAATCTAATTCTGCAGAGGGACGAAGACATGTATCGACAGTCCCTGTTAAGCTCATTCGGGCTCAAACTGATCACCACAAGAGCCACTTAGATAGCAAGTTCGCTGAAACATCAATCCATTATTTAGAGAACATAGCATCCATACTAGGACCAGATCAAGTATTTTTCATATCTCAAGATGATAAAGCTCGAGTCCCTATTGGCGTAACTGCGGCAAATAAGCAAGCACCTCTTCTAATGCACATGGAATATAGAATCAAATTGCCTGATCACGATTGGGTAATCGCTGAGCGTCATAAATTAATACCATCTGTTTATGCTGGTATCAAAATCACTTCCAATATGCTAGGACAACCGCAAGCCGTTGGATATTCTGGACCAACATACATCGCTATTCGAAGTGGAAAGCATAGTTCATCTACTGCTAATACTCATGCTCAGGATTTCGAGACGCTTCTCGAACTTGAAGAGTTTCGACCATTAGCTAAAACTGACCATGGACTAGTAAAACCAGTGGTAATCATGACGGTTGATGGAGGGCCAGATGAAAATCCGCGTTATCAAAAAGTCATAGGGTTTGCTATACAACACTTTAAGCGACATGATCTCGATGCATTGTTTTTAGCTACCAATGCTCCCGGAAGAAGTGCGTATAACAGAGTAGAGCGCAGAATGGCTCCTCTTAGTCGGGAACTGGCTGGTTTAATATTGCCTCATGACCATTTTGGGTCTCATTTGGATGAACGTGGCGTTACAATTGATGAACATTTAGAAAGATCTAATTTCGAATTTGCAGGAAAAGTATTAGCTGAAGTATGGAGTTCAATGGAAATTGATGGCTATAATGTTAATGCAAAATATGTTGGGGCAGGTGAACAAGATCTTCCTGATTTTCCAGACATTAAATGGTATTCAGAACATGTGCGTGAAAGCCAATACTTGCTCCAAATTGTAAAATGTAGAAATACAGAATGCTGTCGTCCAAGAAGTGGACTATTTAGATTACTAGACAACAGGTTTCTTCCACCACCTGTAAAAGTAAAACAAACAGTTGATGACTTGGTTTTAGATGAAGGAGGGCAATTTCTTAATCTTCCAGTCAATTTAGCTCTACGCTTAAGTGCTTCACTCAAAGATTTCCTGCAAATGCCATACGATTATTTTTGTCCGACGGTACAATTGAGGCTATCAAGTCGAACATGCAAAACGTGTGGTCTTTATCATGCTTCCGTCAAGTCACTAAATCGTCACATCGAAAAGATCCATAAGAAAGTAAACACGCACACTGATAGGAAAGTTAGACCTGTAAGAGTCGCTGCTCGTCGTGCTAATGAACTGATGTGCATTATTCAAAATTTAGAGCACCATGATGTTGAATGGCTCGATGAGAATGACGTAGACATTCCAAAATCGGATGAAAGCGAGCAGACTCACAACACTGAGCAGCAATCGAAGCAATCCAATGTCATCGAAAACTTAGAATCATGGATTCGGGTTTCATGGACTGAAGACTGTTAATTTGAATTTAATATATGTACCAAAAATTTAAAATAAGTTTGTTATGTTAGTAAGATATAATATTTTTGTCCTTTACTCTATGTTGAATACCGTTTCAGTAAAATATAATCTCTATCCTAAATCTATTTTCTTATTTTTCAAATTATAATTATAACATTATAAAATTAAAAAAACAATACATTAATTGACAAATGTTTACGTAAGCATGGGGGGAGGGGGTAAGAGCTTTGCTTACTTTTGCTGACAAGGGGGATGGGGGGGTAAATAATTGCAATAAATCTGCTTACGTAATACTTGAACGGCCCCTNATTATTTAGAGAACATAGCATCCATACTAGGACCAGATCAAGTATTTTTCATATCTCAAGATGATAAAGCTCGAGTCCCTATTGGCGTAACTGCGGCAAATAAGCAAGCACCTCTTCTAATGCACATGGAATATAGAATCAAATTGCCTGATCACGATTGGGTAATCGCTGAGCGTCATAAATTAATACCATCTGTTTATGCTGGTATCAAAATCACTTCCAATATGCTAGGACAACCGCAAGCCGTTGGATATTCTGGACCAACATACATCGCTATTCGAAGTGGAAAGCATAGTTCATCTACTGCTAATACTCATGCTCAGGATTTCGAGACGCTTCTCGAACTTGAAGAGTTTCGACCATTAGCTAAAACTGACCATGGACTAGTAAAACCAGTGGTAATCATGACGGTTGATGGAGGGCCAGATGAAAATCCGCGTTATCAAAAAGTCATAGGGTTTGCTATACAACACTTTAAGCGACATGATCTCGATGCATTGTTTTTAGCTACCAATGCTCCCGGAAGAAGTGCGTATAACAGAGTAGAGCGCAGAATGGCTCCTCTTAGTCGGGAACTGGCTGGTTTAATATTGCCTCATGACCATTTTGGGTCTCATTTGGATGAACGTGGCGTTACAATTGATGAACATTTAGAAAGATCTAATTTCGAATTTGCAGGAAAAGTATTAGCTGAAGTATGGAGTTCAATGGAAATTGATGGCTATAATGTTAATGCAAAATATGTTGGGGCAGGTGAACAAGATCTTCCTGATTTTCCAGACATTAAATGGTATTCAGAACATGTGCGTGAAAGCCAATACTTGCTCCAAATTGTAAAATGTAGAAATACAGAATGCTGTCGTCCAAGAAGTGGACTATTTAGATTACTAGACAACAGGTTTCTTCCACCACCTGTAAAAGTAAAACAAACAGTTGATGACTTGGTTTTAGATGAAGGAGGGCAATTTCTTAATCTTCCAGTCAATTTAGCTCTACGCTTAAGTGCTTCACTCAAAGATTTCCTGCAAATGCCATACGATTATTTTTGTCCGACGGTACAATTGAGGCTATCAAGTCGAACATGCAAAACGTGTGGTCTTTATCATGCTTCCGTCAAGTCACTAAATCGTCACATCGAAAAGATCCATAAGAAAGTAAACACGCACACTGATAGGAAAGTTAGACCTGTAAGAGTCGCTGCTCGTCGTGCTAATGAACTGATGTGCATTATTCAAAATTTAGAGCACCATGATGTTGAATGGCTCGATGAGAATGACGTAGACATTCCAAAATCGGATGAAAGCGAGCAGACTCACAACACTGAGCAGCAATCGAAGCAATCCAATGTCATCGAAAACTTAGAATCATGGATTCGGGTTTCATGGACTGAAGACTGTTAATTTGAATTTAATATATGTACCAAAAATTTAAAATAAGTTTGTTATGTTAGTAAGATATAATATTTTTGTCCTTTACTCTATGTTGAATACCGTTTCAGTAAAATATAATCTCTATCCTAAATCTATTTTCTTATTTTTCAAATTATAATTATAACATTATAAAATTAAAAAAACAATACATTAATTGACAAATGTTTACGTAAGCATGGGGGGAGGGGGTAAGAGCTTTGCTTACTTTTGCTGACAAGGGGGATGGGGGGGTAAATAATTGCAATAAATCTGCTTACGTAATACTTGAACGGCCCCATACTTAAAATGCTAACAGAGTAGGTATTGTTACATTGGCTAAAAAAATATGTAGGTACCTATCTATACCTACCAACATTTAAAAAATAAAAGTAGTATTGGAGTTTTTTTCTCAATATTATGGGCATAATAGTGAATTATAATTATGGTGATTGTACGGAACCCTTCATGCGCGAGTCCACTCGCACTTGGCCGGTTTTTTTCGGACCCAAGCAATAAATAGGCGCTTTTTTCATTTTGCAAATAAGTAGATACTTAGGTACTTTAGTTTTTCAAGAGACGTGACAGAATATTTAATTATTTTTTCTTGATAACTCTCTATATAATAATAAACAAGAAATAAAAACTCTCAGCTGTTATTATTTGTTTTAGTATTCAGTATCTAATCCCTAATACAGAAATTATTTCCAAATCAAACCAGCAAGGCAACAAACATCAAAACAAAATTCCACATAATAATTCAACCGCGTAATAAAACTCGCCATTTTATAAGATTAGCGGAACTGAAAATAAACGTATTTTGAGAGCAGTGCACAGAATAAGGCTAAATCGGATGGTCGTCGGAAGAGTTAAAATCTTAATTCATTTATACCAGTTTTCTCTATTCGCCCGCAATGGATGGCGAACTATTTCGCCGCGTTCGTTTGAGCATGGGCTTTGGCTTAATTCATGAGCTAAAGCGATTCTGATTCAATTTTTAAAGCGTTTTAACGGTCTAATGCTAATGTTGGAATTCTAGCAAGAATAATTCAGTAGCAACTTAATAGTATATCACGCTTTCTTGAGAATATACAGTAAGTAAGTATACAATAAATATTCGTTCAAAGACATTTAACAAAATAATAATCAGCATGATTAGGGTACAATCACACTTCACATTATATAATGTAATATATAATGAGTCACACTAATATTGTAAAGGCGAAAGTTTGTGAGTGTGTGTATGTTTGTTACTTCTTCACGCGCAAAAGGCTGGACCGGTTTAGATGAAATTTAGTATAGAGATTGTTTGAGTCCCGGGAAGGACATAGGCTATCCCGGGAATATGTTCCCTTGGAATAATTTTCGACATTCACGAGGGCGGAGCCGCGGACGGAAGCTAGTATAAAATAAAAGACTTCAAAAACCGTCACTCTGTAATCTACATACAGAATCAGAATCAAAATCAGAATTCACAATCAAAATTTTATTTGCTCTAAAACAAGTCCGTTTTTCTCAGTCGCGCTATATACTACTTGATGGAGGAGCTCGTGACTAAATAATAACAGCCGCACAGCAGCCCTACTATGACGTACTAATGCCATCCAATTCCGATTCCGATGGAAACGGAATAGTGCTATTCGCTATGTATAGCTCCGTCTCCCTCTTAGAGCGGAATCATGATCGTTTTTAGACTTCATAGTAGGGCATCGGTCGATCTTCAAGTGGGTGTTCATCATAACATACCGAGAGTCCTCCGTGCTTCGGGAAGTCCGGTAAGCTGTTGGTCCCGGCTGACATTTGATCTAGTTTGACAGTCCCTACGGATAGGAAGCTAAGAAATGTGACACCAGTATTGCTGGGTGACGTGTTAACCATTTACTGGGTAGTGGAATTCAGTAAAATACTGGTACTCAGCAGCATCCGGTTAGATTGTAAGCCGGCACAACATAATTGGGAAAAGGCTAGTCACATTGTAATAAATAAATAAATTGTTTGCTTTTCGAAAGCAAGCAATGCGACTCGCCTTTTCAACTTGACCTAAAGCACAAAATAAACAATATTTTTTCCCCGCTATCTCCCTCAATTTGCGGCTCCCAACTAACCTAATTGAGTGTAGTTGAGGAAGCGGTCAGAGAGGCACAAATGCGATTTATCTCTCGCGAGTCTCTCGACCGGTCAGTGCGCACTAACGTTCTCACTGACTCTCGTTCGCATTCATATCTGTGTTAGTGAACCTTGACTTTAATCTTTCTTCTTTAAATATAGGTTTTCTCAACAGCTTCACCCGTTTGATGGTCATAAATTATGCCACGGAATAGTACATCCCTATTTAAGTGCCTTTTAATATTAGCCCATTCTGTCCTACTGCTGGGTAAAGGCCCTCCAAGTTCTTCTCGGAAATGTTATGCCGCGCCGCCTCGTACCAGCCCTCAAGGTCTGCGTCTAGCTCGTCTGTGCTTTGGCGGCGCCGTCGTTTTCTGGCACCAATGTGTGGAGACTATTGCCCAACCTTCACAGTGTAAGTATGCACATGGCGTGAGTTGCTCAATCCCTCAGGTTCAAAGCCTGACAGGCTTCGTACCTACGCCAATTATTCTCGTATTGCAACGCAGCGTGATGTTTCTACCTCTGTGCTGTCTTTTTAGGTACCTAGCGGGATAAAATATGCTATATCCTAATCCAGGCCACGTTTTAGTTACCTTTTATTACTTCAAAAAAAGTCAAAAGTCAAAACGTTTATTTCAATTAGGCCATTAAACGGCACTTTTGAACGTCATCGTTTACAGTTCAGTAAAATAATAATGTAACATTAATAAAGTGACTCTACTGTCCATTCGGAAAGGTAGATTCTTATGGAGAAGAACGGACAAGAAACTCCATAGTTACTCTTTTTAAATAATGATTTTACAAAATTTGGTATACAACAATTAATTTAATATTATGTGAGGACGAAGCACCCGGAGTATGCTACTTAAAGAACAAAGTATCACCAGCAGAGGTAAACTTATTAATTTCCTAAAGAAATTTAGGTAAATTGTACTCACATATTTACAAACATTGGAACCATTAATTAAACAAGTGTGTGAGTCAACGGAAAAATAAAAACACAAAAAAAGAAACAGTATATCTATAAAGTTAATACATTAATCAACCAGTTTGACCTTCACCCTTGATTGTCCTATGGAGCAGGACCAGCATGTTTCCAAGCATTCTTATTAGCATACATACCTACGTATATAATATACTACAAAGTATGTGAATATAAAATACACGACATGGTTGGCGCAGTGCTGCCGTCTTAACGAAAAGTGCAATAACTAGGTTAAACCTGATTTCGAGAAAAACGCGGTTAAAGATTTTTTTTTTGTTTTGTTTGTATCTCCATCACCAAATATGGTATCGAGTTGAAACTTTCACTACATGATATGTAACAATGTAGAGAATATTACGTGATACTGAATATTTGTTCCCGCATTTATTCCCGCTATAAAAAACAACAAATACTATAATGTTAAGTATTATTACTATTAAGAAAGAATGTTTACTAGTCATAACCGCAATAAGTAACCTATTTATTGCACTAATGGTTAGGAAACCAACATGATGCATTTTTAAGTAGCAATGAATATTTTTTTATGAACTGTTTCCTAACCAAAGATGCATTAAGTTTCTTATTTATTGCAGTTTTCATAAGTAAGAGACAAGTTTTAACGACAAAGTTGTAATTTGTTACTATTAGAAAAACAGAGGTGTTACATTTTATGTCAAATATGAATTAATAGAAGCTTGCAAAACTTTATTTTTCTTCCTCTCACCGATTGACTATGAAACTGTCTTCGGTAAAGCCAAGTCTACTCATTATATCTGTGTTCAGATGTGTTTTAATACGAATTGGCACTTACACATTGTTTATTCCATAAATACTTAACTAACTATATACACTAGAAATAAAAATAACCGACTACCCTTCATCCCAGAGACGATGGGACGAGCCGCTCTGCAGGCAAGTTCAGGAAAAACTTATTGCCACATCAACTACTACTGCAGAGCGTGCGCGCCTGCTGGCTGTGGGTGAGTGGGAGTCGGGTCTCTGGCTTCACGCACTACCGTCGTCGAACATTGGCACCATGTTCGACGATACTACTTTCCGCCTCGCTGCCTGCCTGCGTCTTGGCGCTCCTTGTTGTTCTCCTCATCGCTGCCACTGTGGCGAAGTTGTCAACAGCCTCGGACACCACGGCCTGTCATGCAGCCGTAGCGCGGGTCGCATTGCGCGGCACGCGAATCTTAACGACATCATCCGACGAGCTCTTGTCACCGTCGGCGTTCCGGCTGTGTTAGAACCCAATGGCCTGGCACGCGACGATGGCAAGAGACCGGACGGCATGTCGTTATTTCCATGGAAGATGGGTAGGCCATTAGTGTGGGACGCTACTTGTGTCGATACTCTTGCGCCATCCCATCTTCCTAGCTCTTCGTGCTGTGCTGGCGCTGCCGCTGCGGCTGCAGAGAACCTCAAGCGGCGGAAATATAATAAACTTGTTGGTAGTTATATTTTCGAGCCGTTTGGGGTTGAAACTCTCGGGTCTTGGGGTCCGAGTGCACATAACTTATTTAAAGATCTCTCAAGGCGCTTAGTTGACACTTCACGTGACCCAAGGGCTGGCTTTTACCTTGGTCAAAGAATAAGCATTGCCATACAACGTGGCAATGCCGCCAGTCTTTTGGGTACACTGCCAGTCGACAGCGATGCGGATGAATTTTTTGACGCCATATTTTAGGGTTAATTTAGTTAGGAGTTTTTATTTTTATTTCTAGTGTATATACGAATTGGTGAATTAGAATCAGAATCTGAAAGTATAAAATCAGGGCAGTAGTCTTTATCAATGACACTGTCGTCGGAATCTTTAAAATAATTTACAGCTCTGTTAATATTGTCATATTCTTCATCGGGTTTCATAGCACTTTAGAGTATGTCTGGTAAAGGTCGTATTAAAAAAGAAATCTACAGTCGGTTTAATTATTGATGGCCTTGGAATCAGCTGGTGGTTGGTAGGTTCAAATGGTTCAGAAACATGTGGTTTTGGGTTTTGATTTTGCGATATAGCCAAAAAAAGAATTTTGTCTCTTCTGGTCATGCCTGAAGAAAAGAAATATTTTGCTTAGGGACAAAAAATCTTGTGGTAGAAGAACATACTGGTTTTCTTCGGAAATTAAGTAGCTACTTAATTTCAACGTATATTTAAGAAAAATAAAACGTAAGGTGAATAATGATGTAGGTGACTCCTACTAATTTTATACCTGCTTAAATCGGAAAAAAACATCAAAACAAAAGAAAAAAACAAAAGCAATGTTGTTGAAATAATCTAGACGAAATTCAAAATGTCCCGTTGTGACAATATAAGAAAAAAAACAACCTTTAAAAGAATTCACAAAACAATACCCAATAGAAAACTACTACAAAAGAAAAGTGTATTTAAAAAGTATTATAATACGGTGAGAAATCGCAAAAACAAATTTAAAAAATCAGTTCTATGAGTTCAACCGTTCCAGCATGGTAGGTACCTCGCATGGCTACCGGGCGGCCGGCCAGCGTTTTGCGCGTAATGCGCGCATGAACCCGAATATACCTACCTATTTTGTTGCTGAGTTATTCAAAAATAATGAAATCTCCTAACATGCCGTGCCACTATGACGTCATTTACCTTGCAACTACGTCTAATAGCAAGTTTTTAGTTATTTTTTTCATTGTTCTAATATAAAGCAAAATAATATTTTTGTTAGTCACTAACTAATTAATTAAAACAATGTGTGTCTTTTAATAACTAAACAAAGTAGTACTGGCTCATAACATCATAGCGTATTAACGCCCGTGACATGTAAACATTAAATAAGTAATATTAAATTCGTTAGATATGAGAATGTCTTGTGATCGTCCGACTCGAATCGATGCCTAGCCGCGACTGGCGTTTGGACGAAATATTTTACTCCCCTCGTACCCCTCTCACCCCCTGGTGCTAGTTATAAACGCAATAAATGGTGAATGTATTGCAGTTTATTTCGCGTAGGTATACTGTTTTCGTTTAATCTTCCTACAAATAAATGCAATAAATCTACTTACTACATCGATTTTAGTTTTCTTCCCATAATTAGTAATAAGACCCCATAACATAACTGCAATAATTCAAGCTTATTGTATTTATAACTTGTAAATGAGAATCACAGTAACGAAATATGGTAATTATAAATGCAATAACTTTACTTATTGCAGAAATAGTTAGTACATTATTTAGTAGCGTAAATAAGGTTCCGTATCATATCTGCAATAACTCAAACTTATTGCACTTATAACTAGTAAATGAATATTACAAATGAGGAACTATGCTAATTGTAAATGTACTAACTATACTTATTGCAGATATAGTTAGTTAAACGTTAGTATAGTTGGTAAAAAGTTATTCCTATCTATAGTTATTTCGGTCTTGATATGTGAATCATAAAGCACTGACCTAGATATTGCAGTTATGCTTAGTATTAAAACCGGCTACGTTATAGATACGTAAAAAGTTTCTAAAAAGAATATACAGATCTCGTTCTGCAGATTCCGAATATGTACTTAACTCAATTTGGGGCAAAACTCGAGTTATTGCACTTTTCGTAAGGACGGCAGAGTGGTTGAGCGATTGGCTGCTGCGCTTGTCGCGGGTTCGATCCCCGCACGAAACAAATATTTGTATGGCCTACAGATAGTTGTTCCGGGTCTGGTTGTTTGTGTATGTGAGTTTCTATGGTTGTAAACGCACCCACGATACAGGAGAAATTCCTAGAGTGAGGCAACGTTTTTTAACCAAACAAAAAAACATAAAAATTGTACGCAGGCGTTGTCGGGAGTCGGGTTCAAGCTCCTGGGGGTTAGGGCTACAGACAGGAACTTCCTCACAATGGGAGCTGTCTACAGAAGTAGGTACTGCATTCTTTATCATACAATTTAATAAACCGCGCAACGAAAGCTTCGAAGGACGGTCGTCGTTTTTGGCCATCAATCCATTAGCAGTAACGACAATCGACAACCTTATCTTGCGGTACAGAGAGTAAAGTCCCGCATACCTCCACTAAAATGGGAGGATCCTCCGATCAGACGGTTGTTGTGTCTGGTGGGCAACTGCCCGATAGTTGCTATTCGGACTGTTGCATATGTTCAAATCGCACGGTGAACTTTGCTTGCGCGATGCAGGATGTCGTTGTTCGTTCGCTGCTGGCGAGATAGATGGCGCTGCGGTTCTTTTTGTTGCCGTACTTTCGCTTCTTAGTTTTTCATGTAGTGCGTGTGCTAAGTCGATATACCTATTTCTCTTTTTTAGCTTTTAAAGGGTTCTCGTCATGTGGGGAGCCAACATCGATATTATTGGTTATTGGTAATACTTAGTTACTCTATGGATTTTGCAATTTCCTAATAGCAAATTGCAATCCTACTAGAGCGTCTTGACAAGGGCATGTAACTATGTATGTAACTCGGGCTGGTTTCCGCAACTCCACGACTAGGCGCGTATTTTGCGTGCAGGTGGGACAAATGTGTCATTCGATCCACCCCAGCTCCCCAAGGAAGGCCAGCAACGCCTTGGTGTTACTAACTATCTCACAAAGGGTACCTGGGTTACCGAAGTACTTAGCCCTGTAATCAGCGACTACCGGGCAGCTTAGTAGCAGGTGTGCTGCTGTCTCGTCCTCCTCCATGCAGGCTCTGCAAAGTGGGCTGTCGGTGACTCCTATGACATAGAGGTGTTTATTAAAAGACCCATGGCCAGTTGTGACGGCTGTGACTGTACGCAACTGCTGTTTAGTAAGTCTTAGGGCTTTTTTCGTGAAACGGCCATCAATAGAGGGAAGTGCCTCTTTGGCCTGCCTGCACTCAGTATGGTCAATCCATAGCTTGTGATGTTTATCATTAGTACGTTTTCTTACCAGATTGCGTAGGTGACCGAAGGGGAGTGGTACAATAGGTTCAGGTCCTATCGTCATCATACTCGACCCCCTTCTGGCGAGTTCGTCCGCTGCATCGTTGCCTCGGGATTCGCTGTGTCCTTTGATCCATTGTATGGTTACCTTGTTGTATCTACCAACCTGGTTGAGACGTTGGTGACACTCGAGAATCAGACCAGAGTTAACTGTGTGACTGTTCAGAGCTTGCAGGACGGCCATGCTGTCCGAGAGTATGCGTATTGAGTGGTCCCTAACTTCCCTGTTTATGATGGCTGAAGTCGCCAGGGAAATGCCCATGCACTCAGCTTGAAATACTGTGTTGTGGACCCCCAATGGTGTGGCTATATGAATGTTGAGATCCTCTGAGAAGATTCCCGCACCCGTGCCAGTACCTGTTTTTGATCCATCGGTGAAGACCCGCAGCTCTGTGGGGCACAGCCCTTCGCAGCGGTGATCTTCATGCAATTGGATTTTGTATTTTTTATCAAAGATAAATTGCTTGGGTATCCGGTCATTTATTGCTTTTGTTATGGGGAGTTCGTTATTGAGCTCCTCGAGCAGAGCGGTGTGTTGTGTTACTCTCTTACCCCAGAGATCCAGTGTTTTAAGACGGACTGCTGCCATCGTCGCTTCCTGTTGTATGAACAGGTGGAGCGGAGGGAGTCCCAGTATGGCTTCCAGCGCCGCAGTCGGAGTAGTCCTCATGCAGCCCGTCGTTGCCATGCAGGCTAGCCTTTGCATGCGCTGAAGTTTGTTTACGGCTGTACCTAGCTTTGTGCGGGTCCACCACACCACGGCCCCGTAGGTGATCATGGGCCGAATTACTGCGCTGTATAGCCATAGTATTATTTTGGGAGATAGGCCCCACTTCTTACCTATCATTTTCTTGCATTGCCAGAAGGTGATGCATGCCCTGTTTAGTTTGTAGTCTAGATGATTGCTCCATTTTAACTTACTGTCTAGGATGACCCCCAGGTACTTAACCTCGTTAGATAACTGGAGTTCAGTGTTAAATAGTTTAGGTAGGCGGTAGTGGCCTAGAACTCGCTTTTGTGTGAATATGACTAATTCAGTTTTAGTGGGGTTTACTGATAGATCATATTCTCCGCACCATCTCTCCACGATGCGTAGTGCTTGCTGCGTTAGGTTGCAAATCGTACCAGTCACCTTCCCAGCCCAGGCACAAGGATTGCGAGGTCATCTGCATAGCCTATTGTATAGTACCGATGTGCGTTGAGTTTGGTGATAAGGTCATTTATCACCAGATTCCACAGAAGAGGGGAGAGCACTCCTCCCTGCGGGCAGCCCCTGGCTATTAAGGCCAACTGCTGCTCTTCCTCTAGTCGAACTACTCGCTTACTTAACATATTAGTAATCCAGTCATTTAATACCTGTTCTACTCCGTGCTTGGAGAGGGCGGCACTAATGCTGGAGAAGTTTGTTTTGTCGAAGGCTCCTTCGATGTCTATGAAAGTGCCCAGACAGGAGCCTTTCTGGTGGATCGCGTCCTCTATTTGGCTCACCACCAGGTGAAGAGCAGACTCTGTCGACTTACCTGAGCTGTATGCGTGTTGGTTACCATGCAGTGGTAATGTTTTTAAAGCGCCATCTCGTAGTTCTCTTTCGCACAGTCTTTCCATTGTCTTTAGCAAGAAGGAGGTCAGACTGATTGGTCGATAGGATTTGGCGTTTGTATAGTCACTCTTACCTGGCTTTGGAATGAAAATGACTTTCACTTCCCTCCATCCCTTAGGCACGTATCTAAAAGCCAGGCACGCCCTCATTAAAGGCACCAGTCTTGTTGCAACAGAAGTCCCGCCCCACTGCAGTAAGGCAGGAAACACTCCATCAGGACCTGGTGCCTTGAAAGGTTGGAAGCTTCGGATGGCCCACTGGATTTTTTCCAGCGTGATCATCCTCTCTGCATAATACCAATCAACTTCTGCTGGTGCTTGTATAACGTCTAGCCATTCGGTTACCTGCGCGAATACGCTTCCTGGGAAGTGTGTTTCTAATAGGACACGTTTCGCTTCTTCAGGTGACGTGGTCAGCGTGTTATCGGGTTTCCGGAGCGTGGCGACCTCGGGTGTGTTCTGTTGTGCCAGTAATTTCCTTACCCTGTTTGCTTGTTGACACGATTCAATGTTACCACAGAATTTTCGCCATCCAGTAGTACTTCTGGATCTGATGCATTTCTTATAGCTGGATTTGGCCGCGTAGTAAGCGTCCCAGTCCTCATCTCTATATGTATTCATGGCTCTGTTAAGAGCCTTTCTTACCTTACCGCGTTTGCGCTCAAGTTCCGCGCCCCACNTTGACTAGGGCATACAATACAATAATCCATTTTACTATCCGCATAATATGGATACTACCAAAATATCCGGATATTTTCGAGAGCATCGTAAAAAGTAAATTAAACGAAAATAAATAATCTATATATTTATAAATGAATCCCTATTTCCCTTGGTCACGACATCACGCGTGAACAGCTGGACCAATTTAGCAAATTTTTGTGTTTGTTATTGTCAGGAGGAGGTTCTTATGAAAAACAAATTTGCAAAAAAAAATTACTTCCGCGAAGCCTGGGCGGGCCACTAGGGCATGCAGTAATCTAAAGTCAATTTATGTAAACAGTAAAATTAAAAAGTTTATTATAAGTAGGTCACATTATAAATTAAAGTGAAACGAAAAAAAAAAAAAAGAATCCGTAGTAAGTTATCAAAGAGAGATTCCAAATGTACCTACACCGAGTAATAAAACTAAAAAAGTACATAAGTCGAGTTGGCAGTTACTCTGGCAAATTTAATTTTCCAAGCTTGTGGACTCCGAATTTATTTAATGGCCACAGACCTAGTTTTCTAGGTTTCTCTAAAGTCTTACAAGAATTGTTCTTATAATTAACGTAAAAATGCTGTCTCTGAAAAGCTAGACTTATTTATAGGAAGGCCTTTCTGGGCCTAGGTAAACATTGAATGGGAATTGATGTAGAATTTACTCTTGGTTCAGGATATCTTGTATGCATTTTTAAACTGCTAAGTTGGTACTTACCTAAACTTTTTTCTGTCTATCTCATTATTCTAATCGACAGCCTAATTGCGTAAAACAATAATGCAATCGGCCGCATAGTTTTCACTTTGACATCTCAACCGTATTTATTGCGTTTTGTCGAGCAGACGAATTTTTAAATGCGAAATAAAAAGCGATGGATCAGGAGTTCTTTTTGATCATGAAAGGATTCGTTTTTTTACCCGTTCCCGTTTAGCCTTTAGCCACATGATTGTAGCAATCATATACAAAAATATTTTTCCAAATCCGTCTTCCAGAGATAAGCGCCTTCAAACAAACCAACTCTTCAGCTATATTATATTAAGCATAGATAGTTATGCAATTTAATGAGCGACGTAATTGGGGTACCTAATCTTTATAAGACCTAAGCACAACTCCATGACCTAAATACCCACAGTTGACACACACCCACGTTTGAACAGATCTGCAACACGGGCCCGGACAGCTGGGTTTTCTAAGCGTTTTACCGAAAAAACTGTTGTTTTTCAAATGGTCTGCCGTCCGCGGTACAAACTGACATATTTCATACACGTCCCAACGGAAAATCTCCGTGCATATCGGATACTGGGACAATGAAACGGTCAAGCGTGAATCGGTGTTAGTGGTAAGGGTTCCAGACAGGTAAAAAGATGTTTAAAAATGTGTGTGACTCTAGGGTTGCAGGGTCTACTTGATGCATGCTTGAAGGGTTTTTAGTCTAAGATATCATTGAAGTCTTTTTTTATTTCCTTCTCTCTTTTTTCCACTGTGGTGTGTTTGGTTTTGAGTTAGCCAAGAGTTGTCTGGTTCATCCAAAGTTTCCTAATACATAAGCCTTTAGAAATCTGTAGCGGCATCAATTCCACCACATGAAAAACAAAGAGTCCAAATTTTTACGGCAACAAAAATTACCGCAACGCCATCTATCCTGTCAGCGACGAACTACCAACGATATCCTGGATCACGCAAGCAAAGTGCGATTTGAATATATACAACGGTCCGAATATCAACTATCGGGCGGTTGCCCACCAGACACAACCGTCTGGTCGGAGGATCCTCCCATTTCAGTGGAGGTATGCGGGACTTTACTCTCTGTACCGCATACCTCTCTATAGATCCATCCATTCTCTGCGTCAGCGCCTCTGTTAAATCATGTTCCTCGTTTCTCACAGGCTCTATCACTATCAGAATACCAGTGCTGCGTTATTTATTTTTTAAATCGCAGTTATTATGGTATTTTTTGTTCTTAATTGCCCTATGCGAGTCGCAATTAACAAAAACTTATTCTTTCTTTATTATTTACTAGGTCCAGCGTTTTAACGCCAACCCACGGACCCATAAAAGCCTACAACAGCATACAAACTTCAGTTTTTAATAAAAACGGGTGAAAAATAAAGGAATCGTATCAGAGCTTTCAATCTGAGTTCAATCCTTTTATTTTAGGTGGAGAATTCTGAAACCTTTATCTGCTTTTAAAAACTAAGCCCCGTTTTTGTTGACGCACTATGTGTTTGTTAATTCAATTCAATTCAATTCAATTCAATATTTATTTGCATTCCACAATGTTAGCTTAGGTGGTAGGTACATATAAAATATACATAATTTTAGATCATTGTGGACCCTGTCGGGCACAGCAAGTTAGGATAGTAATGGTAACCTAACATTGTTTTCATTTTGTTGCAGTCCTGAATAGGGTAGGGTTACCAACGTTTTGAATGAAGATATAGGTATATAGAGTATTTATTTATTTATTTATTTATTTATTAAAACTTTATGCACTAGTAAAAACACTGTACAAAGGCGGACTTAATGCCTTAGGCATTTTCTACCAGTCGACCTTAGGGTGGTGCAGAGACAACATGGCAGGTGCAACTTAAAGAAAAACTAAAAATAGAGAGAAGAAAAAAACAAAAAAAACATTTATAAATACATAGATACATACATACACATAAATAAAGTTCTGGTATAAGGGTCTTTTTTTTGTTTTCAACAATTTTATTTATTTATTGGCCTATCTACAATTGTTACACTGTTTGTCCTAATAATAAAAGCAATATGATAAAAACATAGTGTACAATATGATGCGATAGACCCAGCATGCAAAAACAAAATTATAACATCAATAAAATTACAATAATAGTGCAGAAATAACACTTACAACAACTATAGTATGCGCCAGATAAATGTGGAATAAAGTATATTGACCTTTCCCTAATAACTGTTCATAGGTACCTGAACAATTAAATATGAATCGTTTTTCATTATTAGACAATGTTAAGGATCACGAGAGATGATGATTCGGGACAGCTTTGTGTCATTAATTCCGTTTTTCAAATTAAAAATGTCAATAATTGTAGGTGGGTCAATGACCGTTATTCCACGATTATCTGGCGCCTACTATAGTGGGTAGTTTTGGAAACACAGTAGATACAAAGATGACAAGGAAAAAATAGTCAATACGGTGGTTATTTTTGATGGACTTGGCGCTTGAATTTTTGGAGTGATGTGGAATAAAAATCAATTGATTGATCGCAAATTATTAAGAAGCCTCAAAGTCTGGGGATGGGGGAGTTGGATCCTGATACAGTTTTGCGGAATGGGGGACGTAATAGTTTGATAGGGTGATACGGATAATTGTAGAGTAGGTTAAAATTAAACTTACTTTACAACTGGGGTACGACTTCTAGACATTATTATTATTGTAAATTTTCAATGAAGCCAATCTCAAGACATGATTCAATGCGGAAATTTAAGGGATTTGCTGAATGAACAACTGCAGGAATACTCAGTGCAAGAAATAATTTGTATTTTTGGCATTAACTACTCGGCTTAGGTACATACCTACAGCAAGTGACGTGTGAACAAAAAAGACATGTAGGTACATGTCGCAGCCAAATAGCTTAATCTGCTGTTTTATTGATTGCCTAGCCTTTTCATTTAACTGCGCCAATTTTTCAGCGACCTAAGTGACATCTTTGGTTCAATATCGTTTAATAACTTGCCCAAGTCACTTATGTCGCTGATTAAATGGCGCAGTTCAATGAAAAAGGATAGGTTTTATTAAAACAGGTGATTAAGCTAGTTGGCTGCGACATACACATTACAATTAGCGGTAATTGCTTATTAAATGAGTTACTGCCATGATGTGATGATCAGGCGCATAACAACGCCTGAAAAACTTTCAAAGTGAATGCTGACATGGCAGAATTAATCCAGTATAATTATGGCCTTTTCCACCAAATTTGTATGGATGGGAAATCATCAAATGACTCCTTCTGCTACGGGCGGAGCGTAAAGGACTGACACACTCTTACTAACTAAAACCCATCCGTGTTCCCAAAAGCTCTTTGTGTTCCAGGGCCGCAGTGACTATTTCGAACAAATTCCGTAACCTTGGCAGATATTTCCATACAAATTATGTTCCATTTTCGAATTTATTCGGTGATTAGTGGCTATTACGAGGACGTGAAAGGCCCTCAGAGTAAAAAAATACAGTGTTTTAGCGAACTCTATTGCTTAAATAGATAAAAAAAGTATGCCTTAGCGAAATAGAGTACTTACAATACTCTAGATTAGAGCACCTTCGGTTGACAACTTTACTATAGTCCTGAAACGCAATATGTTTCTTTTATACCAGACTAGCTATCGCCCGCAGCTCCGCCTCCGCCTTCCGCGTGAATGTCGAAAATTATCCCAAAGAAACATACTCCCGGAATAAAGAGTATGCCTATGTGTTAATCTAGGGTGTCAGCTTCTTACATACCAAATTTTATCCAAACTGGTTCAGCAGCTTGCGCGTGCAGAATTAACAAACACACACACACACACACACACTCACAAACTTTCGCCTTTATAATAGTGTAATACATAGGGCTAATTTCGCCTATGTGTCTTAAACGGGTAGGCAGGATATAGGTACCGCCTACCCGTTTAACCCCCTAGGGGTGCCTGTGGTTAACGGGGGTGTCTGATAGCTAGTAGTAGATATATAATGATAAAAATCTAAGTAGATAATGTTTTATTTTCATATGACATCAAAAACACTAACTATATCGACGTGAACAGGGTTCAAATGATTAACGTTGGAATTTTTAGCATAAAAATTATTTAAACTATTGTTTTAAGGAGGTATAATGTTCTATTTGTTTATAATATGGTTGTTATTGGAAGAGGAGCTCGTGGCTAAATAATAACAGTCGCACGGGTCGATTAACGCTTGCCGAGGTTGATCTGTGGATGGGTGACCATCTTAACATACCGAGACTCGGAAAGCACATTAAGCCGTTGGTCCCTGCTGTCATTTGTAGATCTTTGGCAGTCGTTACGGATAGTCAGAAGCCAGATAATCTGACACCAGTCTTGCCAAGAAGTACCGTGTTACCCAGTTAATGGGTTGTGGAGGCCTGGAGCCACGTAAAATACTGGTATTCAGCTGAATCCGGTTTGACTGGAAGCCGACCCCGATATAGTTGGGAAAAGGCTAGGATGGTTGTTATTGGAAATCGTTTTGAGTAGGTAGTTAGATAGGTACCATCCCTTAAAAAATCTGTCACTTAAAGATTGCTACACTATCGCAGTTCCAAATTCTCATAGGCTTCTTTTAAGCCTGGCCATGGGAGTGTTATCACGATAAAAGCTAGTCTAACGTAAATACATTGTCAGAACAGTCAGATAGTTCTTATTTAGACCGCTTTCACATTAGAACCTTCACATTATAAGAAACAACAGCTAAAGAAACTACTAGAAACTTTAGACTGTCGCGCTGCTAAAGTCGCCTAAATATAAAAGCGGTCTTGTGCTTCTGCCGCGCTACTGTCGCTCTGCTAACGTCCTAATGTGAAAGCGGCCTTAGTTATTTTAAAACAACCGCGAAATCCATAGGAAGCAGCATCATATTATTTATGTTATTAATAACCACTGAGTAGAATCAATTTACTTCGTTTTTATACTAATCTATGTATGCCGCCAGTCTTTTGGGTAGGTACACTTCCAGTCGACAGCGATGCGGATGAATTTTTGGACGCCATATTTTAGGGTTAATTTAGTTAGGAGTTTTTATTTTTATTTCTAGTGTATATAGTTAGTTAAATTAAAATTATATTCCTCTTAAAATAAAATAAAACTATTTACTTCTAAGTAAAAAATAATGCATGTATACTTTGTAGGTAATGTCCTCAATGATGGGAAGTCTAGAAAACCTCAGTCGGTTTTGCAATGGATCCGGCGCTATTTTAACTTCTGCTCTAGTTGATTCAAAGACGATACTTTGAGTACCACTGGTTCTTGCGAAACTGCATAAAGTAACCTCCACTGGAACTAGAACAGGCTTGGTTGATAGTGAAATGACTAAATCAAAAATTTGGCTTTGACTGGAATTCAAAAATTTGATGGTCATCAAGCAAAATTAGTGCAGGATGCACGCTTTTAAAAAAATCAAAATGGCGGTCTTCCTGAATGCCATTTATTTCCTTCATATTTTGCATTTGTGTAAGATAAAAGGTAATTTTCGCATCAATCAAATTTTCACTTGTATGATTGTCCTTTCTTGTAACTGTTTTGTCCATTTCATTTATCGTAATGTCATGGTTAATCACTGCTACAATGCCTCCTTTTGAATCGGCATTCTATTCGTCATTAGTGATGTTATCGTCACATTCATAGTCAATGTCACAAGCTGAAACAGAATTAAAATCACTTTCTTCATTTTGTTCTTCTTGTGCTCTTTCTATTTTACCCCACGTTTGATGTTCAGTAAAAGATTGATAACACCTGACTGGAATTCAAAAATTTGGTCGTCATCAAGCAAAATTAGTGAAGGATGCACGCTTTTAAAAAAAGCAACATTGCGGTCTTCTTTAATGTAATTTATTTCCTTCATATTTTGCATTTGGTTAAGATATGCCGTTATTTTCGCATCAATTAAATCTTCATTTGTACGTTTATCCTTCATTTGGAATGTATTGTCTATTTCAGTTATTGCATTGTCCTGGTTTAAATCGGTTACAATGCTTTCTTTTGAATCGGCATTCCATTCGTAGTCAGTGTTGTCATCGTTCCATTCGTTGTCATTGTTGCAAAGTAGAACAGAATCTGATTCACTTTCTTCAAGTTTAACCTCGTCTTCTTCTACTCTCTTGTCTTCGGCTTCTGCTACTTCTTCGTCTTCTGCTATTTCTTCGTCATCCATGTCACCTCCTTTTGCGGCTGTACTTTCAGTTGGACCCTTGATTTTTTTCAAAAACGCCATTTTATCATATTTATATGGTCTCATAAATGTACCGAATTTTATTGCTTTTTTTCTTGCGTTCACACTTCTACACCAGCTGTCTCTGGTATGCCTCCATACTTTAATCATCCAAAGATCTGTAAAGATAAAAAAGTGTATTCAATGCCATCAACAGATCCGACACGAAGGCCCCGTTTCTGTATAGAAAATTATTGTAAAAAAATGTGTCAAATTGTCAAACAGAGTTGTTTACAAAATAAAGCGGCTGGTTCCCTTGTAATATCACATAGTTTTGAGAAATTCACAAATGAACTGTAAATATTTACGCTTTGGACGTATTTAAATGGACGTATAGCTCTTTTTTTACTATGTGTTTGTTGCTCTTGTGTTGTGCCTGTGTCGAATAAATGTTTTCTATTTTCTTTTCTTTCTTATTCTAGATCTGCAAAACTTTTATTTGCATAGCACAGATTTGGAGATTACTATTTGAATTCAACAATTTTACTATTAATTTTGTGGTGTGTGAATTTAGTACATTTCCCCCTATTCACACTCCACTAAACACGTTAAGACGCTGTCCTAACGCAATGAGTCACTATTGTTTACCAACAACATCAGTAACTTCTATGAAATCAATGTGTCACGTCATATTACGTCTGAGCTACGAAAACCGACCTTGTTGCTACGACGTGAAGGCGCTGACAAAGTAAAATACGTATAATGACACATCGCGCGATTGACCGGTGGAAACTAACAAAAACATTTTCGTCTCAGTCTAGGTCACCGTAAGTTGTCGTAGTCACCTGTACTTTGTCACGCTCGCGCCGCGTCGTAGATATCGGCTCCAGATTGCATGTTTTAAATGGAGATTTAAAACATTGCAATCCGGTAACTGAGTTATTATCACTGGAGTCGGAGCCATTACGATTGCAGGAACGATATCAACTGTTTGGCATTATTTTTCATTGGTACTTTAACAGTTATAAGAGGAAAATTACTTACAGTACTTCTGACGTTCCGTCCCGTTCAATTTAACGTAATTCTTCTTCATAATTCTGCGAATTTCGTGCCACGATAACTTCCTTCAGTTTTGTCCCAGAAACGTCTCGCACGTACTAATTTAATTAATTGCAACTTCTTAAAATTGCTAGGAATTGACATTCTTTCTCCTGATGTCGTCATGATGAAACGTGTGCACTCGCCTAAAAACAAACTTGAACTAAGCTGAATGGGGAAAACAAGATGGCGGAAATGTGAGCGTGAAGGAGCGATATTACGCTGGCGCTCTCACTCAAGAGAAATATCGCATCCATTTGGCGTATCGATTGGCGCGATTAAAATGTTCATCCTACATTAGTGACGGAATGTGGTTTACGGGACGCGATAATTTTATCGTATTACCGTGCGAGACGAATAGAAGCGGTAATGAAACCCGTAATGCATAACAGCTGTTGTATTGTGTGTGGTTTCGAGTAACTTAACAAGTTAACACGAGTATTACTTGGTAAAGATAACGTAACGCAGTACCTAGATATCATAGTAACCTTGAAGTAATGTTATTGTTTTATAACCGTTCATTAAATTGTTATTAGTGCAGGTAAATAGCGCGGTTTATGAATGAATCATCAGAACACGTTTTTTGTTATTAATTCATTCAAATAAGGAGATAAAAATAAATTGTGATCTGTTTTGTTAATTCAGCCTGTTAGTTCAATAAACGCAATTTCATTTCTTTTGTTACGGTTCTTTGTGGTCGCTTTTTGCTTTTTATTCACGTCACTATATACTGATAGACTTTTCCGCGGGCATGTCTGCCGAACCTCGCTAATAATAGTCATAGAACATACTATGAAGTCTTAAAACGATCATGATTCCGCTCTATAGAGATATACATAGCGAATAGCACTATCCCGTTTACATCATCGGAATTGTAAGGCATTATTAGCACGTCAACACGTGCGTTTTGTTTCTGGATTCCCCGCTTAACTGTACGGTTAAATATTGACGCGCTTCAATAGAGTAACGGTTTGACAGTGAGGCATTCAAAACACGGCCTGCCCGCTGGAATGCCTGCCTGCCATGTCCATTAAACCTCTCTTCATAGCCCAGTCTGCCTGTCAGCGACTGTCACACAACCTGAACCCTATAGCTGACAGACCGCGCCCAGGATGCTCAGGAATGACCGCGGGTAAGTCCGTCTTGACATAACTGTCTGTTTATGACTTCATGCCGTTTTCTTCGGCTAGGAAATCATCAAATGACTTGTCAAAAAAAACCCACCCGTGTTCCTCCAAATGCGGTTTGAGTTCCAAGGCTGCGGTAACTCTTTCGAACAATTCCGCTGTTTACTTTATGCCTGCGGGTCAGATTCATGACTCTAAACGAACATAGACAAGCAGTGCTATCTTGTAAATATCTCATCGTGAAAATGTACGTGAAGTGAACTGTCATTCTGCCTAAAGCTATGAATTGACAGCTTACTTCATCTAAGTTTTCACGGTGACATTTGAACAGTTCAATAGGCTGGTATCAACGTTTCAGCTACTGTTGGTACCAACCTTCACAGCGTTATTGAAACCAGCCGTTAGTGAATTCTCCGCTCCAGTTAGAAAGAGTCTTATTCTTTAAAATCTTTATCTTCCCTCAGTATGTCACATTTTTCACAGTCATTACTCTCGAGTTTGTAAGTAGTAAACCACGAGATCTAAGTCCTAACTAACTTTAATGGGTCGTTCTTTACTTTTATGGGTGGTTGGTTTAATTTAAGAGTACCTAAGCTTATATTCCTTGCTTTTTCTTTTAGTAATAATTTTGGACCTTTTTGTGGTTTTTAATGCTGTAAACTAAGTTTAAAGGTACTTGGTCGTGTTATAAGTTTTTGATGGATTTCCTTTGATTCTTTTTATTAGGTAGTAAAAAATACAATCGACTTCCAAATAAAAAACACTACGAAGTTTAAAATAACTTTAAATTTCGGAAGTCGGTGTCAAAAAACACTGCAGTGTTTTTTATTTGGAAGTCGGTTATATTTTTTTGTAAAAAAGTACCCCACAACTAAGTGATATTATTCCCATAATGAGTGGTTGTACTATTTGCCGTTAAGGAGTTACTTTGTGTGCCTTTTCAGACCAAGTCCAGACCAGCTCATAGTTAAATATCTACTTTGCTTTGGTACTAGATTTGATTGATTTTAAGTTGAGGAGGTTTAAATATGAAGTTCACCGTCCAATAATCATAATAATAATAATATTTATTTATTTGCAGACCGAGGTCCATAACGTTAGTAACTACATTAAGCTTATAAAACTATTGTTATAGTAGGCGCCAGATAAATGTGGAATAAAGTATATTGACCTTTCCCTAATAACTGTTCATAGGTACCTGAACAATTAAATATGAATCGTTTTTCATTATTAGACAATGTTAAGGATCACGAGAGATGATGATTCGGGACAGCTTTGTGTCATTAATTCCGTTTTTCAAATTAAAAATGTCAATAATTGTAGGTGGGTCAATGACCGTTATTAGTAGTAGTTAGACGAGTAGTACACATACAATAAAAACAAGACAGTTTAACACAAATAAATATGCCATTCCACCTACCTAGCCACGACCTGAGTGTGCAGTCCTATCCATCGGCCGAGCATTGGACAGTCCCACCGGTCACTCAATGCACTCAGCATGCTGTGGGAGCTGCCGCGTATTCTGTGCCTTAGAGAGGCGCAACGCTTACGGATAATTGCGTAGAAATCATCCACTCTCGCATCGGCAAACATACCAGATGCGCTACAGAACCGCGGCAGCCCCACAAGCATTCTAAATGCATTGTTGTACTGGACACGCAGAGCGCTGTATGCCCTCTGCGTATACTTTACCCACAGACTGCAGGTGTAGAAAGTCTGACAATATGCTCGAAAGAGGGTCATTTTGACCTCATGAGTACACCGTGCAAATCTGCGGGCCAACATATTACCACGGACAGACAGCGCTCCAATGCCAATGCAATATAGCTATAACTAAACCCAACGCAAAAATAATCATTAAGATCGGTTAATAAACAATAAATGTATGCTCTAATAGATAACCCCCCATAACATGTTAATTTAGTTTAACTTGTTTGCATCTGCGTACCCCTGCACAGCGTACCGGCGTGATGTTACGTTATAAACTGGTGAAAACAATAAACTGACATGCGATTTCAGCAATCCCGGGAGATTTGCTATAATTTATTAAAGAGTTTCGTTGCCTACCTCCGAAGTTCTTCATCAGATCATCACCAAATTAAATTGTACCAGTGTGGAAAAATATTCTAGCAACCAAAAAAAGAATTATACAAATCGGTTGACAATTGGCGAAAATATCGATGTTGGCAAAAATAAAAAATAAAACATACAGTCGAATAGAGAACCTCTTCCTGAAGTCGGTTAAAAATAGGCTTAGAATCACCACTACTTCAAAATCAAAATTTACAATTCTAGTAGTATTCAATTATACTAGTAGATACTTGGCTGGGAAGAAGAAGTTGGCTACAGGGCCCAGCTACACATCTGTCTGTTAAGTTTGAAGAACCAAACAAAGTATATACAGTTGGTACCTACGCTGATATTCACTAATAGGCCCAGTTATTTGAGTAAATATTATCGCAAAATCAATGTGACCAATTGTCAAAAGGGAGTTCGCCGCTGTTCCGTATGGTGTCATAAAAGAATAGCACATCCCATCCCTTCCCGTATGTGTCGTAAGAGGCGACTAAGGGACTCAACAGAGAATGCAGCACCATTCTTTGAAAATTGCAACAGCTACACAGCGATCGTTAACCCGCCTGCCAAGCGTGGCGATTATGGCAAACCCCCCTATGTGATAGGCTCAACAAAAAATTACCCCTAGTGCCTGGCAACCCTTGACTCCGGTAGCGGTCAAAGTCACGGCGAGGCAAGGGTTGCTAAGAATCCCTAGAGTGGGGCCGAAAAGTTCTCGAGTGGCGACCGCATACCGGAAGACGTAGCGTTGGAAGGCCTTCCATAAGGTGCACCTATGAACTGGTAAGGGTCGCCGGATGCCAGACACACAGGACCGGTTGTTGTAGCGACATTTGGGGGAGGCCTATGCTCAGCAGTGGACGGCTGATGTGATAAGTTTGCCGCTGAGATTGGTTTAACGAATTTCCACTCTGACTTTTCTTGTGTTTTATTTGTGTCGTGTCGATAAGTTCTTTGAAATAAACAGGTAGGTATTCGTATTATAAATCGGGGTTCCCTAGCAAACAACTAAAACTGCGTGCAAAAGCTAGATGTAAAAAGTTATCAAAACCATAAACCCGAGGACCAGACTATCGAGTGCCGGTCAAATTTTATGACCGGAAGTTGCGTCAATTTCCTGTTGGGTTTCCGGTGTTCGCCGGCCGGCGACGGCTCTCAATTATTCCGGTTTTCCAAACCCACTCAGAATCTAAGCGGACCGTTTTGATTTTACCACGTGAAATTAAATGAAATGCTAGGTGTAAAGCTCCCTTTAACAGATCACGATATTTAAAAAAGAAGGAAAAGTTAGATGGAGTCAATATTTGACAGCACGGTTGGCGCAGCGATTGATTGCTGCGCTGCGTGTCGCGGGTTCGTTTCCTGCATGCAACAAATATTTGTATGACCTACAGATAGTTGTTCCGGGTCTGGCTGTTTGTGTATGTGAGTGTGACATGTTTGTAAACGCACCTACGATACAGGAGGAATTCCTAGTGTGGGGCAACGATAAAAAAAATGTTATCTGACTTGATTACAAATGGCGACAAAAACTCAAAGATCCAGGTCTTTTTAAAAGTCCAGCGATAATTTAAAATATTACAGGTACCTAGTGTTACTCAAACGAAATGTTTAAAAGTTATGTAATTGGAATAAACACTTTTTTTTTAATTGGAAACTTCTTTAGGGGCGTTGTGCACTTTTTGGGATGGGTAAGAAATGTTAAACTCGCGTCAGGACACGTGACCTGATCGAAAATTCGTAAGACGGAGAGAGAGTTCTGAAGTGTGAAATTTTTATGTAATATAAATTGTCACGTTTGAGTACGATAGCGCAATAAATGAATATTTTATTATTTTACCACATAAATGATAGTACTTTTATACTGATAATTAAAGCAATTCGTGCGAAATTATTCCCTAACCATTCCAAAATATCAAAAATGCAATGTTCAAGTTTTCACTTCTTCCGGCACCCGTTGTTTCTTTTTTTACTCTGGATATTGATGCAGTTTTTTAACGTAGTTAGCTAGTGTAGATTTTTTAGGAATCTTCTCTTATTATATCAACGTTGCATTATGTAAACAAACAAGAACATATTTAACTACCTGGAAATTCGTGTATTCTCATCAAAACATCCTCGGGAGCCTGCAGGTGAGCTTCACCCCTTGAAGCTCACCTGCAGGCTCCCGAGGATGTCAAGCGAAGAGATGAAAAATGTTATTTTTTTCCTCGTTCTGGTCGTTTATCAGTCGGCCATTGGGGCCGCTGACGGCTAGGGCGTAGGGTTGCTAAAAGTAAAAACAAATATTGTATTGTTTGTTGTGTGTTGTTGATTAATGTAATGACAAACAGACAAATGACTCAGGCTTTTATCTAATTATGTATATTATTTTTGTGTTAGTGTGATCTTTTATCTTGTGAATTTAATTTATATAAATGTGATTTTAATTTAATTTAATGACTTGTTTCCAATATTGTATTTTAAATTTTATTAATTCATTCGATTTTTATGTATATTTATTTTAATTGAAATTTTATTTGAATGTTATGATCTAAAATGGATTGAAATAAATGAATTTGAATTGAATTGAATTGTAAAGTTAAACGTACCGGGATAAAAAATATCAAGTGTCATAATCCAGTACGAGATCTGTGTGGAATAGGAGCCAAAGTATAAATTCCATTTCCCACTGAACTTGACTTCGGGTGCCACACGTGCTGTGTAGAGGCATCTCATGTGGAAACATTGTCCGCATGAAATGCCTCGTAAGTACATGACTCACTAACGTGTCTACCTACTCGTGAACTGTAAATTCTTGAATTTGTTACTAATCCTAGTGTATAAGTTGTAGTATATAAGGGGTGTACTAACAAAAATGGTTCCTATGTTGTCCTAAATAAAACAATTCATTAGAATTATTATTATCAAATAAGTTGAAGGGCGTGTCAGACTTTTACTGACTAAAACCCATCCGTGTTCCTCTTAATGCCCTTTGCGTCCCATGGCCGCGGTGACTATTTCAATCAAATTCTGCAACCCTGGCAGGCTCTGGTCCTAACGTGCCACGTCTTTTACAAACACTACCTTGGAAAATAGATATTCCTGACTCTGTCCTACTTTTCTATTTTAAACCTAGCAACCCTATTTAGGTGTACAAATGATAGAAAAAATTCTACCCTCTCCAACACAAAACTACAGAAAATTGACCTTTTTATGGTGACGCACATAATGTTGAACATAACATTTATTATGTTGGCATTGTATTATTTTATCGTGACAGGTTAAATTAGAACAATAGTTATACCTACATACTATTATCTCTTATCTACTGGATGTCGTCCGCTGTTTGACTGGCAGTCCTGTAGTCCATAAAAAGGTTTCTTTTCCACGTTCACGTCCTATTTATTTGGCTAAAAAAACCGGTCGCAAGCGCGACTGCCGAGCTTAGAGTCCTGGTTTCGAATCCCAAGTCGGGCAAAAACTGTCATTAGGTTTTTCCAATAGAAATTTCTCTGTGACAGCCCGGAGTTTAAAAGTTGGTTGTGTGACAACCCCGTGCCTCGGAAAGCACGTTAAGCCGTTGGTCCTGCGCCAGATCTCTCTTCGGACATGTCGGGTTGCCGTCCCATCGGAATATCAGAGTGATGGAAGAGGGAGTGCACCTGTGTTTGCACACACACGCCTGCACTATAATATGTCTCGCGCCGATGGCTAGTCTCGGTTGAGATTGACCGCCATGGCCGAAATCGGTCAGGAGGACTTTTTATTTATTTATTTGCCTGAATAACTACAAACTTCTTTCTACGCCATTTTGTTTTTTTCGGTTGGATCTGGAATTTAAAATTCAAATAAAACTTTATATTCCTAATTCCTTTTCAAAATCAGTTATTCACTTGTTTTTTAGATTTTGGTTTTTCTGTAATATCGCCATATTTACAACCTTTTTGTATGAAATCTAAGAAAACTCGTGTTGCCATGTTAAAACGTACATAACTACTTTTCAGTGAATAAAACGTAGACCCACTTGCGCAATATAAAGGTTAATTTCATACATAATGGCCCTGGATTATGAACTAACATTAGGGAATTTAATGAATGCCACCGACGACAATCATTAATCTAAGGAGTTAACCATCGACTCGAAAGAAGAATAAACAACTAACTCAAAGTTAAAAGATAACTCCGGTATGTGCAAGTGGGCCAAGTGGGCCTTAACGGCCGGTCTCAATAACGTATCTACTTTTAGCCAACTGTCAAATTAGCTACCAACAGTAGCTGAACCGTCATGTTTGCCTTTGTAACATGACGTGTCAGCTACTGTTGGTAGCTAGTTTGACAGTTAGTTAAAGGTAGGTAAGTTATGAAAACCGGCCGTTAGTAGGTAGGTACTTTTGTTTCGATAGAAAAACGGACATCGTAAAAAATATGATAGCCACGTTACGTGGAAAAGCTCTATGCGATAACGTCAGACAATCCTATTTCTACGAACGCGTGTGATTCAACCAGTAAACAACCATTGCTTTTTGTTGTTGATAGACATACTTCGTATTATGTCTAATTGTATAATCTAAGCGACAGCTAAAAAAGCGGCTAAAATTATATCAAGTTGGGAAAGCAGAATTTTAGAATTTTTAAATGACAAATTTTAGTATCACGAATTTAACTAATAATTATTGACATTTTAATATATAATTTTAATAGTATTAATAATTAGATTATTTATAAATAGATTATTGGACAATTTAATTTAAATTTGTTATTTGAATTCAATTTATAGTTTGTGTAACAATTTAATATTGATTTTACCTTTGTTTAAATACCAATGAATGACTGTTCTTACCTATAATATACATATTTATAAGCCACAAAGGCCGAACATGACGGATCTTTTTCGTTTATGAACAACCTGCATTCCCATTTGTATGTAGTATACATGTTTCGAAAAATAAATGTTTTATGTAAGCTTTAATTAATAACATCTAGGTTAAGCTACGCTTGCCGATGTCGGTCTGTGGATGGGAGGTCATCTTTCTTTTATTAACTTATAGGTTCGAGCTACCGACTTCGCGTTACCGGGAGCGTTTGCAGATATTTCATATCTGCAAACGCGTCCGGAAGCTCGTAGACAGCCACTATAGCTACTTGAAATTAAAAGTTTAGAATTTTAAATTAATAGTTTTTCTACTCGATTGTCACGCTTTAGACTTTTTGAGCTGTCGTGTAATTGGAGTGCTCCAAGTCCCCGAGCCCGCTTCGCTCGCTCTTACTTCACCGATTAGATCAAATTAATGTAAGTTATACAAAATGATAATTATATCAATCTAGCTTTTGCCTGCGGCATCTCTCCTGTAAATAGAGATCCGTGCGGCTAGATTTTTACAAAAAATACGCATAACCGACTCCTAATTATTTCATTACTGTTCCAAAATTCATCAGAATCAGTTCAGTGACTACAGTGAGTGCGAGTGAGTACTTTGATGAATTTTTGGTACTCACTTTCGCATAATTTATGGCTAGTTTACACAGTGCGAGCTGCTTACTAGACAGTAGACAGTTACTCGGATTGCTTACTTGTATACCAGCAGCTCGACTCGTCTTAGCTGTCTATACGTTGATAGTAGCTACCCAGTCTCTTGCGAGGCGCAGCACACAAAAAATACAGGTTTCTCTCGCAACTGCTTGTCGGACACTGGCGAGCTACTGGCGAACGCGTCCGAACCATGCGAGTGATATCCGAGTTGCTGCCATGTACGAGTTACTGTCAGGCGAGCAGGCGAATGAAAGCAAAGTAACTCGGATGCGAGCTACTATACTTACTTCTCGCACGTGGCAGTTACTTGCAAGATACGTCCATACGATGCGAGTTACTGCACTGCAGCTTCTCGGGAGGCTGACTAGCACGCTAGCTCGCACTGTGTAAACAAGCCATTAGGATGAGCGTTATACTAAATTAACGTTGTATTCAATGAACATTATGTAAATTATTAATACTTAGTTGAAGGAAATACTATTTCATTTGAGCTATATAGCCCATATTATTACTTGATTTAAGTTTGAATATTTTAACAATTGGTTTCTGTTCCCAGTAGGTACCTACCTACCGGGTATTTAGCAGTCCCCATACCGCGTATTCCAAATCTCAATGGTATGGTCACGTACGCTCTGCTCCTATCCTTAACTGTTTTTTCTTATTAGTGTCTATTCACCTACCTGCGTACCTACTAATAAGTATGTGGTTTTCCTGAAGCCGATTCCTAATTAATACCTTATGTAATATTTGTTCTATTTTTCTATATTTAGTTATATTGTGTTGTTGATGTTTCAGTTTGGAGCAATGAATTGATAAAATATTGTCATTGAGAAATGAGATAGGTAACCATTAGATATGTAGGTAAAAATCATAATTTGTGACATCAACAGATTTCTAAGTATTACTCGCAGGTAGGTACTAAGCGAGTTCTAGAGGATAACTTGCCGAAAATACCAAAATATGGATATGGATGTTGGTTACGTCAAAATCGGTCAACTCGATGCCTACTAAATTTACCAGTGTTTCCCATCGTAGGCGAGCGTTGGGTGGCTCGCAGTCCGATCACCACCAGGCCCGGGGCGATGACGCGTTATGTTCCACGCGTGCATCAAAGAGATGTAAGCATTGAAGATGGGGCCCGCTAGGGCCAAGTCTGCCAGGGTTGCGGAATTTGTTCCAAAGAGTCAGCGTGGCCCTGGAACGCAAAGGGCTAAAGCCCTTTGCGTTCTAGGGCCACGCTGACTCTCTGAAGGAACACGGATGGGTTTTAGTCAGCAGGAGTCTGACACGCCCTTCCGCTCCACCCAGCGCAGAAGAAGTCATTTGATGATTTCACATCCTACAAAACAAAAAAGAAGAACTAAAAAAAATCCTTATCCATAAATGCTATTATAATACAAAAGAATATTTTAATGATAAATTGAAAAAATAAATAAAATTGAATATACCAAAAATAATAAATAAAACCAAAATCGAACTGAATCATAGCCCTCTTCCTCTATCCTAACTTGCTGTGCCCGACAAGGTCCACAATGATCTAAAATTATGTATATTTTATAAGTACCTACCACCTAAGCTAACATTGTGGAATGCAAATAAATATTGAGTATTGAGTATTGAAGTTTTTCCCACTGGGATTAGGTTACACAGTGCTAAAACAAAACACAAATAACATAACAAAAAATCCTTTAAATATTTAATCAAAAGTTAAAAGGGATAGGTTTAGGCACCAGTACACAGTACAAACTAATATAAGCAACAATAATTACCACACTAAAAACACAATTAATAATATTCGCGAACTTTGTCCAATCCTGATTAAATCGTTTGATATCTACAATCGTATCATCATCAACATTCCATTGCGGACATATCAAATACTTTCCATAACTCTGGAATACAGTGTCGTTCATAGAAATTATATAATTTTGAGGCGTTGACTTCAACTTACATAGAATACGTAAAAAGAAAGATACCAAAATAATCAAAACTGTTAAAACCAGTGAACCGCGATAATACAGTAATAAGTTTGGTGAATAAGAATTCTGCCTTGGTATTTTTGATGCTAATGTAGCCAAGAAAAAATAATGGCCGAGGACACTGAAGCACGCGATTGACAGGCTTACAAACCGCCTCACATCCAGAAAAAGAGATGTGATACTAAGAACAGTCAAAACCACGGCAGGGTACACTACTATTGCTGCCAAACTTGCAGCTTCCCGATCCAGTGTGAAGATCATCTTCAACTGTCGCTCAGCACTGTTGTTCACCTCTTGTCTATAATCAGTAATGACCCATTCAGCTTCATATTCTGCCCCAAACATGCTTGTAGCGCGCGAAGTAACGTTCAGCTTGAAATGACTGGATTTTACTGACCATGCACCGAATTCAAAACTGCATTCTTGCTGGTCGTAGGGCCAGTCTGTGAGTTTGGCGTTGCATATTGCACTATGAGTAATCCTGACCACACAGTGAACATTTCCAGTATTCTTCAACACGCACCAAACGTAATAGTATCTGTCAAAATCATTTGAGTCCGCGCTATTGAATAGTCTAAAACCCGGGTTCCAGATGTTTATGGAGATCATGTCTGTCGATTTGATGCCGTAGTATTTGTCTGGGTCCCACTTTAGCCTCTCATCTTTCCAGGAAATGAACATCCAGGTCTGTATTGACATGACTCCTAGATCGCTGTCGAAGTTGAATCGTTTCAAGACGAATCTGACGTTTACGTAGAAAGCTGAGCCGTTGTTCGGTGGCTCGTACCTACTGGAGTCACATGTTAGGTCTTCTCTTAGTTGTTTTTCGAAGGCCATTCGCTCTGGCGTATGGTTTATGACACAATCTTTAGCTAGCGTGATGTTTAGGATAGCTAGTAGTATGATATAAGTGATCAGCGCCATGGTCTGGTCTGTACTGCTGACAGAATCGGTATTATCGTGGCTGGTAAGGTAATATGATCCAGTAACGCCCCCTGCGATAACTCTCAATGCGCTGGCGCCGCTTGCTCGTAATCAGTGTGATTTTTGTACTGTTTGGTTTTCGATTCGAGTCTGTTAGTTTACTGTCAAATTGATAACCCAAATTGGACAAATATGGGCTGGAGACTGGAGAAGGTTGCTCTATAACTTTCGAATATGGATAGATTTACGTAAGAATGTTGTAGCCCGTTTGATATTTTAAAATGGGGTTTACTTCTTCGAAAACCACTCTCCATCTTCTTAGCGTGTCGGTAGCAAATACGCTTATCAAATTTTATGCTTGGCCTAGTACTCAGCAACGGCAACACCGTTCGGTTATATGAAAGTCGTTTTTTTTTAAATATATATAAATATATTTAATTTATCAAAACATCGCTATCTATGCACTTTTTCCATTTCATAGGTAGTTTATTGATCCCTTTACTAAAAAAACTATTCGGACGGGAATCAATAAAATCTTTGAAGGCGGTTTGGACTGCCCCTTTTTTTCTCCCTTGCAAGAAGTTAACCAAATTTTGAAAAATATGGTAATCTGGTGGAGAAAGGTCCGGAGAGTACGGTGGATGTCTAAGACATTCCAATTGAAGCTCCTCTAATTTGGTAGCCGTCTGTTGTGCAGTGTGTGGTCTAGCGTTGTCCTGAAGCAACAGTGGCCTAGAGCGATTGACCAGGCTCGGTTGTTTAGCAGCTAGCTTTTCCATCATGGTTTGCAGTTGCTGACATTAGACGTGTGCCGTAATCGTCTGGCCAGATTTAAGAAAGCTGTAGTGAACGACACCGGCACTGGTCCACCAAACGCTCACAAGTAACTTTTTTGAGTCAATTTTCGCTTGCGGCATGATTTGGCTGATTCGCCATGGTTCAGCCATTGCGATCAGCGCTTCCGATTATCGTACAGGATCCACTTTTCATCACAGGTAATGATTCGATTTAAAATCCCTTCATTATTGTGCCGGTTAAATAATGTAACGCAGCGGTCGACGCGCGTTTGGCGATTTGCTTCACTCAATTCGTGAGGTACCCACCTTTGAAGCTTTCAAAACAGTTTTATCACTAACACCGCAGCCTGCAGCTAAGTCGGACGTGGTTTGCGATGGATCCGCTTCCACAATAATTCTGCATGATCAACTTTGGTCTCCGGCCGTCCATGGGGCTTGTCCTGCAGGTCGAAATTTCCAGAACAAAAACGTTGGAACCAAAAACGCACTGTATTTTCTTTTACGACACCGCCGCCATACACATCATTAATCCTTCGAGCCGTTTCCCTTTGGGTTCCAGGGCCGCGGTGACTCGAACAAATTCCGCATCCCTGGTCCCAGGTCCTTTAAACCCTGCAGACAGAAATAGGAGACTCGCACAGCAGGGGTTGGTTGACTGACCGCTTTCAATTAATTTGATTAAATAGTTATTAGGACAACCTATTATAATAAATCCAAACCTAATTATTTGATACTTGATAATATATGCGAATGATTATATATTGGCCAATACATTTTGGCACCAGATATACTATTTTGTGGACAAACCCTATTATTTAAGAAATTCAAAACCAAGTAAATTGGCGATGGCTTAAATCATACCCCTTTTAAATTCCTCATTAGTCCCATCAGCAGAGCTCGATTTTGTTTGTTTTTGAAAGTCCTTTCAAATAATATCTAGAACTGTCCAAATCGGTTTATGAATGACGAACTTCTGAGGTAGCAAACATTGAAAAAATACTGCTCAAATGGGGACTTCCTCCATTTTTTCAGAACGGTTAAAAATAGTTTAAATGTGTTATTATGGACTGAAACAACGTGTGACTAAAATTCCTTTACTATGTGAATTACGAACAAATTGCCTTATTGCCTGAATTGAACCATCGTGACGTATCTCTTTTCAGTTCTACCTTGCTTCCCGTTTCGATGCGTCCCCCAACAAGGTACCTCCCAAGACTTTAGTGATATCGCCCATCCAACTAGCTTTTGCAAGCCCTTGGTTTCTGTGGCCCAACCCTGGTCATAGCACCTAACTCCTGCGACCATCTCTCGTCGTCTCGTCTTGTCAGTTGTCCTATTCAACTCTACTTTAGGTGTAGATAATTTCCTGTCCCTTTATGCCCGACCACCTGCACCTTCCAGGACCTGAACATGGCTAACGATAGGGTGGACTAAGTGGCCACCAGACCGATTTCCGCCATGGCGGCTAATCTCAACCAAAGTCAAAGTCAAAACGTTTATTTCAATTAGGCCATTAAACGGCACTTTTGAACATCATCGTTTACAGTTCAGTAAAATAATAAAGTGACTCTACTGAACCGAGACTAGCCATCTGCACGAGACATATAATAGTGCAGAAGAGGTGTGCGCCACCACAGGTGCACTCCCTCTTCCATCATTCTCATATTCCGATGGGACGGCAACCCGACTCGTCCGGAGAGATCTGGCGCAGGACCAACTTAACGTGGTTTCCGAAGAACGGGGGTGTCACTTCCAAACTCCGGGCTGTCACAAACTGGTCGTATAATATTTGAGAAGGAAATAGTGTCTGTATTTTTTATTTAGTATGGGTTTGCTCTTGACTCTAGTCTAGGTCATAGATACCAGAGACAAAGTCGACGATGGAGCGAGCTTACCCAGAAGAAGCCTGTTCACTCTAATTTTGAAGAGATTAGGGTTGTATGCGTTCGGAAACACAGACGCAGGCAAAGAGTTCCACTCCTTTGCTGTGCGCATTATAAAAGACGTTTGGAAACGTTTAGTGCGAATTGGTGGAATAGCAACAAGGTAGGGATGGTAACTTGCAGTGCGTCTAGATGTCCGATGGTAGAAGGGGGCCGGTGGGATGAGATCGTGGAGTTCCTGGGCACTCTCCCCGAAGTACAATCTGTAGAAGACCGACAAGCAGGCATCCTTGCGGCGTTTTACGTCGCCAATGAGCCTTTTAGCTCTGCGTTCCACCGAGTCAAGCGCGTCAAGTTGGTATTTAGCTGAGCCATCACAAAGATGGCTTCAATACTCCATGCAGGATCGGACTTGTGCTTTGTAAAGGGTTTAAAGCTGTCCAGGCGTGAATCGCTTCACTCTATTGAGGATGCCCAGCTTTTTGGCCGCAGTTTGGGCTTTGTGCTCAATGGTGGCACCGAAGTTCAGACTGGGTGTCATCTCCATGCCTAGGAGCTCGACCCGATCGGTTACAGGAACAGATGTACCCCGAAAAGTAAGAGTTAGGTCGAAACGACTCCTTTTTGAGGTAAAAAGACACGCTTGTGGTTTGGTGGCATTAAAAGAGACCAGATTGTCATCACCCCACTGGGAGACAAGACTTAAGGACAAATTTGTCCGCTCTACCATGGCCTCTCTCAAGGAACGAACTTCTTCCCTGCTGGGTCTTGCGCTGGACAAGTATCTCTCTGAAACCGAACTGTCATCTGCATACCCAACAATACCAGGCTGAAGCAGGTCGTTGATGTGCAGCAGAAAAAGAGTTGCAGAGAGAACAGACCCCTGAGGAACTCCGGCATCAATATTTTAAAGAAGGATCCTTTGATAATATTTTAGGGTTATTGCGGAATCCCGGATGTTCCCCGTAGTATTATGTGTCGGGAATACGGGATTCATAGACACACATAATAAGTATCATAGTTGCTTGAAACTACAATACGTATATATGTATGGGACCTCCTCGCTGTTCGCAAGATAAGAATGAAAATGAAACAATTAATTTTTAAGTAATTTTTTATTTAGTTATAAAACAAAATGCCTGTTTTCATGGCTGATAATACCCGAAGGGATAGGTTTAAATTAACATTATCATTCATACTTACATTATTTACATCTAATCTTTGGACTACATACTTCTTCAAATCTTTGAAATGTAGTAACATAATACATTACATACAACACACACACACACACACACACACACATGCACACATAAATACATGCAATAATATTTGATGTTGTGAGGGTCAATTCCACATTTTTTTAAACAACGTTAGCAGCTGCATCTCAGCAGCCAAAAAAACCTCAATTTCCCTAAATTTATGACAGATTGCAACTGAGATGCGAATACTACTGTTGTTGCTAAATTAGAAGATTTGCCCCTCTGGCATTCTGTTTTAGTCTGTAAAAATCTCACATAAATTCTTAAACTAGGCTTAATTTAAAGTTATTTGGGTTGACACTGAATCATTACAGGCTTTAATGTCAAAGAATTGATTGATCAGAAAATTAACTAGGAACCAACATAGATAAATTGTCTGCTATTACATGAAATAGGGTATAAAACGGCAATTGACGTAGCGTATCATATTGATATACAATTAATTTCTCTGAGTGCATTTTTTATTTTACCTTCATAGTATTTTTTCAAAACAGTCCGATTATATCTGACTATAAAGAAATACAAATCCAAGACAACCTGTTGTAAGAAAACTACCACTATTGACAAATACTCTGGAAAATGAATGAGACACCGTAGAGGTAAAACCAAAAGCGGAGCCCCACTGATTAAGAAAATAACTGTGGCCACACAAACTTTTCGACACCTATCACTGCTATTTTTCACCTCAATCTTCAATAAATCGTACAGAACTCTTAAATAAATTAAGAAATTGACAAACAAAATTAAGAAAAGAGTAGATATAAAAATGGGAGCAGTTATTTTACCAGTGCTGTCGAAAATAAGCATTAGGCCTGATGCAAACGCCACGATCAGGAAGGGTAGTCCCCAGGCGAATAGATTACTCTTGAGGTACTTCTTCTTGATCTCACCACCAAATACTTTGACAAGATCAATGTAGAACTCGTAACATAGAAGAAGCAACCAACAGTTGGCAGTCATTTTGAAGTATAAGAACAACAATCCATGTAAGATTTTTATCGGATCACTTCCTGTTGCCCGCACATCCTCGACTACGTAAACCAGCATGTTGTTCAGGATATTATTGAAAATGATAGTGAGGAACAAATAGTTCTTGAAATGTCTGAACTTCTTGATGAGAATCCACGAACAAACGCCGACGAAGAAGGTGATCGTTGAAAGCACGAAGACAGCGATGGTGGCGCATTGTGCGCTACTGATACTCCTGTTACCAGTAGAACTGTCTGAAGTAGAGTTTAGAAGAACACTGGTGTCGTTATCGGACATGATGAGTTTTAAAAACACGTGTGTCGTGCACTCTCAAAGGCAGCTGAAACACTAATAGTGCAAAGCAAAGCTTACCTGACATTGTTCTTGTCATATGACGTTAGTTGACAAGGAAACAGGTTTTATTAATGATAAAGCGAAACATTTTAATTAGCTGTCTGATAATTTGTGATGCGTGTTTTAGCTGATTAAGCTTGAGGTAGATATACCTTAATGATGTCAATACGCATAATGATATCAGGGATGTAACATAATATTAAAGCAATATTGTAGTCGCATTAACTACAGGGGAGCATGCATTTTGCATATGTATTGTTGTGTCGCTGGGTGACAGTGATCGATATTCTATAATACTTGCTTTCTGGACCCCAAGTGTACATGGAGAACCATGTACAGTCAACAAAGCTATAAGGTATGCAGGCAGCTAACTTGCAACTGCTTTTAAACAATGTTGTGAGTGTGTTGAGTAGACAATTATTGTACATCACACTCGTAAGCATGTCATTTCGCACACATAAGAAATAAATATTGGCAGTTCAGCGAAATAAATAATATTTGTGCCTGTTTATCAAATAGCTTTGTTGACTGTACGTTCAAAATCAATCAGCCGAGACTCTGCTGGGATCGGCTTCCAGTCTAACCGGGTGCTGCTGAATACCAGTATTTTACATGCAGCGACTGCCTATCTGTCCTCCAAAACCCAGCAACTTGAGTAATACAGTACCTCTGTTGCGGAATTTGTTCTAAAGAGTCACCGCGGCTCTAATAGTAGCTGAAACGTCATGTTTGAAAGCCAAACATGACGTTTCAGTTACTTATGGTAGCTAATTTGACAGTTGATTAAAAATAGATACGTTATTGAAACCGGCCGTTAGTAATGGTACTGCTGGTTACCCTTTTTTTTTTGATGTCGGGGGGAAATCCTCATGGAAATTCTCCACCCTGGGGCAGTCCACCTGCCTGGGGTCTGTCAGACTCTTACTGACTAAAACCACCCCGGTGTTCCATCTCTCACCTACGCCGGGGATCGCGGGAACGTATGCCACATCCGCAATCCCTGGCTGGTGCCGGCCCGCCTCTGCGAGCCACCTCGCGTCGGCGGGGGGAGTGAGGTGTTTGACTCCCCCCGCTACGTCAAAGAGGGGCGCACGGGAACACCACGCGCCGCCACCTCGGGTCCGGATGAATGGGGGGCGACGGACATCCCCAAGTCCGCCGCCCCTGGACCCAGTTAAGGGGGCCAGAAGAGGGCAGCGTATCCTCCGACGCCCGATGCGCCTGCTGCGGGCTGGGAGAGCGGTCGTGATCTCCCTCTCCCTTTCCGCAGCCTCCTTCTGTGCGATAACTGTCTCGCAGAAGGAGACCACCGCGTCCCAGGACTCCTCACCGCCGACCATAGCATGAACTACGGCCGGCAGCGAGAGGTCACCGCCTACCAACTGCTGGTTACCCTTCCCCGAGTTACCGATACCAGAAATAAGAAAAGATTGCCCACTATTTTCTTATATTTGAAAATGTTTTTATTGTGTTGTGTAAGAAATATTTAAAAAGTATCAAATAAGTTAAGATAATGAATAAATGGATAAAAACGTTGCTAGTATTTTAATCACTGTTACGGCGTAATAGCCATAAATATCGACTCTCTGGAGCCCTAACTTGGCTTGGACCCTGCTTGGCCTGTTCCCGATACCGATGGGATACTAGATATATTTATATATTATTTTTTTGTAAACTAGTGGCCCTCCCCGGCTTCGCCCGGATGTATACTTATTTCAAAATTTTATTTCATAAGAACCTTCTCCTGACAATAACAAACACAACCAAAAAAGAATTAGAGAAATTGGTCCAGCCGTTCTCGAGTTTTATGGTTAGCAACAACACGTTTAGCGTATCATTATTATTTATTTAGAATAAAATGAATGGATGAGAACTTTGATAATGCTTAAAAGGATAACCATAGAGAATGCAGGATGCAGTGCCGTAAATAGGGCGGTGCCACCGATGCCCAGGCACAGGGCGTAGACTCTGGGGGGCGCAAGAATGGCCAGACCATGCAATACTAAGTATTATTTTTTCGGTTTGCTCCTGATAAAAGTCAAAAGTCAAAAGTAAAAAAAAAGTCAAAACGTTTATTTCAATTAGGCCATTAAACGGCACTTTTGAACGTCATCGTTTACAGTTCAGTAAAAATAATAGAATTACATTAATAAAGTGACTCTACTGTCCATTCGGAAAGGTAGATTCTTATGGAGAAGAACGGACAAGAAACTCCATAGTTACTCTTTTCAAATAATGATTTACAAAATTTGGTATACAAAAATTAATTTAATATTATGTGAGGACGATGCACCCAGAGTATGCTACTTATAAGAACAAAGTATCACCAGTAGAGGTAAACTTATTCATTTTCTAAAGAAATTTAGGTAAATGGTACTCACATATTTACAAACATTGGAACCATTAATTAAACAGTGTGTGAGTCAACAGAAAAATAGAAACACAAAAAAAGGAACAGTATATCTATAAAGTTAATACATAGATCAACCAGTTGGATTTTGTCTACACCCTTGATTGTCCTATGGAGCAGGACCAGCATGTTTCCAAGCATTCTTATCCTGAATGTAATAATAATGATAAGTTCCCGTTGCGCCTATAGTGTCCGATTCCAACACATACTTACCTACATGCCAGTACCATCAAAAACGTCGATATTACACCACAGCAAAGATTTAAAATTAATATGTATGAAGCAATAAAATTGATAAAATGATTTCTGAATTCACATGGCCATTCGAGAAACTTCACAACATTCACCACCTTTTAATTTTTTGACAATAGACCAGCTGAAGAACTAAAAAAAAATGCCGCTGATTTGAGTACTTATCAAATATTCTATTAAGCAGATATTAATGCTACTGAATTTTGGGCTGAATTAGTCACTTTAAAGAGTCAAGTTGAAACGACTATATTATTTGATAAATGTGACCGTAGTTCAAGTCTGGGTCTTCTTAAAGCTATAGTCGAACTAGATTTAAAAGAGATGTTTCCCAATGTAGTGGTCGCTATAAAGATTTTTTTAACAATGCCAGTGACTGCAGCTTCCTACGAAAGATCAGTCAGTACCTAAGAACAAATTAATAAAAACTTATTTGCGCTCGAGGATTGGCCAAGAAAGGTTAAATTGCTGGGGAGTTTGTTGCGCCACTTCTTCTTCCCAGCTAAAACACTAGGAAGTGGTGATTGGCGGGCGTTTTGGGGGACTGTCTTCATGTAGAACTTTGACGTTCAAAAAGTGCTGGCACTCGGCCTAATTTGAATAAATGAATTTTGATTTTGATTTTGACCGGCCTAGCGATTTTGTCGGTTGAACGCGACATAGGACGGTGCCTTTCGTATGAAAAGGTTATCAACGATTTCACAATGAAGAGAGCGCGAAAAGTACCTAAATCTTTAAAAAAAATTATGGCTTGCTTTAATAAATATTAACTATCTGAACTCATTCATTTGTGTATTGTGTAGTTGTGAATACTTAATCTTTGCAAATATTTTCGAATAAACGTTTTTTCACCAATTCATACAAACGGAATTTATATGATGCTACCTTTCTTATTCAAAACTCTACCATACCATATACTTAAAATTAAATTAATTGACAGGTTACTGAAACTTTGCAGGGTGTTATTTTATTAGATGAGACCGGGTACAAAAGTAAAGGCAGGTCGAAAGTAACAAATGCTCTGTAGGTTTATCCTAGTGTCAAAACTCCGCTTCGCTGCCGTCAGGTGATAGCCAGTGACTAAATTATGGCCGGTGAAAAAAATTACGGTGACTAAATGCAAGTGAGGGGGGGGGGGGGCCTCACTTGCATTTAGTCACCGTAATTTTGTCACGGGAAATTGGCAAACTCCGTAAGATTTTAAAATAACTTGAGAGATTGTAAAATCACGATAATTAATTTGTCAACTGAATAGGTATTTGGAATAATTTTTACGCATCCAAGTTTGATAGTCTAAAATATCTCGAAGTCATTCCTAGAAATTGTAGACAGATATAAAATGGCGACCAATCAGCACTCTAGTCTACTATTTATCTGTTTTGGTGTGAAAGTTAAATTACCTATAATATCTAAAAAAAAAACAAGGGCGCAGTTATAGAAGCTCGCGCAGGGCGCAGAAAGGCTATTTACGGCTCTGGCAGGATGCATTCCTTACCTGAATTTTCCGTCTTTAAAGATACCCAGCCACCTACAGAATACCTACTACAGACTACATTACCGAATAACCTTGACTTGAGAAGAATGAATATGAATATATAGGAGGAAAGTTGAATCTTATTGCAACGTGATTAGAAAAACCGAAATGATATATAATTTATGCATAAGTGACTAAGCGTATGTCGCAGAATAATTTGAAGTTTCGTTTTTGTCGTAAATCCTAGTTTTTTTTGCAAATTACCGCATTATTCGAAACTAATAAAAAAAACATACGAGATAATATTAGGTTTCAGGCGAAGAACCAGCTTATATTCAGCACTCAAGGATGCGCTTATTTGTTAACAGCTACACTCGAGTCTTGATCTGATTAAGTATGTACGAAGAATAAAGATGTTATAAACAGCTCTTACATTTCCTCATATATAACCATAACCTCATGTGAGGTTTGGAACTTTCCACACACCAGTCTTTCCCAATTTAATAGATTTATCCAGCTTCTCTTTCTCTTGCTGACATCTTCTTCTAATGCTCCGTAAATGCACAATATTTTTAATAGATCTATTGCACGACACAAACACCCCATACAAGCGTTGGATAATAATTGAAGTCACGCCCGTCCAGACGGACGGGCGGCAGCGTAACCGGATTTCAGTTGAACGTAAATTGCACAAATCAAAATACGCGACTCATGTCTCACAAAATAACTTTCGTTTGGCCTCGTCCTAAATCAGATTGATTGATCACGGAAGTCTTCCTTAGATTTGTTTCCAATAACCCGGTCTGCTGCTAAGATTTTGGAATTTTCTCAACAAAACCGTTTACCTAAGTATACTGCGACTTATACTGTGTCTCACCACATTTAATCGTAGTTCAATGAACTGTCGACGACGACTGCACCTGACCTTTCTCAAGGAGAATTCTGTAGTGTAAATGTAAACACAGTGAATGTAGTAATGACAGAGTCAATTAACTTTCAGTTTTATTTGTTGTTTTGGTACCAAAACTGAAAGAAACTGAAAAAATCGGAAATAAGTAAATAGTACTATTTACTTATTTCCGATTTTTGAAGTAAAAATTTGAAATTGAGCATTTTTCAAACTCTATTTGAGCCTAAGAAACTTTGGCTGTAAAGTAGGGTTTGGCATGTTTTTAACTACAAATACTGAATTTAGAAACCGGCCTATCAAATCCTAAGCCAAACTAGTCAAAGTTGAAATATTTTTTAATCCGAAGCTGAACTATTTGAAGTTGGAAACATTCCGATTTTAGAATGACTTGCGTCCAAGGCTGTATTTTTAGCTAGTGAATAAATATTTGGTAAACAATTACTCTGCAGGATCTGATCCGATTAGGTAAATTCTTTGCCTGAAACAAAGCTCGACTCTCCTTACGCAGGTATGCTGGAAGAGATTTAGAAATAAGGATCACCTTTTAAATTATTTTCTGTTTCCTTCTTCTTATCTTTTTATTAATTGTGTGTACATAAATTGTTCAATAAATAATGAATACAGCTACACGATCGCTGAGTATCTCAAAGGTTGCTCTACTTACGGGTATATTTCATTATTGACTAGCAGTTTAACACTGTCACTGAGGTGGTATCGCTACGCGAGTCCATAAGAGTGCGTTTCCACCAGAGATGTGCGAGGATGCGTGGCGAGGGATGTGTTTGTTAAGAACCAATAGAATCGCTTCACTTACCAAGCCTTGCTCAGCGCAAGCGTCCTCTTGCATCCTCGAACATATCTGGTGGAAACGCAGCCTAACTGCTGCGGCCAAGCTGTGAGCGCCGCCCAGACGAAACAATTTTCATAAGTGTGTAAACCGCATTGGCGTAGTGGCCAAAAAAACTTCGCTAAGCACGCCTAGCGTGAGAAGTGTCAATGGCGTATCGCCGCACACGATGCTCGTTACCAGCGCTCGCGTTACGTCGTCACAATAGATGTTTTGCCACACAATGTTTTGCCACACAGCCGTTCTAGATTTTTAGAATAAAAATGTCCTAAATGTCCCTACTTTGTTATTGTTCATCTAATGATCAATATCCATTATATTATCAATTTATCGTTCCCATTTATCCCGGAAAATATACGGTTACAGTTGAATAGACCTCGGGAGCGAAACTGAAGGAAAATGCTAGTTTATTTTAAAAGTACTAATAGGATTACTTATCAGTTTTGATGGCCTCGGAATCAGACAACTGTATAAGGAAACTGAAGAATTAAATCACATAATGGTAGATATTATCCCGTTTTGAAACGAACTTCAACAGAACTATGGCGATAGTCTATGTGGTGGAAGTGGGGTTGATGATGCGGCGATACACCACCGGTACATTGTGGACATGCCACCCATACACAAAACGTTTTGGGAATACTTCCAGTGTGCGTACAGCTAAGGAGTGAAATTTCTGCCGGAATCGGTGTTTCCTGCTAGTTACAACCTGGGGAACTTTAGAATAGAATAGAATACTCTTTATTATGTACACCATATAAGTTACAAGAAATATAGACGAGGAAAACATAACATAGGGTGACACAATGCTTATCGCTAAAAGCGATCTTTTCAAGACAACCTTTGGATGGATTTTAGAGAGAAAAGGAAAGACAGTACTGTAGGTAGTCCTAGGTGTACCATTAAGTCAAGAGTTAGGTTATTTCTAGGCAAACGAGCTCCATCGTCGACCACACCATCGCTTTTCATATGGTAAGATAGTGGTCAGACGCGAGCCTATCAATAATAATAAACAAGGTGCATTGCAGTTGTTGATCGGAAACAAACATTAAAAATACGCAAAGGATTTGATGCAATTTATTAAAATCAGCTCATCAAAGTCCATTGTAAAAAACCGGAGTTCCTCAAGGTATAATACTGAGACAACTATTGTTGTATTCATGTGAAACATGTATAACCGCGGGTTAAACTGATTGTTGGCGTGGCAACGCATCGCCACGGCATGCGATGCCTGGCTATATGATGGTATATATATAATAGTCTATATGTATTTTTTTCCTTATGCCATATTTAGTTCCTGTCGTAATCTGTTCTTTTATGCATATTACTTGTACAAAACAATAATAAACTGACCATTATATCAAATAAAATTATAGATTCAGTTGTTATATCTTGCAAATATTAGAGATTTTGTAATTATATCATATATTATTCTAATAAAAGACAAGCTATTTTAAGAATAAGTGGTTTTATGTTTTATTGACGTATGTAAGAGAGATATTTGCGTCCAAGACAGGTTCTTCTAGTATAGAGGCACGTCAATTTGCGGTTTCCGCGGTAACTTCATTGGAAGATGCAGGTAACTCCGCTGTCTTGTGATGATTCTTTGTCATTTCCCGTTCTGCGGCCACATCTGGTAAAACCAAAAGATTTGAGAATGTCCAACCAGGTTGAAAGTAGCCTTTGTTCTAGCTTGCGATTAATTTATGACTTATTGTTTCGTGAGACCGGGGGTAAATTCACTGTAAACAAAACTGCTTATTGCAATAACTTGTCATAACATTTGTACCTACCAATGAATACTCATAGACTGACGAGTAAGAAACCTCAACCGACCTTTGACCACCGTTTCTCACTATAACCATTCATTTCTAAACAAAACATGATCGTCAACAGATTCACATTACTCATTTTACTATGTGACGTCTGAATCCAGTCTATTTTCATATGATGCAACAAAAAAAAAATGTACCTACCTAAAGTATAGTTTTTGCTCTTTGAATAATAATTGAGATGGCGAATTAACGTCATACTTACCACGCGGTATGACGTGGGTGCAGAGGGGCTAGCTTCATTATAAAGTCATTGAATCTACATATAATAATAATACATATCAACGAGCAATTCTTGTATGTGTATGTATAAAATCTGAATCTCGGAAGCGGCTCCAACTAGAGTTGCCAGGCGTCCGGATAAAGCCGGACACAGCCAGGCTTTTTGATTGTGTGTCCGGCCAAATTAGACGGTGTCCGGCCTGTCCGGCTTTTGTTAGGCTTTTCGAATTTGAGCATTTTTTATTATTTTTCATGTGTTGATTTCCGCTCGGCCTATCCCACCTTGTATCGCTAGCTAATTTCTATAATTACAATAGTATTAGTACGTCTTCTATTGCAATGATAGAAATTCTATTGCATTAAAAAAAAATAGAATGAATATTGAATGATAACAAATAAAGAAGCCTGATTCATACAATTTTATTGTTGATTCATTAGAATTTAAATTAAATTTTATGATTAACGAAGAAAAGGCCTCGTTGGTCTTAAAAAAAATGGTAGTGTTATTCTAAGACTAAAAATGAAGGGTGTCAGGCCTTTTTATCTAAATGTCTGGCTAAACTGGCTGGTCTGTCCGGCTTTGCGTTTTGAAGACGTGGCAACCCTAGCTCCAACGATTTTCATGGCGGTTTCGGGGGCGATAAATCGATCTAACTAACTTTCATTTTTAGAAAACGTTAGCCAAAAAAATAAATATAAAAAAAGGTCATACAGGTACTAAATATAATGTGTAGTATAAAATTGTCGTAATGTCTGATTCGATCACGATGACATATACATATCGAAGATTTAAGTTTCATAATATCTATAAATCATTATTTTAGAGTTAGTTCATTAAGGTATTCAGTAGTTTTTGCGTGAATGAGTAACAAACAAACATACATTCTTATAAACTTTCGCCTTTATAATATTAGTGTGATGTGATGTGATATAGCGTGATGTGATATATATATATATATACTTATTACACTTATACACTTATACACTTATTATACTTATATACTTATTATACTTATAGATATATATATATATATAAGTATAATAAAAGTAGAAGTGGAAAATACTGAAGTTAGATTCGTTTGGATTTGATAATAGTGTTCAGTTGCCGTTATACTGACCCCAACTTTATTGGGAAATCACTAAGCGGAAGACGTGCATGAACTATTTATAATAAAAAAAATGAAGAGTTCTCTCTATTTCTCCAGGATCCCATCATCAGATCCTGACTTGATGATCATGGGACCACCTGGGAAGTATACCCTTTCAAACAAAAAAAAATCCAAATCGGTCCAGCTATCTTTGAGTAACCGGGGAATATACATAATAAAAGAAAAAAAAGGTTCCGACAAATTGTGAACCTCCTCCTTCTTGAAGTCGGTTAATAAGAGACAAGATCGAAGGTTCTGAGTGAAGCTTTGCATCTCATCTAATTGGTATAATTCTGACTGAGCTAGAATTCTTCACTAATATTGAGGTAAAATACTTGTTTCTTGAAAATCTTGGACACACCTTTTTTGAGATTCATTTGCATAATGAGTTCGGTGACATACTCCACGTGTGCAGTAGAGTGCAGCTTGGTCAAAGAGTAATGTCCTGTTGCACCAACACCGGGAAAGTTCTGGTCATTTTGGCAGAGAATTTCATACCAATTCTGTCTTATTAGCTTATGTCAGTCATCATCAGTGATCGGATAATCGCGCTAATATGCCTAAACTTCACTTTTATTTCCACGAAAGTATAATACGGACATGCTTTTCAGAATCCTGGATCCCGGAATCGTTCGAAATTCCTGAGATTGCAAAAAAATGTATTAAGAACTCGTTGTGAACACTTATAGTAATAATAGTTTTTAATTTAAAAAGCCGATTCGAATGGAACTTTTAATTTACAATGAAAGTTTTTTTATGATTTTCCATTTGTTTTGAATAAAATTAAGATACTAGTTTATCTAGAAATATAAAAAAATATAATAATAATAACAAGTTCGGCAATACCAATTAACTACTAAGCAAATAGAGGTTAAGTGTTTTTGAGAGGTTAACTGCTTCATTTTGGAGAAATAAACAGATTCTCAGGAGAACCAAGGGTAGCTTGAATAACTGTCAGACTTACATGCACAGCGTTGGTAAGCCTTCGGTGAGTGGATCGATGACCTGGTGAAGATCTCTCTCTCTATGAATTTGAGATGGACCTCTGGATTTGAGAAGCACAGGACCGTCTTTCGACATGAAAAAAAAATCAAAACAGTTTATCTGGAAATACACAAAAATATAATACTAACAGTGAAAACAGAGTCAAAATTGACCGAAAAACAACTATTTTATACAAATATATCTGACCCTCTCGCGAAAACGCCGTTTTCTATGGCAGCTGTATAGGCGACACAGTATTTGACGTCAGAGTTGATATCGGACTTCTCTTTCTAATTGTCAACTTTGAAGCTTTATAACTTCATCGCTGATGAAGGTATTTTAAAAACTATTTCATAATTGTCTACAAGAGCTAATAAGTATTTTATTCTGCAAATAAACAAATTGCATGCTTATTCTCTATTGTCGATCCTTTTCCCCAGGAGTACCGGGAGAGCTGTGTCCGCCGCTACCAGCGACGTGGTAGCCTCGACGTGACCACGACCGCTCTACCAAGGGCAAAATGACAGAGAAGAACCGGGATACAAAATATACAGTGCCATGATGTACTCAGGGACGGCCTGAATGGCTTCTTGAAGGATTGGAAAGTGGTGCAATATCGTGACGTCCTATGAAGGGTTCATTAGAAAACCAGCGTCAGACAGCATCAGTCTGTCTGACGTATCGCTGAAATGGACCTTTTTAGTGCAGCCGTGAGACACACTCTTAGGACTTTCCGAGTCTGAGACTGAGAAACAGGTCTTTTTTTATTATATTTGGGAAAACAAACAATTGCACATTTTGTCTACCATCCAAGTTCAAGAGCATGATCATTTTTGTTCTATATCTGGGTGTAATTTGTCTATAATATGTATGTCTTTAGAAATATATAAGTATGTTTATCAGTTGTCTGGTTGCCATAGCACAAGCACTGCCTAGTTTGGGATCGGATAACCGTGTGTGAGTTGTCCCAATATATTATTATATTATTAAGTAAACAATAAAGTTGGTTAACGTACAATCACCAACGTTTGCACATACTATAACTATTATTTACTTACACACAGTACGGATGAAAGGTAGGGCTAATTTTAATATTATTCTTAATTATTAGTATTTAAGTGTATTAACTAATTCTTTTATAAACACATTATGACGTAACACAAATACATATGTCTATCTTAACAAAATGTTAGTTATATATTTTGACTAATCTGTGGAGAGGCGCCCGCTCACCCTCATTCGTACGACTAGTGCACAATACGGGGCAACAAATCAGGCGGTGTCTTTGCTCAATACGCTGACTGCTCAGCATCCGGATGTGGACATATTCCACTCCGACGTGCGTCTAATCCTAAAGAAATTCAAATATTGTTTTAGTGTTCAAATGTTTTTACGATTGACATATTATTATTATTTTTATTACTATGTTTATTATTTGATTATTATTATTGTTTATTATTTCCAGCAACTAATTAATTAATTATTTGTTTTTATTATTGGTTGATAATTTGTTATTCTATATTTTTTTGTTAATTTTTGTGTGTAACTTTTAAATTTTTCGATTATGACTCTCTGTACGTATTGGTTCCTACTATAAGTGCAGAGAGTAATTTAAGCTAAATAAATAAATAGTGGTCGTAGCAAAGAGTGGATAAAGGAAGGAGTCTTGTGAGTCAAGTTTGTGAGCGATTTACAGGAAAAGTTAAAATTCCGAAGTTCCTTTTTTGTCATTTTGTACCTCTACTACCAACGACATGAAAAACAAGTTAACCCAACGAAACCTGTTTAGGAACATTTACGATTTAGTGGAACTATGCATTAACAAATAGTACTCAAGTATGGTAACATTTATTTATTTAGGGAAAACAAACAATTGCACAATGTGTTACAGTAAATATTAAAACAAATTAAAAGTAGGCTGATGTACAATCAACGACGTTTCCACAGATTACTTAGCTAAAAGATACAGTGTAGACACAATATTATAAATAACGACAACATACACAAGACGACAAAAATATTAATAATAAAACAACGACGGGACGAAGAATTTATGGCTTTTGGTTAGTTGGAACCACCAACTAACCAAAAGCCATAAATTCTTCGTGTTACAGTAAATATTAAAACAAATTAAAAGTAGGCTGATGTACAATCGACGACGTTTCCACAGATTACTTAGCTAAAAGATACAGTGTAGACACAATATTATAAATAACGATAACATACACAAGACGACAAAAATATTAATAATAAAACAACGACGGGACGAAGAATTTATGGCTTTTGGTTAGTTGGTGGTTGGTTTAGTTTTTTTTCACTTACACGGGTTTATCTGCGTCATCATCACGGGGAGCATGTTTCTTGAAATACATTGAGGTATGTCTGCGACGTAAGGACCTGCGGTTCATCTGCCTTTCCATCCACTTGACATGTATCTTCTTGTAAAAATAACAGATAGCATTGCTATGCTATTTGTTATTTTGCCGCCGGCAGTAGGACGATTGCGATCAGGGTGAGGAGGATATTTGACGTGCTGATGCTGGAGTAGGCCTGCTCGGTTGGGGTGCGTGCAGAAAACCTCCTCGTGTGCCTGACGGCTGCTGGTTCCTTACGAATGCGTTCGGGGGAAAGAGCAGTTGTCGGGCCGGTGCACCCTGGGCACGGCCAATAGTCTCTCCATGTCGGAGGGGCTATTGTCTGTGGCGGATTTCTGCGGGGGAGGGGGAGCTTGTTGCTCCACGATGGTTCCTCCACGTGTCCCTCTGATTCGCAGAGGGCACTGTGAAGGAACGTCTGAGTTGGGGTCGCTCCTGTCCGATCGACAGTCGTCGATTGGCGAAGGATGCGACCAATGCCGCTGCGGTGCAGGCGCACCAAAGCGGCAGTTGCTCTCTCTTCACGGAGCAATCCTGAAGAGAGAGTTCCCGACGGGTCCGCTGAGTCGGGTTGTCCGGACAGCGGACGGAGGCATGTTTAATGCCGCCGTCGGGGGCTCGGCTTAACCGCCCGGCCCAGAGGAAGGATACCTCTAAGATAAAAAACCCCCAATCCTAAGCTCTGAAGCGCGGTGAGAGGATGCATGGCTGGAGGGAGTCCAGTCGTTAGCGCTTCCCCTGCAGAGCACCTGCCGCACTCTGCAGTAT
>NDFZ01005490.1:76826-119491 GCA_002192655.3 Mamestra configurata
GCGCGTGGTGTTCCCGTGCGCCCCTCTTTGACGTAGCGAGGAGAGTCAAACACCTCACTCCCCTCGCCGACCGCGACGCGAGGTGGCCGGTACCAGCCGGGGATTGCGGAAGTCGCATACGTTCCCGCGATCCCCGGCGTAGGTGGGAGATGGAACACCGGGGTGGTTTTAGTCAGTAAGAGTCTGACAGACCCCTCCACCCGCCCCAGGGTGGTGGATTTCCATGAGGATTTCCACACGACATCAAAAAAAAAAAAAAAAGGCCTGCTCGTTTGTCGCACCATTTTTCCCATTACCAGCAGCCGTCTGCGCAATGATCGTCTCTTCTTTCGTTTGAGTAGATCGACACATGATTTGTAACTTATAACCACTTAACGATCTTAATACATTGCTTACTTGGCTAATCCTAAATAAGGTGTTGTTACACACGCATACATTATTATACTTGCTTACACGCACTAAAACCTGCTTTATACAAAACAAAACACTAGAAGGCAACAAAAACATGTCTAGTTACACAAATGCAGACTATTCATTAAGTTTCATAAATTTTTGGCGGTCCAAAGCGAAAATGTCTATGTTAACAAAATGTTCATTATGGGACCATTTTATGGAGAGGCCCATACACCCACGTGTATACGACAAGGTATCGTAGCAAAGAGCGGGTAGACGCGTGCCTCTCGCCATATACCTGTTCTAGGCACAATATAAAACAATTTATTGATTGATTGTGTAACAGATCATGAAGCATTATGGTTTGAAGTCCGCGCCTTGATTCCAACGTGAGAAGATTAAACTTAACTAAGGAGTCAATGTATGAGCAACGTTCCATAATTATGGCATCTAAACTGCAGTATTTAGTAACTAAAGTACCTTGAGGAACACCCGTTTTTTACCATGAACTAATAAATTGCATTGTTAGAGTGATTTCTTCGGTACTTGGAATACAATTAACTGTTACAAATTGGCCAAGCAATGCATAGGAGTATATTAAGGCATGTCACCATTATAAAGTCGATCGGTCCTGTGCTTCTGAAATCCAGAGATCCATCTCAAATAGAGATAGAGATCTTCACCAGGTCATAGATCCACTCGTGGAAGGCTTACCAACTCTGCGTTTTCGTTACTATCGGTCATCTGTTCTGCAAGCAATGTGTTCTGCCCACTGCCATTTAAGTTTGACAATTATTCAAGCTACCCTGCTTATTTCTCCAAAATGAAGCAATTAACCTCTCAACACGTAACCTCTATTTGCTTAGTAGTTCATTGGTATTGCCGATCTTGTTAACCTAAAAAAAAAAAATTGTTACCCAAAACTCTCTGTGCAATGACTTGTAATAAAGAGTATTGCTTTATTTGCCTCCTTTGGAGTATTGACATGTATTTTATAGGTACTTAACATTTGCAGGAACGAGAATAAATGGTCTACTTATAAAACTTAAAAGCTAGATACCCGTTAGGAATATTGAGTGCTTGCGCCAATGTTGCGTTTAGCAATGCACAGCGCATTCAACGTTGGACGGGTGAGTATAATTTAATTTAATGATTCGAGTGCAAAAAATATATCAATAGTACAATAGTAGTAAGCTAGCTACTCTAGGCTAATCTCCGTTGAGATGGCCGCCATGGCTGAAATCAGTCAGGAGGACTATACGTGATGAGATAATTATACTATCTCCGACTATCAAAGATATTATGTCCCGGAATGAACGACCGATCATCGGTGTGAAACCGGGGATCCATTTAATTTTAATATTTTTCTTCCGGCGACTAGGACCACCCATAAGTTAATATAAAAATCTATTGTTCAAGCCAAAAACAGTACAGTTAAAGAAAAAAATGTTTTAAAACTCTTTGTTATTTTTTAATAAGTGGCCTCGCAGTTCAACCTATGAGAACTTGCCTGCGGTGCAGCGGCCTTAATATAAATATTTAAGCTTCTAGCCAGGGCTTATAAAAAACTTACAAACCAAGCGACTACACGCTAAGTACCAAACCCCGCAAGGGGGTGTCCTTGCTGGGTTTGGACCTCGGCTAAAACAACAGGCTTAGCGGCGCGGGCTGGCTCGAGCATGAATCGGGGCGGACATTGACGGGGACGTCGCGATGGGCCTCGGCGGCGAGGGCGGATTCGGCAACTGGGACCGCGGTCCCAGTTAATTGCGGTCCCAGTCGCCGGAAGCCTCGTGAAACCGTGGGAAATAACGAGTTGGTATATTGAAGATGCAAAATAGTTTATCTGTAAAGATTGTAAAATTACATTCTCTAGATAACGATTTTTTTTTTGTGTGTGGCGTCTCGCAGTTCAACCTATGAGGTTGACCTGAATATAAATATTAAAGCCTCCAGCCAGGGCTTATAACTGCATTACGAAAATTCTTAAACTGATAAAAATAACACTATCGCTGAATTCTGTAGAGACGTTTATCTCGGTTAATTCACGGTACCTGTAAGATAAATTAGACTACAGGGGAGAAATCGAGGGACAAAGTCTTTATTGCATCTAAGTTTCTGCATTTGGTTGACTTTTGCTCATCATTGTTCAATGGCTCTCTGCCTTCTCAATTTAACATTTGATTTGTTGTTTTCCTTCCGTTTCATTTTTATTCTAATATTTTCCTCATGAACCACAATATCCTGTCTATATGTAGGTATATTTCGCCTTTTTCTATTCAATTCTTCTTGCATTAAAAACTATTCTAATTCAAGATACCGACTTCTTTTTTCTCCCTACTTAGTTCCCGTGGCCCGCAGAGACCTTATATTTTTTTTTCGGGATTAAAAGTAACCAAAGATACTCATTCTATTAGTGAAAGATTTATTTCAACGGATCGGTCTTTTAAAAAATATTCATCTATAAAAAACTACTTTTTATACAACGTGTAACAGAATAAACGCAATACCTCTTAAGGGGTCATTGTACTCATCATTATGAACAACTTTCACTAAGGGACAAACACTGAAATCGCAAAAAAATCGACTGACCCATACATTTATGTGGGCAATACTCGACAAAATGTACTGAACAGCTGTTTTTTTTTCGCGATTTCAGTTTGGTCCTAATTTTATATTATTAGTTTAGATTCAAGTTTTTATAATTATTATTTTTTTGGAAGCAAGACCTTAAGCTAAGCGATAGTAATGTGGCACGTGGCATTTGACAACTGTCAGAGACAGAATAGACGTCCGTCATCTTTACTCGACTATTGTCGTTACCGAAAATATCTTCCCTCAAGACACGTGCCAATAACAAATTAATTGCCCAGCGATACCTATATTTCAACGTGTAGACCAGTTTCATTTCCGCTGGCTTCTTTATTTTATTATTAGAAGCAGAAATACGAACCATGCTCTCTGACATGAAACATGTCACTAACGCATAATCAAATATAAGTACTTTATGATGACGAAGTAAAACCTGTCAGGGTTCGGTCACAAGTACTCGACTTGCGAAGATTCATAAATGTGTGCGGAACCCAAACTGGTTATTCCCCTGCTTAGCGAGTTTATAAAGTGGTTTTTCCTGTGGCTCGCATATATAAAGTTTTATTAGTCACAAGTTTCCATTTGACTGTGTATCGCAGAGACGGTGTGGTCGTGTTTCGACCTGCAGCGACTGGCGTAGAACTCACAATGTCGGACAGTGATGTGCATTACAGTAAAATTCCCGTGCCCAACGTAACAGCTTTCCGACCACCTCTCGTATCTATCCTTGTGGAGTACCTCGTGCTTGGGCTGACCCTCGCCGCGTTCATCTACGGAGTGATATCATGGTGCCTCATCAAGAAGTTCCGACACTTCAGAAACTTTGTCTACATCAACGCCGTCGTATCCAGTTTATTTCGACTAGTGACAGTGTCACTCATCATACCTGGTGTTATGCAAATTATCGAGATTGATGACAGAGATATTTTAGACATATGCCGATACATCTGTACATACTTCTCAGCAGTGCAAAACTATTGGATGTTAGTGATTTGTTATATATTCTACGTGGATATTGTGAAAGTTTTTCGAGGACATGTGAAGAGGAAGTATTTAAAGTGTTGTCTGTTTGCTTGGGGCATACCTTTTGTGACCTTTCTGACGTATTATGTGTTCTTATACGTTAACGAGAGGCACATTCACGTATATGAAGCCGGTTCTACTTGGGATTTTGTCGCAAATTCTGTAGAAGTTTTTATTATTGTGTCGCCTTTAATGATTAACTGTTGTCTGTACGGTGCGGTGCTATTTGCTCTTTGTAGTTGTTTCAAACCGAAAAAGACTACTTCAACTAACAATTGGCGTCGCTTCTACATAGCCACGTTGTTATTTCTCTTAAGTGATGTCATAGTGCTATCTTCCTTCATCTGGGATGTTATGAGTGTTGCATTCTCAATAAGAGCTGTTATGTCCAAGTTGCAGCAAATTGCGATTAGCATATTCCTTCCTTTAGTGAGGAGTAATAGAGAATTATGGCAGCAATATTTTGTGCAAAAAATGGCTACAAACATTCCATGATTGACATGCATTCGTTAGTTTTGCATTATTGGAATTTTTTATGTCAATATTTGACGCGATTGATGAGCAAAATTCAAAAAACGAAAAGGCAGGTAATTCTTTTCGACGTGTTTGTATTTTGTCAGTAAGGCGAGGTAGGTAATACAGGTTTGTTGAATCATCGAATGTAAAAACCCGAGATTACCATAACGATGTGAGTGAAATAATACCTACATCTAAAAATAGTATTAAGGAACTAAGTAAATACTACAGCTACGTACATAATGTTGGCAATCAAAGTCTAGGTGTGAAAATAAATGTGTTGTATGAGTAAAAATCTATATTTATTTATATCCTTACATTCATATTGTGTCGGATTTCCATATGTAGAGCTTGCACGGGCAATTAAAACTGTTATTTTTTTAGCAATTTCAATACAATCCAGAAATTGCCGTATTGTGTTCGGTGTTAGCGAATCTTTAATGTAAGTTGTAACATTTACAATTAAGCATAGTTTTTTCGGGAAATATTTAATTAATATTTACTACCGCTTAATATTTACTGCGTTTTATTTATTTACTTTGCGGTTTCCTGAGACGAGGATATTTTTACTAAATTGAGATTTTTTGTAACAACAGAGGTTTTTTCATATTATTAGTTTAATTTTTATGCTCTTTATATCCCAATCGTTGGTCACTGACCTAAACGGTACATCGTTTATCATATTCTTATAAATCTGTTGTATGGAAATGAGGAGTTGGATATCCCGCAGATTCTAGGTCATGCTGCAGCATCAGGTCAAGGCTACCATGTTGTTCCAATATCATTGAACTAACAGAATACTAAATTCGATTGACTATGAGGGTAAAGTAACAGAGATTCCACTTGTGTTTCCTCACACAATTGTACACTACAATGTGTTTGTCGCACCCAACTTGCTTAATCAGCCGTTTCATTAAAAGCCTAGCCTTTTAGCAGCGACTTAGGCGACATGGGCAAGTCATTAAAAGATATTGAACCAAAGATGTCGGTGAAAAATCGGCACGGTTAAATGAAAACTATACGCAAGTAATTAAACGGCTTATTAAGCTAATTGTCTGCGAACCGTGGCCGAAATTCGTTCGTTTAGATTATTTATTTATTTATTTAAACTATACGCACTCCTAAAAAAAAAACACTACAAAAACGGACTTAATTTCTTAGGCTTTTTCTACCAGTCGACCTTGGGGTGGTAATTGAAGTAGGTAGAGCTATTTCGGGTCAATGGCCTCAAATGTATAAATTATATGGATATGACACTGAGTTCGCGGAATTTTAAATTTAAGACTGACTGTAAGTAAAGATTCGATTAATCTTCACCTAATTTACGTAACACCACGATTTGTTTTACGTAAGTTTAGGAATAATATAATTTTATGCGTTTAATTCTAGTTTTATCTAAGTTCAGATATAACCCGTGGCATATATAGGTACATAGTCACCGGAAAATTGCAGACTCCGTAAGATTGTAATCCATCTTTATTAGATTATAATTCCTCGATGTATTATAAAAAATCTTTTTGTGTACAATTAATCCCAACCAAATTCAATTGTTTCCAATATATCCGTGTCTTATTAAGAAAAAATAGTTTAAAATTTCACGCGATATTTTACAAGCTATCGGCGTTTTCCATTTTCCGGTGACATATACACACGAGTATCTCTAAAAATCATCACCAACCTTAACCCTTGCAACACCTCGCAGCGCAACACGACGCCGCGCCGTCACTTCGTGTGCAGTAGTTTTTAAGTTTGGTTTATCGAATATTGGCATTAATTTATAGTTATTGTTTTTATACTCTTGGTATGGACTGGCCTGTTGGTCAAGTGGTTAGAGATCCTGACTGCTAAACCGCAGGTCGTGGGTTCGATTCCCACCCTGGACAAATGTTTGTGTGATTAGCATGATTATTTGTTCTGTGTCTGGGATAAGTATGTTTATCAGTTGTCTAGTTGCCATAGCACAGGCTCTGCCTAGTTTGGGATCGGATGACCGTATGTGAGTTGTCCTAAGATATTATATTATATTATTATTATATGTATTGTGTTTTATGGGCCTTAGTTGCCTGAAATAAAGGACCTATTATTATTTATTTTTTTTAACAAGCATTTTTTTTAATTCCCTGTGTTATTGAATTCCGGTATCTCAGGAATGTCCATATTATAAAACCTTGCCGCAAGTACAAAAAATAGCTCTGCCTACTCCGATCATTGTAAGTAAATTAAGATTTAATAACCTAATGAGCAGCGGGCTATCAATCATTGGCCTGACATTTCTGTTGTATATTCAGGATTACGTACCTACTCAGCTATGCAATAACGCATTTTTAATAAATGCTTCATCACATAGGTATTATGTCTGTAGTAGTAACGCAATTGACAAATACACAAGTAGTACGCAAGTGACAGCTACGCAGTGTAGTACGAAAGTGACAGCTACGCAGTGTAGTGGTAACGGGGGTGACAGTTATGCACTGTAGTAGTAACGCAAGTGACAGATAAATGGGTGTAGGTACTATGGTAGTGCAAAACGTCGTTGTTCTAATTCCATTACTGTGACTTTTTTTACTTCGATGAATTTCGTTCAATATACCGTTATTTCGAAAAACACTTAATCGGAATAATATGCTTTGATACTTCGATACGTACTGCTATTCAAAATACGTAATTAGGACCATAGCATAAGAGATGTTTTAGCACGGCTCTCGGTGTGGCAGTTGGCAACTGTGTCATCGCATTCTGTTGATTTTACCTTCTTTATAAAAAAGAAAAATAACCATGCACGAGATTACAAAAATACAAAAAAAAAAAATACAAAAATCTTTATTTCTTTAACAAATTTCTTCTTATAATTAGTTGCTGGAGTCTCCTTTTAAGCATGTCAATATGCCTGTGTCAGAGAGAGAGAAGACTTCAGAGAGCGAAAATTTTTTTTTTCTAACTTAACCGTAAATGATTTACATATTTAAAAGACAAGGAACACGAATGACACATATTATAGGCATACATATTTTTTTATTAATTACTTTGATTAGTCATAGTTAAAAAAAAAAGAATACATATCTTCACACTAAAGAGCAACAGTAAAATCATAATAAAAGGTGGAGACGACGATACGACAATAAATTAAAACACACGACAATAAAAACACTGGTAATACTAGTTCGTACGAATATGTTGTCTTTTATCACAGATTTGATGTCACTAACTGCAACAGAATATCTGTTTGCTTAAAATTTTTAGACCTTATATAACTTATTTTGTTTTTCCTAATTATATTTTTGCATAACATTTAGTTACGCATAACAGCTTACGCATAATTTCTGAAATCATAAAAAAAATAATGATTAAGCATAAAATTCTAAAGCATAAATTTATATACGCATAATGATATTAAAACATATTTTTATAGGCACAACGAAGAAGTAATAATAAACACCTAATATTTTAGACACTAACACACATTTTTATACAATATTGCTCTAATGAAATTTGTAGGTACTTTACATGGTAGGTAGAATTTTTATTTTATTTTTATAAGTGGACGGTGGTGTCGTAAAACTATTGTGTTATTAAGTGTATTATTGCAAAGTTGTAATTTAATCCTTTAAATACGGTGAATTTAACTTACAAATGGAAAATACAGTTCGTACCTTTATAACCAAAAGAGTATCAAATTAAATGAGGATGGACTTCGAAAAAACTGCACATATATGGGCTAGACAAATTTTCAAAAATACAACCATAAAAGGATGCAATTTTCATTTAGGACAAATTATATACGGCCAAGTACAAAAAAATGGCCACCAACGCTTATATGAAAATAATATATCATATGCCATGGAAATAAAATGTAAATACACCTTACCCTTTTTGCCCGAAGAGGATATACCAATTTATTTCGACGATTGGAAAAAAACCATATCTCCTGAAGCAAGTAATACATTACATAAAACATATTTAACATATTTTGAGAAGCATGCAAACAAGTATAGACCATGCATGCAGCAAGCATGCAGCTTGTTAACAAGTATACACCAGGCATGCAGCATGCAACACCCATGGTTTCTGTCACGGCTCCGAAGCTGCGGGGCTCCGGCGGCCCCTCCGCGCCTACGCGGGCTTAGATTACACTCTAGGGGTAGAGCAGACAAGACTACGTGGAGTCGGTTTTGCAGTGATTCGTTTCTGTCAGTAAATTTTGTAGCACAAAATAGTGAATTTTTAAGACGATACTTTAATTTTAATTTAGGGTTAAATATTGAATTTTACCGAAAATCGTCACTCTTTAAATAAACGTTATGCTATCTTAAAGGTGTAGAATTGAGACCTGATATTTTTAAACAACAATATTATTTAATTGTCACAGAAACTATAGCAAAATGGTTTGATCAGAATTATGTATGGGGCACTACAAGTTCACCACCAGAACTTCCACCCAAAGTCTGCAGTACATATCAACTAAAAAAGGAAAATACACCTAGAACACAAAATCATGCAGAAGCAATAGTTTTGCACATTTTGAGGGAAAATATGGATTTTATTTTTTGGCAATAAATGTCCAAGAAATAAAACACCAAACCATTGAAATAGATTAACTTGATCTCGCAACATCACCAATACCACAAAAAAATAAAAACTACACGGACAAACACAATAGGCTTGAAAAAATTATCGGAAAAAAAGATGAATATACTTCGAAACTTGCATATTTACAAGCAATTATTGCTAAAAATATGCACCTAAAATAAAATAACATAGTCAAGTTAGTTAACTGTTAGTTAAATAAATAGTAATTTTAAAAATAACTTAAATTTGTTTCCGTTATTTTAATTAATTGTATGCCTAAATACTATTATGCTAATAGTCATTAGGCCTAGTAACATTATGCGAATTAAATTTATGCCAAAACAAATTAGCCTTCAAGATAATTATGCCAACATAAACTGTAAGCCAAAAAAAAAAATGGCAAAGTATTATTATGGTAAAACAAATTATTATTCATTAGGAAAAAGAATATTATGCGAAAAGAAGGGATCCCCAACAGACTGCTTGGAATATTTCGTCAGAATAGTAGTCACTGACTAGTCTTTGACGAAGTTAGTTTTTAATTTCGGTAACTGGATTTATAACAGTTTCAAAATATTCCTCTGAACCAGTATCGCCAGTGTTTTCATTTATTGTCGTATTGATGTCTCCATATTGTATAACCTTTGATTCCGGGATTTTAGAGGAGGTATAATCAACTCCATGTTACTTACTTCCACGAACATTAGGTAAATATAGTCTACCTATTCCGATCTGTGGTAATAACATACAATTATTTGGTAAGATTAAATTATAACATATTTCATAATAAAAATATATAATATAATCATAGGTGCTAACAAAGGTAGTTAGAGACAACAATTTATGTTATGACTACCAAAACCAATATAATTTTTAGAGTTTAGGTACACTATTTGAATTCGTTGTAGCTGTCGGTGTTACAAATATAGGAGCTGTCAATTGCAGAAAAAATACTTATTTTTAAAGGCATACCCTACCATATTTATTTACATCAATTACATATTTTTACATCAAAATAATTATTGTCATGCAAACAAACCAGTTTATTAACAAAACTAGTACTAAAAATAATCCGAAAATATGCATCAATACTATATTATATTTTTTCCTCCAATGCACGACTAAAAAGTTGTCAAATGTATTGTTTTGATTGCACATCAAATTAATTAATCAGGCTGTACAAACGCAATACTCACATATATAACAAAATTATATCGTGGCCATGCCATAGAATTTATCATTTTATGATGTGGCCGACCTTAGGGCACCCTGACACGGATAAGTTAGGTTCGAATAGGATGGCGGGCTCCCGTCGCGTCGTACCATTCATGTTAGGTTCATTCATGTGTTGACAGAAATAAGAACCCGCCGCCCAAGTTAGGTATGAAGTTATTCAATTAATAGCGATGCGTCACGAACTCAAATTGTTGCTAAAATAAAAATATTTTGAGGTAACTTTTTGCTCTGTAATCAGTATTTTTTATTAAGATTAAGTTTTTTTTAAATAATAAGACAGATTTTTTGATTTACAGTTAAATACAAGCAAATAAAAAAATATACTAACAGGGCCTTCCTGATCATGTTAGTCAAGCTCCAAAAGTTCCTCGCAATATTAGTTACTGATTTGAAAATAAGTTTGACAGTAACCATAGTAGTTGATAATAGGATAAATTGCCTCATTACTTACACTTACATATGGAACGGTGATCAATTACAACGAAAAAGAAAGAAAAAGAGTTTAATGGCGACAATCGTGACGCATAACAAAAAAAAAAAACTAAATTGCAATAATTGGCCGTTAAATAATGAAAAAATGGTAATACGAATGACTTTCCTAAGTCTCTTGTCTTTTCCGACATAAACAACCATAATTACGAATCAACCTTTTCAATCGGTTCTCATAATGCTCGTGCCACATTGTCCGGTTACTCTTTAATAACGGAACAAACAATGCTAAGGCTATTATTTGCAAGCTTAAAATTATAGCTCTTACTGAGAAGGTGAGTTTAAATATATCAAATATTACGAACGTCAACATGAGAACGTTGCTTAAAACAAACATGGCCGTCGCAGTCGATAAGCGACGAAAACTTTCTTTTCTTCTCTCACCCTTAGAGATACATGTGGTGTTTGTGTCTTTACAAAAAAACAAAGAATTAACAAGTTTTATAAAAATAAACAAGTTTATAAATGAAGGCATGAGGTTGCACGCTAACAAAGCACAAATACTCATAAACAGACTACTTACTCTGTCTTTATCAACTTCTACTGCTGCATTAATTATGAGTAAAATCGATAAACAAATGACCCATATGATCAAAGGCACGGCCCAGGCAAAGATAGAGCATTTGAGATACTTCCTTTCAATATTTTCATGAAAAACTTTAACAATGTCAACGTAAAACATATAACACATCGCTAACAACCAACAGTTGTACACAGTCGTTAAATAAAGAAAGAAAATAAACCAATAAATACTAAAGCATTCTCTGAAGTCAGTAATCTTTGCTTCGCAATGCATCACTGTAAGTGTCACGACGGTCAAACGCATTATATTCACTAGGATTGCACTGAGATACACGTAGTTGTTGAAATTGCGAAACTTCTTGATGAGGTACCACGATGTTACGCCATATATAAAGGTGGTCAGACACAAGGTGAACTGACAATAGTGTCCGATCAGAAAGAAGTGGGCAAATGATGGCTCCAGGTAGCAATCGTTCATTGTTGTACACAGGGGCACGCTGATTTCATTAGCAGCCATAACAGGAATCAGATTTGTGGCGAATATTTAAATACTATTATTTTTGTTCATCATTACATGCACGTCGGCGATAGAGAATATGTGACTAGCACCACAGTCGAAATAATACAAATTTCACACCCCTCACTTCAACAGGGATCAACACAAACTAACGTGATAAAATCAGATTACGTGCACTTAGCGCACTGAATATCGATTCTGATTACCTCGCGTTATCAGTCGTCATGGTCAATAAAACCTATGATAACGTCGTCACATAGTAATTACTCATGAAGGCTTTTAAATTAAGCTCTCTATAAGTAGTGCAAGTTCCGTAGCAAGCAATGACATCATCATCTTATGACATCAATGTATAAATACCCATGTTTGCAAATGAATAAATTATTATTATTATTATTATTAAAAAAAGCTTTACGCTAATGCTAGTTGTCAGTACATAATATCACGGCATTAAGCGCAACACTAAAATATTTCTGCGACTTTATTAATGGAGCACTGCACTGTCCCTCAAAAGGGAACTCATGGATACGTGCATCCTCACCACCCTAAGTCACGGAGCGCAAACGTGGTCATTAAAAAAACGTCAAATGTCTGCAGTCGGGGTCTGCCAAAGAGCAATGAAACGAAGTATTCTAAGCGTCAAAGTCAATACTACTAGTACTTTGCTACAAAACATAAATCTCAGACGTAGGCAACATAGCCGCATTGCAGAATGGTTCGAAAGAGTTGCCGCGGCCCTGGAGCACTAAGTGCATTTTGAGTCGCACCGGTGGGTTTTAGTCAGTAAGAGTCTGACACTCCTTTTAGTCGTTTGATAATTTTCCAGCCAAAAAAAGAAGCCAATCTGAAATGGCACTAGGCTGGCCACATATATGCCACATGTCGCAACATAACTGGGCAAAAGTGTCCACTGATTGAGTTCCGAACAACAGGAACCAGCGACACGGTAGGCCCAAGAGGAGATGGCGTGAGGAGTGAAATGTGATGTTCACTATAATCACTAATTTATTAGGGCTTTGGGTTATAGGTTAAACAACCGAATATGCAGTAAGTACGGTCCAACTCAATGGTGATGTCAAGCCATCACTTGCGATAGAACGATATGCGTAGGCTTTTACTACTGAGCCGATTTAAAATTAATTAAAATTAAAATATTGTTACGCGCTAGAATTAATGTCGAGTACATTAAGTTACTACTAGCGCCATCTAGTATCGAGTAGCAGAACTAGTAGAGTCAACTACCTTCTAGACATTTCTTTGCCAGAACATTCTACACGTCTCGATATCTGGTCAGTCGGCAGCGGTAGTTACGAGTACTTTCCAGATGTTTCGAGAACAGAAGTTTCTAGAACTAACTGTCCTATATAAGGAGTGCGTAGTCCGCGACCGGGTCAGTAGAAACGACACACGAGCTCAACTCTGACCACCGTCCACTGATCATGCACCTAGGCCCTCGCTCGGGTTAGCCCGACCCCGACCAACCTCCCCCGTCTCAAGTGATCACCGACTGGAGGAAAGTAAGCGAAAGGCTGAAATCCACTACGTCGCCTCACCTATACAACATCCCCGACCACATCTTCTCAGTTGCTGACACGACGGCGGCGATCGACTCGCTTACGGATCACGTACAATCCGTCCTGAATGAATGTTCAAGGGAGGTTCCAGTGGTGGAAGACCACCGCTGGAAAATGCCGGACGATGTACGGAATCTGATAACCGAGAAGAACGCAGCCATTCGTGCGTACAGCGCTTTTCCCTGCGACGCGAACAAAGCTCACATGCGCAACTTACAGCGAGCTGTGAGGAAACGCACTGCTGAGCTGCGTACCGCACGCTGGGACAAGACGCTCAGCGAGCTCGAGCCCACCCATCTCGCCTTTTGGCACCTTCAGAGGAAGTTACGATCCAAAGAAGAGGCCACAATGCCCCCTCTCATCCGCCCCAACAAGAGTGTCGCCTTTGACAACTCTAACAAAGCGGAATGTCTAACCGACAGTCTAGAGGCCCAATGCTCTCCTAGCTCACAACCAGTAGACCAAGCTTACCTCGACATGGTGAATGCTGAAGTCGAACGTAGAGTTTCCCTCCCACCAGTCGAAGATCCTGATGATCCTCTGCCCCCCGTCACGCCCAACGAGGTACAGGAGATCATCAAAAGGCTTCAACCTAGGAAAGCCCCAGGCTCCGACGGCATCACCAACAAGGTGTTTAAACTCCTCCCCGCCCAACTAATAGTGCTTATGACTGCCATCTTCAATGGCGCATTAAGCAATAACATGTTCCCCCGAGCATGGAAACAGGCCACCGTTATCGGTATCCCCAAACCAGGCAAGCCCAAGTCTGATCCCGCCAGTTACCGTCCCATCAGTCTACTCAACGTTCTCGGTAAAATCTACGAGAGGCTTATTTATAAGCGGCTCAAGGATTATGCCGAAGCAAAGAGTCTTATCCCCGACGAGCAGTTTGGTTTTCGAACCGAACACTCGTGCATCCAACAAGTTCACCGCATCGTCGAGCATCTAAGCGCTGGTTTCCAGCGTGGCTCGATGACGGGTGCCTTGTTCTTCGACATAGCGAAAGCATTCGACAAAGTCTGGCACAATGGCTTAATTTACAAGCTCTACCAACTCGGCGTGCCAGACCGTCTCGTGCTCATCTTGCGAGACTTTTTGTCGAACCGCACCTTTCGCTACCGCATCGAGGGTGCACTCTCGTCCCCTCACCCCATCCGAGCAGGAGTCCCCCAGGGCTCAGTGCTATCCCCCCTAGTCTTTACGCTGTTCACCAGCGATATCCCCAAAAGTAAAAAGGCGCAGTTGGCCCTATTCGCCGACGACACCGCCATTTACTACACCGGTCGCGAACCTGACGCTATCGCTCGCACTCTCCAAACATCTGCAAACATCTTGGGCAGATGGTTCAGGAAATGGAGAATCGAGGTTAACCCCGACAAGAGTCAGGCGGTTCTGTTTACGAAACCGCGGCACAAACCCCCTCCCCCTCGTCCGATCACCATGTATGGCAAGCCGATCCCCTGGGAGAAGCAAGCCAAATACCTGGGGGTCATCCTGGACAGCCACCTCACCTTTGCTGAGCACATAAGGCAGGCCCGTTCTCGCGCCGCCTTCGCTCAGGGAAGGCTTCATTATATCACGACCGCCCGTAGCAAATTGTCACTCAAGTGCAAATTGCGACTCTTCACCGCGGTCATCCGTCCCATCATGACGTACGCTTGCGCCGTCTTTGCACACGCAAAGCCACGTCATCTCCACAGGATGCAGACGCTCCAAAACCGTTTCCTGCGCAAAATCACGGGTGCCCCCTTCTACGTCCGAAATGAGACTCTACATGTAGATCTCAAATTGCCCACCATACAGCAGTTCATGAAACGCATAGCCAAACGTTTCTTCGACACTGCTGTAAATCACCGTAACCCCCTTATCGCATCGGCCGCCCGATACGAACCCTCCCGCATCTCCAAGGTACGCCGACCGAGGCATACCCTCGTCACGCCCGACGACTCTACCACTCTCCTCCAAGAGAGTCGCAAAGAGACCAGCACTCTTCGCAAACCACGACCGCCGTCCTTCCGCCCTCGCCGCCGAGGCCCGCCGCGACGTCCCCGTCAAAATCCGCCCCGACCCTTGCTCGAGCCAGCCCGCGCCGCTGAGCCTGTAGTCTTAAATTCGCCCCTTAATAATAATTCCAGTTCGATCCAGCCCGTCCCTAGCTGTCCTCTCCCCAGCGACGCCCTAAGCCGAGGCCCGTACCCCACAGGGGGTGCCCTTAGCGTGTAGTCGCTTAGTTTGTAAGTTTTTTATAAGCCCTGGCTGGAGGCTTTAATATTATATTAAGGCCACCACAGGCAAGCCCGGTTAAGCAGTCGACAACCTTATAGGTTGAAATGCGAGTTTCAAAAAAAAAAAAAAAAAGCGACCGGGTCAGTATTGGATTTGCGATACAAGCGAATACTTCGGAAGCGATCTTCAAGTGCGAATAAAGTGATCAGTAGTGAACTTGTGTTTAATAATTAGTGAGTTTAAAGTTGTAATTAGTGTTGTTAAATTAAGGTGTCATTTTGGTTATTTAATCGGCTGTTTTTATTGTCACGAACCCCTAGCTCGTAACAATATTATGCTGGGCGCAAATACGCAGGAAAAGAAAACGATTTTGACATTTTAAATGATATATTTTGTACACTTGCATGCTATTGTCATAATTTGGCTGATAACAAAGAACTGGCTGTCAATATTCTTTTAACATGACAGTAATTACAACATGGACCTATTTCTTCGATTCACATAATACTCATACCATAATTCCCGATTACTCTTTACTAAAGGAACAAACAACGACAGAACAATTGTTTGAGCGCTAAAAGTGACAACCCGTAATGACAAACCAGTATTAAAAAATAACAAAATTACAACAATCAGAACGTTAACGTTGGTCAACATAAACATAGCCGTCGCTGTAGCTAAACGACGCCATTTTTCTTTATTTCTTTGTTTTTTAGGAACAACACACGAGTTCTCATCTTTACAGAAAAATAGAGATCGAATAAGCTTAATAAATACGATAACGTTTATTATCACAGGCACAAATTCGCCCACTACCATAGCAAAACCAACCATAATATAAAGCATCAGTTTTTTTTCCGTATGACCTTCTATGGCTAGTTCAACAATGAGTAATGTAACTACACAAATGGTCATTCCTATTACAGGTATGCCCCAAGCAAAAAGAGAGCTTTTAAGGAACTTGCTTTTCACATCCCCATCGAAAACTTTAACTACATCAACGTAGAACATGTAACACATCACTAACAACCAATAGTTGAACACTGTGGAGAAATACTTAAAGGCTAAGAAGTCACTGAACGAACTATATTGTTCGTCGGAATACATTCCAGTTATTGACACCACAATCAAACGATATAAATTCACTAGGATTGTATTCATATACACGTAGTTGTTGATATTGCGGAACTGCCTTATGATGTACCACGACATCACTCCGTATGTGAACGTAGCCAGAGTCACGGCGACCTGAACGTAGTGGATGATTATAAGGAAAAGAACAATGGACGGGTCATGATCCTCACTATCACTCGCTGTAGAGTTGTGTTCACTGGTATCGATAGAAGCCATGACGGATATTCAAACTTTACGCAGAAATAATTTTCCTGTATCGTAATACGTGAAAACAAACATATAGATGGCCGATACTGTTTTCACTCTCAAAAATTTTACATCAAACATTACTGTAACAGGGTCTGAACCAAACTAATGTGATAAAACCGGATTTACGTATTAGTAATCTACTAATCGATTGATCCTTAACTTATCTGTAACAGCATTAGCGGTCAATCATAGCTAATGTTAGCGTAGGGTGTTATTAGTTTTTATGATCTTGTTATTGCATAAATAAAATACACTGCGAATCTGCGATACAAAGCAGTTATTTTGCAGGATTTTGCATTTATCCATTGATTCATTACTTTGAAATTAGACACTTAAGTGTTATTTGGTTGCGTAAGAACAAATTGATACTACTCAAGCAAACAACGCAGTGTAGTAGTAACTGAAGTTAAAATCACGCAGAGTAACAGTACCGCAAGTGACAGTTACGCAGTGTGCTAGAACCGCAAGTGACAGCTACGCAGTGCAGTGGTAACGTAAGTGAAAGTTAAATTATGAACATAGAAACATTAACCTTTTGCGTGTCTTAAGTTATTCGTGATTTTCAACTTTATCGCTAGAGTTAATAAGTTCAAGGTTGATTGGAAAAAAATACTATTTCGGGTAGCCTGATGTACTGGCTGTACAATTAATACAGAGTGAATGTGACAGTAGAGCTTTTGGCCTTTTCCATTCCAGGTTGCTCACAGTCTGCAAAAATCATTCAAATATACCTCTCATGGGTGTTTCGCCTTGAAGTTTTCTTAATGATGGGTTAAGTATGGTAACATTGAACCATTACCGGCGACTTATGGCAAGTGACATTAGCTCAAGAACTTAGTTTGAAATTAAAACTTTTACGGTTTCAAAAATAAAATGCATTTGCCGCAAGATGTCACTTACGATAAGACGCCGCCGGCGATAAGGTCTCAATGTATTGATTCTGTGGTTGCGGAATTAGTTTGAAAGAGTCACCGCGGCCCTGGAACGGAAAGGGCTTTAGAAAGAACACGGATGGGTTTTAGTCAGTTAGAGCGGAAGAAGTCATTTGATGATTTCTGGCCCGAATAAAATATTTTGTGGTATCCTAAGTAGTATCATAACTGTTATTAACTCGTCGCATGCTCAATAAAGTCCCTTATGTTTAAAACAAATATACATGACTCCAAAATATAGATGCATGGTATAGTCAAAGTGGAATATTAGGAAAGTCGTTTATGTAGAGCAAGAACAACTGAGGACCTAAAATACTGCCTTGTGGCACACTATACCTATTTAACAAAAGTGAAGACTGAAACAGTTCACGTGTTTTGTTTCGATCATTATAACTGGAAATTTCAACTGTCTATACCCGATCAGATATATATGACTATAGCCAGTCGTACGCTTTTCTCAGATTTCGTTACTATAAACTTTTGCCAATTAGCGTTCGTGATTGACTTGATCAAACGCCTTACTCATATCCATAAACAGCACTGAAACAGGAATTTTGCCATCAATAGAGTCCGTTACTGATTTTATTAATTGAAAGGCTGCTAAAGATGTGCTTCTATTTTTGCGAAAACCATTTTGTTCGTCATTTATAATTTTGTGTTTTTCAACAAAGTTAACTAATTTCTGGAGAAACACTTTCTCAAAAAAATTTGAGAGAGTATAGGTGTTAGTGAAACAGGCCATATATAATTGTCCATATCGGTTTTATCCCCTTTTTTAACTGACAATTGATCTTTTTAATATTTCAGGAAATATTCCTTGTTCTAATGATAGGTTAATAATATACAAAAGAGGTTTCATAATCATATTTACAGATTATTTTACAATGTCAGTGCGAATTTCAACATAACCAGAGGCTTTGGAGTCATTTCGAGAAATCATTAATTTCTTTAAATCACAGAATGGATACAGAAATATAGAGTTGCCTATTGATTCCATATTATCTATATAATTTAAATTCAAATGTTCTAAATTGTCTGGGCTTTTCTTGATGACTGTGTCAATGAAAAAAATATTAAAGTTATTTGCGATAGAGTCAGGACTAACATAATCGTTGTAGTCAAAGGTTATTTTTAAAATATACGATTTTTAAACATCTGTGTCAGTATGTTTTTTTAACACATTCCACGCTGCTTTATACTAATTTTCACCAAAATCACGACATACTCCTTGTCGATCGATTCTTAAAATACTCCTGCCATAATACCCGGTTACTCTTCACTAGAGGGACAAAGCAGGCTATAGCTATCAGTTGTACGCTCAATGTCACTCCTCTGACTAACATCGAAAGATTAAATATATCCCAAATAATAATAGTACACATAAATATGTTGCACAAAATGAACATGGCCGTTGCTATTGACAAACGATGAAATTTTTCTTTCAGTCTTTCTTTTTTGGAAACTACACTTGTGTTTGTATCTTTACTACAAAACAAAGAATACAGAAGTCTTATAAAAATTATCAGGTTAATAAACGAAGGCAAAATGTAACACGAGAAATAAGTGCACACGGTTGCAACAACAAAAAAAACTTCTTCGGTATCTCCTTCAATTGCAAGTTCAATAATAACATAAATAATGACACAAATGATCATTACTATCACAGGCTCTCCCCAGGCAAATATGGAGCTTTTGAGATATTTTCTTGTTATATTTTCACGAAACACTTTGACAATATCAACGTAAAACAAAGAGCACATCACTAACAACCAATTGTTGTACACAGTTGTTAAATGTATGAAAGTAACTTGCCAATAAAAACTAATGCACTGCCAATAGCCGACATCGTTTGCTTCGCAATGAATTAAAGTAAGAGATAAAACTGTTAAACGTATTATATTCACTGACATCGCACTGAGATACACGTAATTGTTGAAGTTGCGAAACTTCCTGATGAGGTACCACGAGATTAGTCCGTATACGAAGGTGACTAGACACAAGGTGAACTGAATATAGTGACCGATTAGAAACACGGGAATGCCGGATGGTTCCAGGTAGGTCTCACTCACAGAAGACCTGGGTTCACTCAAGTTGCTATAAGCCATGGTGAACATAAAAATTACACAAATTAAAGCGAGATATATAAATGTTATTCTCAAAACAGTCGATCGAAGCTTACTTGAACAAGGACAGGAACAAACTAATGTGATTAGAGCATTATAACACTTAGTGCATTAATCATGTTCGCCTTGTCTTATCAGGACAGTTCGTTAATGATACTGGTAGTAAATAACAGCCATATTATTTGGCAGTTGTATTTTATACACAAAATTCTTGTTTATTAACAAGTTCAGAAGTTAAAACTGAGCAGTAAACTATAAAAATAGAAATGATTCGTAAAAATATTTAAATGGGCAGAAATATGACTCAAAGTCAAAGTCAAAACGTTTATTCCAGTTAGGCCATTAAAAGGCACTTTTGAACGTCAACATTACGGTTAAAAGAATATGTATAAAAATAAAGCGACTCTACTGTCCATTCACAAAGGTAGATTCTCATGGAGAAGAACGGACAAGAAACCCAATAGTTACTCTTTTTGAATAAAAGTTATACAATAAATGGCACTCACATATTTACATATAATATTAATCAGATGAAGTTGAAACTCGATATTAACAATCAAGATACAAAATATACGACACGTGTTTTTTGGATTTCTCTATAATCAACCCCTGAAGGGGTGTAAAGGAGTGATGGAGTTTTTAGTGAGCATTTAATACTGCTTACTTTAATTTATTTGGAAATTAGTATAAACAATTTAAAAGTGAAATATTTAAACGTATCTTACAATTTTTTGTAATCAGGGTTTGATTACGATAAAAACATTAATCCGTCCATCGGGGTAAAAAGGGTAAAAATGGAATGTATGAAAAAGCTCATGACTTCGATTTAAAAACTTTGTGCTAATAACTATATAGGTAAAGAATAATTCGCAACGATTAAGATTGCAAGATTACCCTTTGACTTCGACACCCCCCACCCAGACTCCCCCTTCAAAGGGGGTTCGGGTGAGAGGTGTCGGAGTTTGCAGAGGAAAGTACTAAATCTGCGCGGACGAAGTCGTGGGCGAAGTGCTAGAAGTGATATAAACGAAATAAGATTAAACAACAATGAGCACATAAATTTTGTAAATAACGTAAGAAGATTGTTAAGCTCACATTGGTTTAATGCAAATTGTGTTCTGATTCACCCACTACTTGCGCCCACGAACGAATCGACGTTAGGGCGTCGTGCAAACATACATTATAACTAGTTCTATCCAGCCCGTCCCTAGCTGTCCTCCCCCCAACGACGCTCTATGCCGAGGCCCGTACCCCACAGGGGTTGCCCTGAGCGTGTAGTCGCTTAATTTGTAAGTTTTTTTATAAGCACTGGCTGGAGGCTTTAATATTATATTAAGGCCAGCACAGGCAAGCCCGGTGAAGCAGTCGACAACCTCATAGGTTGAACTGAGAGACGCCATTCACAAAAAAAAAATCATACAATACAATCTAACAGTAGTAAGCGATGATAAGCTCTAGGGAAAAGAGGTATACAACCACGGCTATCCTCAGGGCATTACTATGAATACATATTAAACTAGCACTTCACCCGCGACTTCGTCCGCGCGGATTTAGTAGGTACTCCACAAACTTCAAGGTTTCTTTACCCCCCTTTAAAGGTTAGTTTTGGAAAACTAAGTCTCAGGATCATCGCGACTGTTCACCAGGCATGCGAAAATTGTCAGACCTGTTTCAATTATCCCACTTTTAGTTTGTTCATAGTAATTTCCACGTAATTTGAAGCAAGCAATAATGTCCTCCCCAAAAACTTCATCAGCCCTTTTCGTCCTTTTAGGGGTTTATTTTCGAAAAATCCAATTATTTGTAATTCTTATTTTTTATTGAAATGATTCAACTTCATCGGACCAAGCATTAAGATTCTCCCCAGTTCGATTTGAATAATTTAAATTGTAATTTACATGTACATAATGAACCTTAATAATCAAATCATTTAAATGGATACGGATTAATATCATGTAAAAAATCTTCGAATATTTGTTCTGTCCACTGTTCCTAAAGATACGCAAGCTGAAAGGTTAACCGACACAGAAAAAAAAAACTATATTTTTTCAAGATTTCGCGATTTTTTTTAAGCTTTGTCATGATTTTCGACTAGAGCAACAATTTCTCTGCCGAAACGATTTTGCAAATGCACAATTTTTGTAAGGTTAACTTTTTGTAGGTACGTTTTATTAGCTAAAAATTCCATTTTGATTTTTCATGCACTGTAACCGTTATCCGAGGTTTTCAGGTTTTTAACCCAGCAATCCAATAATGCACAAATTACGACATGGTCCTTCCAGATCTTTTCTTAAAATACTCATGCCATAATGCCCGGTTACGCTTCAGTAGAGGAACAAATGCGGACAACGCTGTTATCTGTATGCTCAATGTAACACCTCTGACTAACAGTGAAAGATTAAATACATCCCAAATGATTAAATTACACAAACAATTAAATACGTTACTAAAAAAGAATACGGTCGTCACTATCGACAAACGACGATTTTTTTCTTTTTTAGAAACTGCATTCGTGGTTAAATCTTTTTTAAAAAACAGAGAATACACAAGAATAAGGAAAATAATTAAGTTAATAAAAGACGGTAAAAAAATACTCGTGAAATAAGTGCAAATGATTACAATAAAAAGAAATAGCATCATGTTATCACCTTCAAATGCTAATTCAATAATAACTAAAATAATTACACATATGATCATTACTATCACAGGCACTCCCCAGGCAAAGATAGAGCTCTTAAGATATTTTCTTCTGATATTTTCATGAAACACTTTAACAACTTTAACGTAGAACATATAACACATCACTATCAACCAATTGTTGTACACCGTTGTTAAATATACGAAAATAATTTGCCAATAAAAACTAACACACGGTCTGAAATCATTTTTTTTTTCTGCACAGTGAATGAAAGTGATGGATAAGACAGTTAATCGTAATAAATTCACTACGATTGCACTGAGAAACACGTAGTTGTTGAAATTACGAAACTTCTTGATGAGGTACCACGAGATCAGTCCGTATATGAAGGTGGCCAAACACAAGGCGAACTGGATGTAGTGAACGATCAGGAACACGGGAACGCCGGATGGTTCCAGGTAGACCTCACTCACAGAAGACCTGGGTTTACTCAAATTTCTATCAGCCATTGTGACCATATAAGATTTTAACCCAAGTTAAAGGCGCTAGATACTGATGAGACTCGCAACACAGTCAATCGAACTCTACTTAAACAGGGACAGGACCGAACTAACGACATTAAACCATTTTTGAGCACTTAGCGTATTGATCCTGTTTACCTTATCGAAACAGTTTGTAAATGATACTGGTTGTCAATGAAAGCTTTTGATAACATGGGATATCACTGTATTCATTGTTTGACTCTTTTTCTTTTTTATTTCATATGGGTTTGCTCTTGACTTCAGTATAGGTCATAGATAGGAGCGAGTTTACCCAGAAGAAGCCAGTTCACTCTAATTTTGAAGAGATTAGGGTTGTATACGTTCGGAAACACAGACGCAGGCAGATAGTTCCACTGATTTGCTGTGCGCATTATAAAAGACGTTTGGAAACGTTTAGTACGAATTGGTGGTCTAATAAAATAAATCTATTTGGAACATAAGATTCATTTTTGCTATGAAACGTGCACTGTATATTTTTTAATGTTTGAAGACAGATTGAATGGAATATAAAAACCAGTGAGTGACGGTAAAACACCATTTCTGTGAATGACGTTGTACTGTCTGGCTGGCATACAGTAAAATCAAGTAATGATTTTTTCATATCGATTTTCATTGTTTTGTGATATTAAATAACGTAATATGAAACGAAACGCACATATTATATTGTTACGAGCTTGGGGCTCGTAACAATAAAAACAGCCGATTAAAAAACCAAAATTACACTTTAATTTAAAAACAATAATAACAACTTTAAACTCACTAATTATAAAACACAACTTCACTACTAATTACTTTAATAGCACTCGAAGATCGCTCCCGAAGTATTCGCTTGTATCGCAAATCCAATACTGACTCGGTCGCGAGCTATGTGGGCCTCATATGGGTCAGTTAATTCCAGAATCTTCTATTGTTAAAACATCTGGAAAGTTCGCCTAAATACCGGTCCCGACTGACCAGATGTCGAGAACCCTGGGAGGTTCTAGCGTAGAAAATACTAGAAGGTACTGAACTCTACTACTTCTGCTACTCTATAATAGATGGCTATGACTAGTAGTAACTTATTTCGTCATGTGCCCCGGCATTAATTCTGGCGCGTAACAATATTGTTCATTCGATCTAACCTTTGAAAACTAGTTATTCATACTTCTAGTTCTGTTTTCGACTGCACAAACAACTGATTTACATACTAGCTTTACATAATATCAATAACATGATACCATTTAACTAACTCGAATATTGTAAAGCGTCGGACGGTGCGGCTCAGTGTGTCAGCATTGCTCATCAGCGTGTGAACTGCGCACGCGACGCTCACCATGGCCGAGAACGACGCCAGTGTTAAACACCCTCAGAAATTGTCAGACCTCGTTAGTCACAGTACGCGGGTCCTCATTTATTGGATTTTGTCTGTGCCGACTGTGATAACTGTCATATACGGAGTGACATCGTGGTGCGTCATCAAGAAATTTCGCCACTTCCGAAACTATGTGATTCTCAGTACAATTACGGCGAGTGCTCTGTTTTTATTATTTTTGTCAGTAATGGATTATTTTAGACAGACTCCAATTAATTTAGTTTTTACTGTTTGTTGGTTCGTTTATCTCGAACTATCGTATTATTGTTGGTTACTAGTGTTGTGTTATACTTTTTACGTGGATTTTGTGAAAGTGTTCAACATTGACATTCGCAGGAGGTACCTTAAGAGTAGCCTGTTTGGCTGGGGAGTGCCTCTCGTACAATTGCCAATAGTGATCGTTCCTACACTATTTTTCTTTTACTCTAGATCACCAAATACATTTGTACTGTTTAAGCTACTTGCCATTTCAATGGTATTAATACCAGTGGCGATTAGTTTTATTATTTACATACTAGTATTATTTTCTTTGTTTCGTGATACTGGAGTTGGTGCGAGTACATCTACCAACAAATGGCGTCGCTTCTACATAGCTACGTTGATATTTGTATTCAGTAATATTATAGATTTCACAGGGTTACCAGAATTAATTGACACACCGATCTTAGTTCTAGATGTGATAGGGGAAATGGTGGAATACTTGAACATTATAGGACTGTCTATATATTTTATGACCTTAAAGAGAAATAGGGAATTATGGCGAGAATTCTTGAATAAGAGAGCAAAACCAAAGTCGCTCGAACTTAACGGATTGATATTGACGACTTTGTGAACAAAATTACAAGTAAGACCTGTTAGGAATTTTTTTTTAAGTTTTGTTTGGCTATCGACCTCACAACTTAATAGAAAACAAACAATTGTTTCGGAAAAAATACCGTGTTCCTTTATGATAGGCAAGAAAGCAAAGACGATCGCTTACCATCAGGTGGCCCAAAGTAAGCCATTAATGTATTCAAGATTTTATATTATAACTGGTTATTTGCTCTACTCCACTATCTTACCCTTATTTAAATGTCAGTAGCTGAACTCTGGTAGTTATGAATTAAATGTGGTTGAATTTAAGAGTTGTTTAATTTCTATCAACCGACTGCTAAGGATCAAAGCACAACATTTCAAAGGAATCAATCAAATAAGGTGGGTATTTGATTTTGATAAATGACCTTTGCACACTAGCACTCCCCAACACCAAGATTTTAAACATATGCTGACGATACTGCGATCGTAGTATGTGGGGATACAATGGACTGACGTGAAATATTATTCAGAACAATCGGTACATACGGTTGTGAGGTGGCTGAAGAATAACCTGTCACTTTATTTGGCTAAAACCAACTGCATTATATTCATCATATTAGTCACAGGACCAAAGCCCCATCCGATGTAAATGGTCTTGCTCATACCTGTTTGGACCTCATACCTTGTGTCAGTCAAACCAAATACCTGGGTGTGGTGATTGATGATGAACTAAAGTGGTACTATCAAGTTGAAAGCCGAACGTGTCAAGTCAAGTGAGGCAAGAAAATAATTTATGTATTTAAGTCTCCAAGGCAATGCGTTGACGCCAAAACATTAAAAATGGTGTATCTTGCACTTTGCCAGTCTGTCATCAGTTATTGCATTCCGGTTTAGGGTGGCACCACTAAGACTTTGGGCGCGCTCTTACCCAAGCAGTTTTGCTTGGGTAAGAGCGCGCCCAAAGAGCTGTGTTCAAGGTGATGCTCAGCAAGTCTAATAGATTTCTAACAAGTGAATTGTATGCGGAATGCAGGGTACTTACTTTGCGCCAGCTCTTTGTGTTCAATGTCACCCTCAGGAGGCATAGTCAGGAGGCTATTAGATCCAACCACTCGTAAAGCCAAATCTGCATGCCCGTCTGTCTGTCACAAAATAGCTCTAACTAGCCTTCAACTTTATGTAATAAGCTCACTCATTTATAGAAGGGTCAAAAACGTATCCAAATAATTAATTTAAATAAACACGAAGTCAAAACCAAATTACAAAACTGGCTGTATAATCAGGACTATTCCCGTACAGAAGACCTTATTTCTAAAATAATGTAGGCACGCCTTAAACATTATTATTCTACAAAAATGGACACAGAAGCACATACAACATCACACGAACACACCTGACGCGACTAAACACACCCCCCACAAACCTGCTCTCATATACCACTCCACAGCACACCACAACACACCCCTTCCCTCTCAGACAGCCATCCCCACCCCTTAACATACATACTGACACATTCTTATTCATAGTTAGAATAGGTTATTATAAGTTTATTAACGTGTCATCTATATAAATATAAAAATGAACCCCTATTCCTCCTGGTCACCCTATAACTTGAGAACGGCTTGACTGATTTGGCTAATTCTTTTTTGTTTTTTCGCCAGTTTACCGGGAAGGTTTAAAAAAAAATAGGTAGGTAGGTAGGGTAGTGTAGTTAACGATTGTCGGGAGGTGACGGGTGCGAAGCCACGGGCGCAGCTTGTAAATAAATAAAGGTTTCTTTGGTACACGAAGTTACAGTAGAACACTGACTCCTAAGTGACAGGGTCCCTAGTTTAAGCGCGTTAAAGTTATTAAGCGCGTATTTAAAGAAAATAAATCATTGGGCAATCAAAATTTTATCCACATCTCATCACATCTGTCAATGGTATGTTTGTAAACGCACTCACGATACAGGAGAAATTCCTAGTGTGGGCCAACGTTTTTAAAAAACGAACAGAAAATGGCAAAAGTGCCCAGAACACAGAATGGCAATGCAGATTCTTTGGCCGAAGATAGAAGCCTAGCCTCCTGGTCACGTGAACAGTCGGCAAGTTGTTTGCTGATGTCCCAACAGATTCAGTGAGCACTGGGGCTTAATGTTTCAACCCCAAACAGCTTAGATATATAAGTCCCAATAAGGTTGTTATATTTGCGCCGCCGCCGTTTGAGTTTTTCTGCACCTGCAGCTGCCGCCCCAGCGCAGTCCGCTGTGCTAAGAAGATGGAATGTCATTTTCTACTATTACACTCTTGAACAATCTTGAGGAGCAAATGGCTAAATAAGACCAGCCACACAGGTCAAATTTAGAGGTGCTACACTAAGTCGCTCAGTAGATGGATGACCAATTACCGAGTTTCCTCCGTGCTTCGGAAAGCATGTTAAGCCGTTGGTAACGGCTGACAGTTCAACATCTTTAACAGTCGTTACGGGTAGTCAGAAGCCAGGAAATCTGACACCTGTCTTACCAATGGATATTGTATTATCCTGATAACACAAAATCCATTGGTAAGACAGGTGTCAGATTTCTTCAGGTGTGAGAAGTTACTGGGGTTGTGAGAGTCAGATAGGCAGTCGCTCCATTCAAAAAACTGGCTAGCTGGAACCGGAAGTTTGGGAGAAGGCTAGGCAGACTAATTGACACTCTTGAAACCAAAATAAAGACTACACAGCCGATATAACAAAAGCTTCAGACCAATCCTTACAGTAAAACGCTTTATCACGACTAAAGTGATAAAGCGTTTGATGCACTTAGTAGTAATCTATTCCGTTAATTTGTTCCTATCGCAATAGTACTGGTAGTTATTAAAAAGCCTTTGATAACGCCGAGGTCACTTACAAAAAAGTTTTATTCGTCAATTTGTACATTCATTTTATGTAAGGTAATTTCTTTGGTATTACCGACACTTTTTACCTATCTGACAAAAATATAGCAATCGTCATACCAAGATGCTCAGAAGCAGATAATAGAATGAGGCGTACCTCTTAATTGAAGACTCTTGTTAGAATATCTAAGGAGAGTAGGAAGGCCTTTGTATAAGAACAATAAGGGTTTATAATGGACATGGAAGTGTATTCATGTTAGCAATGAAACCAAGTGTTATCACCTACCATTCCTGATTACTAATTATCATTACAAATCGTACGAGATAAACAGAATCGATCACTACACTAAACAGCCGAAATCAGGTTAAACTATATTAGTTTGTGTCTGGCTCTGCTATTGTTGGGAGTCATATTTATAACTCTCGCTTATATTTCCTTAGTCAAGAGTACTTTATTATGGAATATCAGTTTAAAATCTGAGTGTCCGCAACAAGTCTCAAGATCATGGCTAAAAATGACTTCAGTGTTGAAAACTGGACAATGAGTGAAATTGAAGTGAACCAAACTTGCAAAAAATATGTCATCAGACATTCAATTCAGTTCTCAATAACTATCGTTTCATTCATTTACGGAGTGACATCGTGGTACCTCATCAGAAACTTTCGCAATTTCAACAATTACGTGTATCTCAGTGCAATCCTAGTCAATATAATGCGTTTAACTGTTGTGTCAGTCGCTAACGTTCCTTGTGACCAATGGTTTGTCAGCACGTTCCATCTCTTCATCTTTGTATATCTAACGACTGTGTACAATTACTGGGTGTTAGTAATGTGTTACATGTTTTACGTCGACATCGTTAAAGTTTTTCACAAAGATATTGAAAGGAAGTTCCTTAAAAGCTCCGTCTTTTCTTGGGGCTTGCCTGCAGTAGTGTTGATTATTTCTAGATTGATCTTACTCATTATTGAGCAAGCAGTAGAACTTAAGGAAGAAAAACGTATTCTTCTTTTAGTGACAATTGGCACGATAGGCACATGTACTATTTTGCCCTTGATAATAAACTTCGTTATCTTTGTAAAACTTGTGTACACTTTGTTTTTTTGTAAAGATAAAAATGAAACTGCGATTCCAAGGAACGATTTAGTGAAGGAAACATTGCGTCGTTTGTGTACAGCGATGGCTATGTTTATTTTAACTAACCTCAACGTATTGACATTAGCTATTTGGGAGGTTTTTGATTATTCATTTCCATTGCGATCTATAACGTTACTCTTACAAATGATAGCATTGGCGTTTTTTGTCCCTCTGTTAAAAAGTAACCGAGCATTATGGCACGAATATTATAAGAATCGATTGAAGAGACTTTGTCAGGATTACTGTTGTGTTCACTGTCGGTGAAGTCACAAGCAATCCATTTTCAACATAATTGTCTAGATTACTTTAAATAATAAATAACTTGAACTCATAAAAGTATTTTATTGGCCCTCAATGTTGCGTTTACCATGCTGCCATGTGGTTCGACTTACAGGATTAAAAGATATTACATGTGACGTGACGTAGATATTCATGGATATGATACTTTACGAAAGGAACCTAGTTAGATAATAAAAATGTAGGTGCTCATTTTGGGCTGGTTTCTGAATTGAGAATATGGTGTTAAGAATGTGTCTAACTCTACTTTGATCTCTAGGTTGACAGGCAGTGAGTCTTGTTTTGGTCTACACATGCATGATTCATAAATCGGAGTTTAGGTGGCTTTACTGCTTACCTAGATATTTTTAAAAGTAAACTGTTTGCTCGTTTATAATATGAAAACAACAAAATTAAAAAAAAAAAAAAAACATCTTCACGCACATGCGTAGTTTTCTGTTACGTTACCATTGCGTAATTTTCACGCACGGCATAAGTCACGGCTAGTACACACTAGCCGTGCTAAGTGAGTCATCATCATCATCATAATTTCAGCCGAAAGACGTCATTGCTAAACATAGGCCGACCCAAGAGGCGCCAACTCAATCGGGTCGGTGCGTCTCGCATCCAGCGGATTGCCGCAGCCTTCATCAGGTTATAAGTCTACCTTGGATGCCTTTCAACGCTTTGTCTTCCGGTACGTAAGTAATGAAATGTAGTGCTTTCAGTCTAATCGGATGCAGCTAGCTGTGTACCAGTATTTTATGAAAATCAAATAAATACTTGCATCGACGGATGAAAGCTTTTTTTTTTGCAATTTGCTGTACTAATTCAAGATAGCAAATAGATACGATGATTTTCGTTATCATATCAGCTTTGATTAACTACTAGTGAGTGCTTTTACAAACAGCAAGATTAGTTAAGGTCAATCAAATCGATTCCCGTCCTAAAATGACCTAGTATGATTTGACATCACCCACACACTCATCCACATCCACACACACTCATACACCTACACCCACACAAACACCCACACTATCACCTACATAGGTACCCACACACATACACCCACTCCACACATACACCCACTCCACACACACATTTACACCCACACAACTCACACACCCTCACCCCCCACACACACCCTCATATACACATTCACACACCTGATGATCACAACCTCTTATACTTAATTCTCACTACAGTCACACTTCACCAAGTTTTACCTATTTAAATATCACGTAACTGGAATGATGTACAGCTTACCGTTACTCACTTCCGGAGTCTGGAGAGGCTGGTAATCTGTCATACAGGTCTCCTAGTACAGAAACCAGTCTCTCACATAGATTATAACCCACAAATGTACACCTTGAATTATGTATTCCTTGTATAATGCTATGTGAGAGACAAAATAAACTTTTTGTATTGTATTGTATTGTATTAGTAGATAACTAATACGCAGAATCAGGTTGAAGCACATTAGTTCGGTTCTGACCCTGTAACAGTAATGTTTGATGTAATAATTTTGTGGTATTGACTGTTTAGAGTAAAACGATTCGTTTTTGTTTTCAAGTTGATCGATCATGCAGAATGTTGGAGAGTGATCACCATGTTTGATGCTCATCATGGCTGATATCGATGCCAGTGAGCACAACTGTACAGTGAGTGATAGTGAGGACGAAGACCCAACAACGGTTCTATATTTTTTGATTTTGCACTGTGTTCAGTTCGCTTTCTCTCTGGCTACGTTCATTTACGGAGTGGTATCGTGGTGCATCATAAGGAAGTTTCGCAATTTCAACAACTACGTGTATCTCAATACGATCCTAGTGAACTTATGTCGGTTGACTATATTGTCAATAACTGGCATATATAACGACCTAGAGTTTCGTTCGTTCACTGACTTCTTAATTTTTATGTTTTTATCAACAGTGTTTAACTACTGGCTGTTAGTGATGTGTTATATGTTTTACGTTGATGTTGTTAAAGTTTTCGATGGAAATTTGAAAAAGAAGTTTCTTAAATGCACCCTGTTTGCCTGGGGCATACCTGCCATAGGATTAGTAATCTCTTTTGTGATATATCTCATTATTGAACTAACCTTGGAAGGTGATAAAGAAATAATAATTCTTGTCATAATCGCTATTGGCATTCTTATGTCGGGCGACGTTGTACCTTTGTTAATAAACATGGTAGTGTTTATAAAACTTGTTCTTTTTCTATTTTTTTGTAAAGATGAGAACTCGTGTGTTGTTCCTGAAGAAGAAAAAAATAAAGAAAACTGGCGTCGTTTATTTACGGCGACGGCTATGTTTATGTTGACCAACGTCAACGTTTTGATTTCTTTAATGGTCAGTTTATTCAGATCTTATTTGTCGTTTCGCCTTATCACTTTTAGCTGCCAAACAATCGTTCTTTCGTTATTTGTCCCTTTAGTTAAGAGTAACCGAACATTGTGGTACGAGTTTTATGTGAATCGAATAAATGGGAGGATGTCGTGATTCTTGTTGTGTTCTATGTCTGTAAAGAATTTTAGCATATGACCAGCGAATTCTTCAAACTATATTATTTTACTAAGTATTGTCATCATCAGCCGAATGTTGTGATAGTAGTATGTAAGTTAAATTGTACAAAATAAATACTTTAAGATATAAACAAAATGTTTTTTTTTGCCTGCATAATTGTGCTTTTTTTATTATTTAATATGGGTTTACTATTGACTCTAGTCTAGGTCATAGATGACACAGACAAAGAAGAGCGAGCTTACCCAGAAGAAGCCTGTTCACTCTAATTTTAAAGAGATTAGGTTTGTATACGTTCGGAAACACAGACGCAGGCAGAGAGTTCCACTCGTTTGCTGTGCGAATTATAAAAGACGTTTGGAAATGCTAGTGCTAATCGTTTAAATATATCAGAATTTCGTTTTGGACATCATTTGTCATAGCAAATGATCAACGCAGTGGTAACTAGAGGCACCATAGTAGCGGAGTGTTCGGGTAACTTCATACCGTGCGTGACAGAATTCATCAATCAAGTAACTGAATCATATAAGACAGCATCCTAACCTATCTGCAGGCTATGCAAGAGTCTAACGACTTGATTGTAGCTATTGTAGCTGTAGATAACAGCTTGCTTGTAGCGCGTATAGTGAGATAGAGGAGCTCATGGCTGAATAATTACAGTGGCTTGGATGATCTTTGAGGTTAAGCGACGCATACTAAGGTCGGGCCGTGGATCCATTCTTCTTCTCTGTCGTTTCACTCTTGGCAGAGCGGTCGTGGTCACGTCGAGGCATGCACGTAGCTCTCTGCACGACCTCTTGCCATCTCTCCCTGTTGACTCCATTACATACCGAGTTTCGTCCACCCTGGAAAGCACATTAAGCCCTTGGTCTGTGCTGTCATTTGAAGATCTTTGACAGTCGTTACGACTAGTCACGGGGTATTGTAATACCAAGTTACCGGGTTATTGAGGTGAAATAGGCAATCGCTTCATTTACAATACTGAAACTCAGCTGCACCCGACTAGACTGGTCACTGGGCTAGACAGAGCAGGCTCGAAAACAGTTAAGAAATGGCTTGGCAAATTTATTGTGGCGCGTATCGTCGCCAGTGAGTCTATTTATAAAAGGTGTCATGAGTTACACCGTTATCAGAGTTATTATGGACGAGTTATGACTGAAAAGACTAGTTAATCAGCATCGAAATTCAGTACTCTGAGTGCACGAATTCTGGTTTGAACAGGTTAGTTTGTTTCCGATCCTGTGGAAGAGATGAGGGTGGAGGGGTGTGTAACTTTTATTATTTCGAGTGTGGTGTAAGTCTTACATGTATCTGTCACTTACGTATTTATAATTGTAGATAGTAATAATAAGAATCAAGATTCAAGATGCACGATTCAAGTACCACTTATCATGAGTATTATTAAAGCTATTCACCAACTGTGGGCATGGCTCCTCTCAGATCGCCCGTCATTTCCGCTTCAGGCATCTCCACGATACCTTCCAGTCCAGACTCGGCCTTGGCAATGAGGAACGGTGCTTTTTTAAGTTGCCGGTTTTATAATAGGGAATATGCATGCTTTTGTTTTATTTGCAAAATGAAATACTTATTAGCTCTAGTAAAAAAATATAAAATATTTTTTTATATACCTTCATCAGCGATGAAGTTATAAAGCTTCAAAATGACAATTAGAAAGAGAAGTCCGATACGAACTCTGACGTCAAATAATGTCGCCTATACAGCTGCCATAGAAAACGGCGTCTCCGCGAGAGAGACAGATATATTTGTTTAAAATAGTCATATCTCGTTTGTTTTACGATCAATTTTGATTCTAATTTCACTGTTAGTATTATATTTTTGTATATTTTCAGATAAAGTATATGGATAATATTTTTTTTTCATGCATATTCCCTATTATACATTCGTTACAACCTTACAAAATACGTAATTGACTTTACCATAGCGCATGTTAAACACTTATTTTTTCGAATTTTCGTTAGTTGTTATCGCTGATACAATGTCATGTTGTCATGACGCTCTGGTTCTGTTTTCGACGGCAAGCCCCATGTGGCCTAAAGTTGTGATTCTTATACTGGTTTTGTTATAATATCAAAGACATCTTCCCATGTAACGTACTCAAATATTCTACAATGCTGTCCAAATAAGAATGGGTATGGATTTTGGTCATATTGTGACGTCATAATTGAGAAATCAAACTAGATAGGTAGGGTGGGCAAAACAGATATTTTTGTTGTAATATTTACTAAGTTATCATGTCCGAGTTTAATGTGATTGTAGGTACATGTACAACTTAAATTTCGTTCATCTCTGCATTACTGTCTGAGCAGTCAATAGCGTTGACATCATTATGCTGTTTTCCGCTATAATACCCTAAATTAATAATAATAATTAATAATAATAATCAAATCAAGTATCTCGACTTAGCACACGAGGTTGTCGACATGTGGAATGTGGACTCGGCTGTCATTGTGCCGATTGTCGTTACGGCCAATGGCCTGATGGCCAAAAGCTTCGACGACCATCTGTCGAAGCTGGCGTTACGCGGTTGGATAAAGGGACTGATACAGAAGGCAGTATTCCTCGATACGGCTCGTATTGTGAGGAGGTTCTTTTCTCTGGAGCCCTAACCACCGGTAGCTTGGACCTTGCTCCCGACACCGGCGGACTACTGCTTTTTATATTTTTAATGTTTTTTTTTTTTAATGTGTGTGTGTGTTTTTTTTAAGAAATATTTAAAAATATAAATTAGGATGTAAGTGAAATGAATAAAGAGAATAATAATTTATTTATTTTCTCCCATAAATACATTAGCGCAAAAAACAGAGTAGTTCAAGTAATGAGGATGGGAGACAGGAGCCCATACTAAGTAAAACCTGTGCTATGGGACTCCTGGTCTCCTAATCTCGGACAACGTCATAAGATTTCAGGTGAAGACATGAGAAACAGTAGCAGGGAACGGTATAGCTAGAAAATTATTGACAAGGACAAAAAATAAATTAAAAGAATGTTTTGTTGAGTTTGTGAACTTGTGGTGTGGTGGGTGTGTCTTGCATGTGTCGTGGTTTTGTGGGGGTGATGATATATCCAAAAGCTTCTTATAGATTTTCCTGCAATTTAAAGTAAAAAACCATGTTTTGTATTTTTTACAACATTTTGGGCTCAATAGTTTCGGATCTAACGGGGGGATTTTTCATCTATTTTGTCAAATAACTTTAAAACTTCTTATTTGGAAAATGTGAAAAAGAGCGATATCCTCTCATTTGATATGTTACACGGCTAAGTTCATAAGACCCCATGTTCAAAACTTATTAATTTAGTAAACTCGGATCATAGAAGTTCATATGTGTACCAAAGGAGACGTTTCACGTTTCCTGAAAAAGAACCCAGCTCCGGCGCAATCGTTTAATATCTCATATTATGAAATAATGAAGTAAAATAATATATCGTCACCATCGCTATCTCTGATAGCTAACATGATTATTTTGCTGATAGAAGTTAGTCGGTAAGCTTTCTTTGTCAAGCCCTGCAACCTGAAAAATTTGATGGAATCATTACAGTCGCTGTGACACGAATAAACAAGATGGCGGATAAAGCGTCGTCGTATTTGTATGACTTGGTCATGTGAGTTTTCAAAATTAAAGGCTCGATGAGACAATTTTCAATAGTGTAAGTCACTTTACTGGTGAAAATAAAAATAAAACTGGTAACAAAAAGTGATCTTAAATTTTGAATTGCGTTTGACTTCAAAGTTAAGTGATAAGCTTGTTGAAGAGGACGCGACGATACGACACTTTATCAAAACACTGGCAATTCTAGTTCATACGAATATGTTGTCTTTAATCACAGATTTGATGTCAGTAACTGCAACCGACTGCTTGGATTATTTCGTCAGAACGTCAGATGTCACGTGATCACGAAGCAAGCTGTCATTTCATCTTGATTATATGGATTGACAGCTCACCTCGTGATCACTTCACCCAAGCCTTCACTTCGACATGTTTACAGAATCGACCGGCTGTTTGTCCGGGGAGTACATCTTGTACAATTGCAAATAATGGTCGTCTTAACTTTTTTATTGTACACCATAGCAACTTATATATTTACAGTGAAGAAAAGTTAATGTACAAAGGCGAGCGTAACTCAAAGTTGAGATTTCTCCCAGCAAACCTTAGAGAGATAGAGGGTAGGATCCAAGGCATATTAAAATACTACATATTTTACAATACATAAATATACTTACATGCATAAATATGCCGTTGGTCCCGGCTGTCATTTGTAGATCTTTTTGTGTATTTTTTATTTTATCAAATCAATAAAAAAATGCGAAGATAAAACGCATCAAAGATAAGAAGTGGGGGCTTGTAACGTCAATTACCAGTAAAAAGTGTACCGGTAAGTGTCGTCACACGAGTTTTCAATCAACGTACTGTAGGTATCGTCTTCATTTTTTGTTTACGTGACAAAAGAAAAAATACGTGTCCAATGTTTTTTGAAAATCTATCTGAGGGACTAATTAGACTTTTTAGTCAAATACTCTATTGTAGAGATCTCATTATAACCATAACATTTCTTATTATTTAGATATTTAATTATTCTTCTGATTGCAGACTCAGTGCAAGGACGCAAGAAAATACTACTAGGTACTATTAATATCTGACTGAGAGAAGTGTATTTTTTTAATATTTATGTTTAGAGTCACTGTTGGCAAAAAACAAAGAAAAACCGAATCCAAAATTGAAATTATTTTGTACTTTGTTGTGGTTTTTCTTTGAAGGTCGGTTATATTTTTTTTAAGTTTTTTTTTTAGTTTCAACGCCTTTGTACATGGGTTTATTATTTTTATTCGTAATTAAAGTCGCTGACTGAATATTACATGGTCTCTTTTGGTCTTATCTCTTCTATCACAACCTCAGACTCCGGTTCCGACACAGCTAACCCAAATTTAAAAACTACAACTCCGACTTTGGTTCCGATAAAACCACCTCCGTAACATCCATGACCCATACCATGGCGTCAAGTGTCTCTCATCATCATCATCATCATCATATCAGCCGGAAGACGTCCACTGCTGGACATAGGCCTCCCCCAAGCGTCGCCACAACAACCGGTCCTGTGCGTCTCGCATCCATCGGTTACCCAAGAAACCCATAACAAGAAACCCAAACAATAATAGTTTTGTGCGAAATGTCGCGAATTGATATAATCGCTAAGAATTATCATTACAGTAAAGCTCGCTTCGCTAATCGCACCACTTATAGAAAAGTGGCATTAAATTAAAAGCCTTCATGAGTAATTACTATGTGATGACGTTATCATTAGTTTTATTGACCATTACGACTGATAACGCGAGGTAATCAGAATCGATATTCAGTGCGCTAAGTTCTTAGTAAATTCGATCACAATAAATTTTGTGTCGATCCCTGTTGAAGGGGTGAGGGGACTGAAACTGCATCATAGATTTTGGAAAATTTAACAGTTGGTAATTTTTTTTGAAAGAAAAATTACTATTTTGTTAAAAAGGAGTTTTCTCCTTTCGTTTGCCATATGTTATTACATCCCAGGATTTGATCCTTATTAGAGACTCTTTGAGATGGTGTAATAAATAATTCAGGATGTTTTTTTTTTTTCAAAATCAGTTCGATTCCAGAAACCGGTTCGATTCCTGGCTAAGAATATTGATTTTCAAAAATTTAGTTTTAGTTTTCAGCAAAATCGAGCTCGAGACTCCTTTCAATGTTTTTCGATATACTTCATAGTTGCGGATTTACCATCAACGCACACTTTAAAAATTCAGTAACTTTCTTGACTTATGCAGGAAAGCTCAAGAACTTAGCGTAGAATGCAAGAGCAAGCGAAGCTGCCAGGGTTGCGGAATTTGTCCGAAAGAGTCACCGCAGCCCTGGAACGCAAAGGGCTTTAGAAGGAACACGGATGGGTTTTAGTCAGTAAGAGTCTGACACGCCCTTCCGCTCCACCCAGAGCGGAAGAAGTCATGATTTTTGAAAAAAAAAAAGAGCAAGCGAAGCGAGCTTGTAAATTTTAGCACTCTATCTCAAACAGGTTTGATTTAAGAAGTGACTTTTAAGCTTATACAGGAAAGGTCAAGAAATGAGAGACTGCAGAATTCAAGAGGTAGAGAAGCGAGCTCGATAATTTCTGCACTCTATTCGAGTTGGAGTGCAGGTTTTGCCGGTTTGTTTGGTCGGTCGATTTTGTTTACAGGTCGAAGTGAAGGCTTGGGTGAAGTGATCACGATGTGAGCTGTCAATCCATATAATCAAGATGTCACGTGATCACAAAGTGAGCTGTCATTCCATCTTGATTATACGGATTGACAGCCTTCACTTCGACATCTTTACAGAATCAACCGGCTGGAACACCCTTAAGTAATATTAAGTTTCTTGATTTTTATCACGCACGTTACCAAGTTACCAGAACACTGCATTACTGTGATGCCTGTCATCTGCTATGACGGCTGATGCCCAAAACAAAATACTATGTCTTTAACGTCAACCATTGCTTAGCACAATCATGCAGGCAAAAAAAAATACATTTTGTTTACATTTCAAATTATTTATTTCATATAATTTAACTTCCATGCTACTATCACAATATACCTACTACTATGCAATATTCGGCTGATGATGACGATACTTAGTAAATTGATACATATATTGTTTGAAGTATTAAGCTTTCATTTCTAACAGACAATTTATAATACAAGAATCACGACATGGTCCTGTTCATTCGATTCATATACAACTCGTACCATAATGTCCGGTTACTCTTAACTAAAGGGACAAATAACGAAAGAACGATCGTTTGGCAGCTAAAAGTGATATGCCGATATGACATATAATTATTAAACAAACTGACCATTAAAGAAATCAAAACGTTGACGTTGGTCAACATAAACATAGCCGTCGCCGTAGATAAACGACGCCATTTTTCTTTATTTCTCTCTATTTCAGGAACGACACACGAGTTCTCATCTTTACAAAAAAATAGAGAACGAACAAGTTTTATAAACACTACCGCGTTTATTAACAAAGGTACAGCGTCGCCCGACATAAGAATGCCAATAGCGACTATGATAAGAATTATTATTTCTTTATCACCTTCCAAGGCTAGTTCAATAATAAGATATATCACAAAAGAGATTACTAATCCTATGGCAGGTATGCCCCAGGCAAACAGGGTGCATTTAAGAAACTTCCTTTTCAAATTTCCATCGAAAACTTTAACAACATCAACGTAAAACATATAACACATCACTAACAGCCAGTAGTTAAACACTGTTGATAAAAACACAAAGATTAAGAAGTCAGTGAACGAACGAAACACTAGGTCGTTATATATGCCAGTTATTGACAATATAGTCAACCGACATAAGTTCACTAGGATCGTATTGAGATACACGTAGTTGTTGAAATTGCGAAACTTCCTTATGATGCACCACGATATCACTCCGTATATGAACGTAGCCAGAGAGAAAGCGAACTGAACACAGTGCAAAATCAAAAAATATAGAACCGTTGTTGGGTCTTCGTCCTCACTATCATTCACTTTGCAGTTGTGCTCAGTGGCATCGATATCAGCCATGATGAGCATCAAACATGGTGCTCACTCTCCAAAATTCTCCATCGATCAACTTGAAAACAAAAATTAAGACGACAATAATCGTTTTCACTCTCAACAGTCAATACCACAAAAGTTTCACATGAAACATAACTGTAACAGCGTCAGATCCAAACTAATGTGCTCCAATCTGCTTATCATTTATGTACTGATCCATTGACCTTAACTAATCTGGCACAGTTTGTAATGGCACTCACTAGTAGTCGATCAAAGCCGATGATAACGAAAATCCTCGCATCTATTGGCTATCTTGAGTTACTAATTGCAAAAAGTAGCTTTCATCCATCGATGCAAGTACCGATTCTAAACAAGTATGGATTTGAACAAAATACTGGTACACAGTCGCATCCGATTAGACTGGAAGCACTACATGTCATTACTTACGTACTGGAAGACAAAGCGTTGGAAGGCTGCCAAGGTAGACTTATGACCTGATGAAGGCCACGAGAATCCGCTGGATGCAAGACGCACAGAACCGGTCGATGTGGCGCATCTTGAGTCGGCCTAGGCTGAAATAAAGATGATGATAGTTATGATGATGTTGGCTCAATTAGCACGGCTAGTAGTATAGCGAGTGATGCCGTGTGTGAAAATTACGCAATGGTAACGTAACAGAAAACTACGCAGTATGAGCATGTGCGTGATGAAGAGATTTTTCTGATGATATTTTAACCGTTTAATTTCAAAAATATCTAGGTGAGCAGTATAGCCTCCTAAACTTCGATTTATGAATCATGAATTTGTAGACCAAAACCAGACTCACAACCTGTCAACCTCTGGCATCAAAGTAGTGACACGTTCTTCCTATTTATCAAATCATAAACCGGCCCAAAATGAGTACCTACATTTCTACCGTTTGTCTAAGTTCCTTTCGTAAAGTTTCATATCCATGAATATCTACGTCACGTTACATGTAATATCTTTTAATTCTGTAAGTCCAACCAGATAGCTATAAAAACACTTTTATTAGTTCGAGTTATTTATTTCTTAAAGTAATCTAGACAATAATGTAGAACACAAAATCGGTCGCTGTTTCCAATCCTTGTGACTTCACCAACAGTGAACACAACAGTAATCCTGACAAAGTCTCTTCAATCGTTTCTTATAATATTCGTGCCATAATGCTCGGTTACTCTTTAACAAATGGACAAAAAAAAACAATGCTATAAATTGTAAGAGTAACGTTATAGATTGCAATGGAAATGAAAAATAAAAAACTTCCCAAATAGCTAATGTCAATACGTTGAGGTTAGTTAAAAGAAACATAGCCATCGATGTACACAAACGACAAAATTTATCCTTCACTAAATCTTTCCTTGGAATCGCAGTTTCATTGTTATCTTTACAAAAAAACAAAGTATAAACAAATTTTACAAAAATGACGATGTTCATTATCAAGGGCAAAACAGTACACGTGCCTATCGTGCCAATTGTCACTAAAAGAAGAATACGTTTTTCTTCCTTATGTTCTACTGCTTGCTCAAAAATGAGTAAGATCAATTTAGAAATAATCAACACTACTGCAGAAAGCCCCAAGAAAAGACGGAGCTTTTAAGGAACTTCCTTTCAATATCTTTGTGAAAAACTTTAACTATGTCAACGTTAAACATGTAACACATGGCTGATAACAACTTGAGTGAGCCCAGTTCTTCAGTGAGTGGGACCTACCCGGAGCTAGCCGGCGTTCCCGTCTTTCTGATTAGACACTATATTCAGTTCTCTATGTGCCTGGCCACCGTCATATACGGAGTGATATCGTGGTACCTCATCAGAATGTTTCGCAACTTCAACTACTACGTGTATATCAGTGGGATGTGAATATAATACGTTTAACTGTTTTATCTCTTACTTTAATTCATTGCCAAGCAAACGATGTCGGCTATTGGCAATGCATTCGTTTTATTGGCGCGTTACTTTCATCTATTTAACAATTATGTACAACAATTGGTTGTTTGTGATGTGATCTTTGTTTTACGTCGATTTTGTTAAAGTGTTTCGTGAAAATATAAAAAGAAAATGTCTCAAAATCTCCATCTTTGCCTGGGGAGAGCCTGTGATAGTAAATACCATTTGTGTAGTTATTTTTGTTATTATTGAACTTGCAATTGAAGGAGATACCGAAGAAGTCTGTTGTTGCAACCGTATGCACTTTGTTACATTTTGCCTTCGTTATATATTTATAAGACTTGTGTATTCTCTGTTATATAGTAAAGATGAGAAAACATGAGTATAGTTACTAAAACAGACAGACAGAAAAAAATATTTCGTTGTGTGTCAATACTTCAATAGCGACGGTCATGTGGGATGTATTTAATCTTTCAATTTTAGCCAGAGGAGTGAAATTGAGCATACAATTGGTAGCCATAGCCTGCTTTATTCCTCTATTGAAGAGCAAACGAATATTATGGCCGGAGTATTTCAAGAATCGATCTACAAGGAGTACTATACTCCTTGTATGTCGCTTTTTTTATATGTTTACTGTCGGTGACGCTTTTATTATCTTTATGTCTGTTACAATGAACCACGATTGTCATCATTTGGTAATTTGGTAAATGTGTCTGGTCCATTTGACTGGCCTGTTGGTCAAGTGGTTAGTGACCCTGACTGCTAAACCGGAGGTCGTGGGTTCGATTCCCACCCAGGACAAATCTTTGTGTGATGAGCATGATCATTTGTTCTGTGTCTGGGTGTAATTTGTCTATAATATGTATGTATTTAGAAATATATAAGTATGTTTATCAGTTGTCTGGTTGCCATAGCACAGGCTCTGCCTAGTTTGGGATCGGATGACCGTGTGTGAGTTGTCCCAAGATAT
>NDFZ01005490.1:119558-163601 GCA_002192655.3 Mamestra configurata
AGTGGTTAGTGACCCTGACTGCTAAACCGGAGGTCGTGGGTTCGATTCCCACCCAGGACAAATCTTTGTGTGATGAGCATGATCATTTGTTCTGTGTCTGGGTGTAATTTGTTTATAATATGTATGTATTTAGAAATATACAAGTATGTTTATCACTTGTCTGGTTGCCATAGCACAGGCTCTGCCTAGTTTGGGATCAGATGACCGCGTGTGAGTTGTCCCAAGATATTATTATTATAGATATTATTATTATATATGTTGGTCTCTGTTATATCTTGTATTAAACATAGTAATTGACAACAAGGTTGAATTGAATAAATCTGTAAAATTTATGGGAATTGATGGCGAAGGTAATTTTATGTCTGTATAGTTTAACTGTGTAAAACTAATTCTTATAAAAACTTTAAATGTCTGCTGGTTCTTGATAAGATTTAGAAAAATGAAGATGCGATAACATCCGTTTGGAAATTAGGTTGTTTGATATCAAATGCCTATACCTAAATACATTCAATGGATACAGATTGAATGTGAACATTGAGTCCAGCTTTAGCTTTATTACCAGTTTCATATGGGCTTTTTTTCCAGTGTTCACATCTTGCTGAAATCATTCAAATATTATAAGGTCCTTCTCCTTTAAGTTTTCTTAACGATGGGTTTAGTATGATAACATCGAACTATTACTGGTGACTTATTGCAAGTGAAATTATCTCGTGTAAATAATTTTAAAATAAATTAAACTTTAATCGTTTGAGAAACAAAATTCAGTTTCCAGAACCATGGTAACTCACAGTAAGACTCAAGATGGTAAGGGCTCAATATATTGATTTAGTGTAACGTATGCATGTCTAAATATCGTAACTATCACAAATGTTAACTACTATGTACATATCTTTCACTTACGTTACCACTACACTGCGTAGCTGTCACTTATATTACAATTGTGATAATTAATATACATTAATTTTAATTAACTGTTCAAATGGAACTCCACGACCTCATCCCACCGGCTCCCTTCTACCATCGGACATCTAGACGCACTGCAAGTTACCGTCCCTACCTTGTTGCTATTCCACCAATTCGCACTAAACGTTTCCAAACGTCTTTTATAATGTGCACAGCAAAGGAGTGGAACTCTCTGCCTGCGTCTGTGTTTCCGAACGCATACAACCCTAATCTCTTCAAAATTAGAGTGAACAGGCTTCTTCTGGGTAAGCTCGCTCCATCGTCGACTTTGTCTCTGTCATCTATGACCTAGACTAGAGTCAAGAGTAAACCCATATTAAATAAAAAATATAAAGTACTTTATTTCACATAGGCCTACATGGGCACATACAATAATGGCAGAAGCAGTGCTCGATTTGAATTGGTCGTATTCTAAGTAGAAGAACTGCCATGAAACTACACAGATATTGTCACTTAGGTTACTACTATGCTGCGTAACTGTCACTAACATTACTGAAACACTGCGTAGCTTTCACTTGCGTTATTTCTGTGATAATAAGTGGTTCAAATTCATAGTACATTATTTCACAAAGGCCTACATGGGCACATGCACAAACAATATTTTATCAGTGAACACTGCAGTTGACCTGAAAAATCAATCAATTGCTTCAGGATTTAACAAGTAAACACCATTGTAAACGTGGAAAGGAGAAACGCCTGATGTCAGTCATCTACGAATATTCGGTAGTAAAGTTATGGTACGGTATGGCACACACCAAAAGAAAAAGAATCAAGTGGGATAAGAAAGCCACTCAATGTATTTTGGTTGGCTATCTACATAAAGTGAAAGGATAACCAGTGTCAAAGTCAAAGTCAATTCATTTATTTCAACTAGACCATTAAAAGGCACTTTTGAACGTCAAATTTACAGTTTAAAATAAAAATATAAGTGACTCTAGTTGTCCATTCGCAAAAAGTAGATTCTTATGGAGAAGAACGGACAAGAAACTCCATAGTTACTCTTTTCAAATATAAGTTTTACAATATTTTGTATACATAGGTACATTGATCAATTGATTATATTATGTGAGTGTTCACTGGGTTCCAGTAAATATAGCTAAATCGAGTCTTGATTTTGTGGTACCAGATGTTGGAGTTACATCAGAAACAGTAGGAGATGCAAGTGACAATGTACCAGAAATGTCTAGAGAGTCCAGTTCCGAACCAGGTCTTAAAGTTAGGTCGCGTCGTGTTCGCAAAAAGCCAGAGAAGTATATTTTGACTATCATAAAAAGTAGTAGTGAAGTTGACTTTAATGAAATATCACTTCAGGAAGCTCTAAACGGACCAAAAGACAAACGAAGCTTTTGGGGTTGTGAGCTTACCAGTTAAAAGTACCGTTGTACCTTGTAAGTGGGTTTTCAAACATAAGATAGGTAGTGACGATAATGTAAGATATCTTGCAAGGTTAGTGGCAAAAGGTTTTGTTCAACCTGGTATAGATTTTGACGAATCGTTTTCTCCAGTGTGAGGGAGTGAGGCATTCATCTTTAAGGCTGTTTTTTGCTTTATTTGCTCAGATGAAGCTTGATGTCATACATCCAGTTCCAATCGGTAGGGCCGGATCTGGCGGAGAACCAGTTCGGTTTCCACACGGGGTGCTCCACGGTCGACGCCATCATGCGCGTTAGAGCCCTCACGTCACACGTCTTAGAGCAGTGTCGTCTTGGCAGTGTCTCTTGACATCACCAATGCTGTTAGTTATATCAGGGAGGCACTCCAATATCACCGGATGCCGACTTACCTCCGTATTTGACGGACAGGGCCGTTATCTACCCCAGTCGCCGGGGAGAGTGGAACCGATGAGAGATGTCGTGCGATGTTCCACAGGGTTCGGTCCTGGGGCCGCACCTGTGTGACATTGACTGCGTGCTGTGCGCCGACCTCCTTAGCGGCGTCAACGTAGTCTGCTGCGCTGACGACAAGCTAGTCCTGGTGCAGGTGAGGTCGCATTAGGCGGCGGCCTCATCTTACGGACGCGAGTAACTCCACCCTCCCAATCCTCCACCCTCAATCGATCATCATCATCATCTGCCTAGCCTTTTTTCCCAACTATATTGGGGTCGGCTTCCAGTCAAACCGGATTTAGATGAATACCAGTATTTTACGTAGAGCAGCTGCCTACCAGACCTCCACGGACACGGTACTCCTTGGCAAGACTGGTGTCAGATTTACTGACTTCTGACAATCCGTAACGCCTGTCAAAGATCAACATATGACAGCCGGGACCAACGGCTTAACGTGCTTTCCGAGGCACGGAGGAAACTCGGTAAGTTAAGATGGTCACCCATCCACAGACCAACCGATCTACCCGTGCGGCTGATATTCTTTAGCCACGAGCTCCTCCACCCTCAATCGATGAGAGTAATAATAACTAACGAGTAAAATTAACTTATTCTGCTTTGTTCGTTTGCAAACTGTTAAATGCTTGCTTAAATAAAAAACAACTCATAAATTCAACCACATTTTAATTCATAAAGAGCAGAGTTTAACTACTGATATAAACTTAGGTAAGGTAGGTCCCGAAGAGGTGAGCACCAGTAATTTATTTATTTATTTATTACACACACGTTTCCTTTGCCATTTCAGATTACATCTAATGCGACAAAGTAACTTACAAAAAACTTTCTTAACTACATCTTACACGCTACACAGTACGTGGCCCTTGTGAACTCACCCAGTGTACAGGTGAATAAGTCTAATGCATCCGCCACCGTGTTGAGAGTGCGCAGCGCACGAGTCAGCGGTGCGCGCCCCAGCAGGTTAGTGCGCGCCCGTGGCACCACCAGTAGCAGCGGCCTGCGCCGCCGCTCCACGTACCTATCCGGTATACAAAACCCTATTTCTGATAGTATACCTGAGTTTTGTATACTGCCTCTAAGAACTTTAAAAAGATACGTTGCCAGTGCCACTTCACGTCTGATTTCTAATTTATAGTAGCCCACCATACCGAGACAGAACAAGGTAGGATACAGTAATGGGTATCCCGGGTATATCCCATACAGCTTTAAATACATAAATCGAATGAATTTGTTCTGTATCCGTTCGAGCATATTTTTGTATTTTATTTCACTCGGGCTCCAGACGGCCGCATTATATTCCAGATGACTCTTCACAAGAGCCTCGTACAAAGCCCTCAATGCATTGATGTTCGTGAAGTCATTTGCCTGACGCAGCACAAATCCCAGATTCNGTTGAGAGTGCGCAGCGCACGAGTCAGCGGTGCGCGCCCCAGCAGGTTAGTGCGCGCCCGTGGCACCACCAGTAGCAGCGGCCTGCGCCGCCGCTCCACGTACCTATCCGGTATACAAAACCCTATTTCTGATAGTATACCTGAGTTTTGTATACTGCCTCTAAGAACTTTAAAAAGATACGTTGCCAGTGCCACTTCACGTCTGATTTCTAATTTATAGTAGCCCACCATACCGAGACAGAACAAGGTAGGATACAGTAATGGGTATCCCGGGTATATCCCATACAGCTTTAAATACATAAATCGAATGAATTTGTTCTGTATCCGTTCGAGCATATTTTTGTATTTTATTTCACTCGGGCTCCAGACGGCCGCATTATATATAATAATAAAATAATAATAATAATCTTGAATATATAAATGCGTAATTTTCTATTTCATGGCATACTAGGAGCCTTTAAGGCATCTTAGGGTAAGCGATCGTCTCGGATATTGCACGCTTTATCATCGCTTATATAATTTTTCAAACAAGTTTTTTTTCTTTACAATTAACGTGATTGATGACGTGGTCGATCATCAAACAAACCTGGTTATTAATTTGCCATTTTTAATTAAATTCCTTAAAGGTACCTCCTACTTACTTTACTTACTTTTATCTTGAAAAATGTCATCAAAATCACTTCAATTCGAGCGATTTTGGTTTAGCTTTCTTATTTAGGAAATCTCGCCACAATTTCCGATTACTCCTTAATATCATAAAATATATAGACAGCCCTATAACGTTCAAGTATTCCACCATTTCTCCTATCACATCTAGAACTAAGATCGGTCTGTCAATTAATTCTGGTAACCCTGTGAAATCTATAATATTACTGAATACAAATATCAACGTAGCTATGTAAAAGCGCCCCCATTTGTTGGTAGATGTACTCGCACCAACTCCAGTATCACGAAACAAAGAAAATAACACTAGTATGTAAATTATTAAACTAATCGCCACTGGTATTAATACCATTGAAATGGCAAGCAGATTAAACAGCTCATATGTATTTGGTGATCCAGAGTAAAAGAAAAACAATGTAGGAACGATCACTATTGGCAATTGTACGAGAGGCACTCCCCAGCCAATCAGGCTACTTTTAAGATACCTCCTTCGAATGTCAATGTTGAACACTTTCACAAAATCCACGTAAAAAGTATAACACAACACTAGTAACCAACAATAATACGATAGTTCGAAATAAATGAACACAGAAAAAGTAAAAATAAAATAACCTGGAGTCTGTACAAAATCAACAATTATGTACAAAGATAATAGCATGGCACTCGCTGTAATTGTACTGAGAATCACATAGTTTCTGAAGTGTCGAAATTTCTTGATGACGCACCACGATGTCACTCCGTATATGAATGCTATCACAGCCGGCACCAACAAAATACCGTGAATGATGAGAAGCGTACTGTTACTGAAGAGCTCAACAAATGACCGAGGGTGTTCAACACTGGCGTCGTTGTCGGTCATGGTGAGCGCCGCGTACGCAGTTCAACGCGCTGATGAGCAGTGCCGACACACGTCTACACTGATCCGCACCGTGCGATACTTTATAATATTCGAGTTAATTAAATGGTCACATGTTATTGGTATTATTACAAAGCGAGTATGTAAATGACTGTTTTAGGCCTCATGAGGCTTGCCGTTGAAAACAGAACCAGATGTATGAATAATTAAGTTGTCAAAGGTTAGATCGTATGTATAAAATATAATATACTTGGGCGTTCAACACTAAGCTTTTTAACATCTAAAAACCAATCAATAAATAATAACTTGATTTCACTGTATGCCAGTCAACTTCAAGTCACGCCTAGAAGTGGTGTTGTACCGTCCCTCACTGGTTTTCGTATTTCATCTCATCTGCTTTAGACTATTTAAAATGTGCAGTGTGGTTTACCTTGTTACAGGAATAGTTCATTTGAAAGGCAGCTGTCAAAAACTGATTAACCTGATAGACAAGGTCTAATAGCTTATTGCGATATTGTATTTGAGTTCAACAATTAATATTGATACGTCATGTTATCAAAAGCTTTTATTGCCTACCAGAGTCATTTACGAATTGTTCTGATAAGATAAGGTAAACATGATCAATACGCTAAGTGCTCAAAAATGGTTTAATCTCGTTAGTTCGTTCCTATTCCTGTTCAAGTAGAGTTCCATTGACGGTGTTTAGAGTCTCAGCAGTATCTGGCACCTTAAATTTTATTATAATCTTTTATGGTCACCATGGCTGACAGCAACTTAAGCGAATTCAGCTCTTCAGTGAGTGAGACCTACCTGGAGCCATCCGGCGTTCCCGTGTTTCTGATCGGACACTATTGTCAGTTCGCCCTGTGTCTGATCACGTTCATATACGGAGTAACCTCGTGGTACCTCATCAGGAAGTTTCGCAATTTCAACAACTATGTGTATCTCAGTGTAATCTTAGTGAATATATTACGTTTAACCGTTTTATCCATCACTTTAATCCATTGTGAACAAAAGAATATTGATGGTAGACTGTGCATTACTTTTTATTGGCAAATTATTTTCGTCTATTTAACAACGGTGTACAACAATTGGTTGATAGTGATGTGTTACATGTTCTACGTTAAAGTTGTTAAAGTGTTTCATGAAAATATTGGAAGGAAATATCTTAAAAGCTCCATCTTTGCCTGGGGAGTGCCTGTGATAGTAATGATCATTTGTGTAATAATTTTAGTTATTATTGAATTAGTACTTGAAGGTGATAACGTGAAACTGTTACTTCTTTTTGTATACATCAGCACTTATTTCACGAGCATTTTTTTGCCTTCTTTTATAAACTTAGTTATTTTTATAAAACTTGTGTATTCACTGTTTTTTAAAAACGATTTAAGCACGAGTTTAGTTTCTAAAAAAGAAAAATTCCGTCGTTTGTCAATAGCGTCGATCATGTTTATGTTAAGCATCGTCTTTTTGTGTACTTTAATTATTTGGGATATATTTAATCTTTCCCTGTTAGCCAGAGGTATTACATTGATCATACAGATGACAGCGCTGTCCGTATTTGTTCCTCTACTGAAGAGTAACCGGGCATTATGGCACGAGTATTTTAAGAAACGTTCTTAAAGTAGTATGTCGTAATTTGTGTATGTATCGGTAACTTATTGTCCTTTTATCCGTTACTTAAATTTAACTACTGGCGACAGCACTGAAATGTGTATGACTAATTCGCTATCATTACTTGTTTCATAAATAGTGATTGTCACCGAGATTATGATAACATGACTGGAAAAATAAAAAAATTGTGACTTTTATGGTGATTTTATTTGCCTGTAAGTTTTCTTTTACACATAAAGGTGCGACTCAGACAAATTAAAAAAATAGGCTAGGACCAGTTTTATGCCATTGCATAGGATTCATAAAAATAATCGTAGATCATTCCATACCGACTGCCATTTACAAGCAATTCCGTAGCAGAAATAGCTTCAGAAACTACCATCTAATATTCATGTTGCCTACGTTATTTTAGACTCTCGAGAAAGTTATTCTTGCAAAGAAAACTACATTCGGGAAATCAATATGGTTCCGTAAAGGCAGATCATCTAGCGACGGATTGGGATTGTATCAAGTTACTGATACCATGATATTGCTAAGCTTGATTGCTGAGCTTTTGACACAGTCTCTGCACCACGGTTGCTGAAGAAGCTTGAACGTCTTGGAATTTTTGGCGAACAGCTGGAACTGTTCGAAAGATACCTGACAAGCAGAACTTAGCGTGTTGTGGCCGATACTTGTGACGTCAATATAGGGATACTACAGGGTAGAATTTTGAGGCCTTTTCTATGATCTTAATCAATGACCTCTGCCAGTCCAAACTCATCAACGGTAACATTATCACTACACGGGTCTTTTTTTCACTTATTCTAAATGGCATTTTGGAGGACGTGTTCCACTTTGCTCAGATAGGTAGAATCCTAGTAATAAGCTGGCTAAAACAAGACTAAATAAATAAATAAATAAAAAATCTTTTAATTCAGACAGAGTCCATTAATTGGTTAGTATACTAAAACTTAGAAACTAGTGTTAGTACTTATAACTACCGGAAAAAAATACAATTATATACCTACACTATACTCACATGTAGGCTTATGTAATGCCCCAGTATGGGGCTGTCCCATCTGTCCGCTATAACTCCCAGGATGCTGTTGGGGCTGGCGCGTACCCGACGCATGGCGGAGGCGCAACGCTTGCGCATGATGGCATGAAAACCATCAATCTCCGCCTCCGCGAACATGCCGGATGCACTACAGTAGCGCAGCAACCTGAATGCCCTGAATGCATTATTAAACACACAACATTTAGGCTAGCAAACACTCATTGCTTGTACAAAGCATTTTATCAGGGTTTGTAAGCGAGGTGTTTATATGCGAGGAAGAGAGCTTTTAATTCTGCCGCTGAGTTCTGCAAGCGAGTTCTACGTGGGGCACGTTTTGACCATGTCGGACGTATCGGGGCCAAACTAGCCCCTCACACCCTCCGGGTAGTAAACAGTTCTGGTCCCTTTCGAAAGCGGTTGAAATGAACTTTTGTTGGCCTACTTTACCACCAATGCTGAAACCTGATGGGTCGCTGGCTCACTCTGCAAGTGAGAAAGCAAATTTATTTGCATCTCTCTTTGCTAGCAATTCACGTCTGGACGCTGGCTCCAAGCAACCACTATCTGTATCCCGTTACTGTGACTCTTCGATGTCGGCGCAGTTCACATGAAAGAGGTCCGAAGAGTATTGTGCAGTCTAGACGTGAACAAGGCCAGCGGGCCTGACGGCATTTCAGCGAGAGTGTTGAGGCAGTGTGCGCCTGAACTGTCACCTGTGTTGACACGCTTGTTCCGCTTCTCTCTTGAAAACAGAACGGTGCCAAAATCCTGGAAGCTTGCGAATGTACAACCTGTGCCAAAAAAGGGCGACCGTGCAGACCCTGCTCATTATCGACCGATCGCCATTACCTCAATTCTGTGCAAGGTTATGGAAAGGGTACTGAACAGTAAGTTGCTGACCTACCTTGAAGACAATGATCTCCTCAGTGACCGTCAATATGGCTTTCGCCGGGGACGGTCAACTGGCGATCTTCTTGTGTATGTCACGCACTGTTGGGGCGAAGCCATCGAGAAACACGGCGAAGCACTTGCTGTATCGCTCGATATCTCGAAGGCCTTTGATAGGGTCTGGCACGCAAGTGTACTCAGCAAGCTTCCTGCTTATGGCATCCCAGCTGATTTTTGTAGCTGGATATCAGACTTTCTTAGTGAACGGTCGATCCGAGTAGTTGTTGACGGCTGCTCCTCTGATCTCATGGCTATTAATGCCGGAGTTCCTCAGGGGACTGCTCTCTTTGCAACTCTTTTCCTGCTGCACATCAATGACCTGCTTCAGCCTGGTATTGTTGGGTATGCAGATGACAGTTCGGTTTCAGAGAGATACTTGTCTAGCGCAAAAACCAGCGGGGAAGAAGTTCGTTCCTTGAGAGAGGCCATGGTAGAGCGGACAAATTTGACCTTAAGTCTTGTCTCCCAGTGGGGTGATGACAATCTGGTCTCTTTTAACGCCACCAAAACACAAGCATGCCTTTTTACCGCGAAAAGGAGTCGTTTCGACCTAACTCCGACTTTTCGGGGTACATCTGTTCCTGTAACCGATCGGCTCGAGCTCCTAGGCATGGAGTTGACAACCAGTCTCAACTTTGATGCCACCATTGAGCATAAAGCCCAAACTGCGGCAAAAAAGCTGGGCATCCTAAATAGAGTGAAGCGATACTTCACGCCTGGACAGCTTTTAACCCTCTACAAAGCACAAGTTCGATCCTGCATGGAGTATTGCAGCCAACTCTGGGATGCTCAGCTCCCAACCTATGAACCTATGTATTGTTCTTATGAGAATAAATTCTTTAAACCGAAATACCAACTTGCCGCGCTTGACTCGGTGGAACGCAGAGCTAAAAGGCTCATTGGCGACGTAAGACTGGTGGATGCCAAGCTTCACAGCTTGGCTCATCGCCGCAAGGTTGCCTGCTGGTCAGTCTTCTACAGATTGTACTTCGGGGAGAGTGTCCAGGAACTCCACGACCTCGTCCCACCGGCCCCGTTCTACCATCGGACATCTAGACGCACTGCAAGTTACCATGCCTACCTTGTTGCTATTCCACCAATTCGCACTAAACGTTTCCAAACGTTTATAATGCGCACAGCAAAGGAGTGGAACTCTCGCAGTTGTCTAGACTATATCAGTTACTTTGGTCTGGCAGACCGGTTGTTGACGAGCTTGTTGGCAGAATATTTGTGTTCAATATACATTATGTATTCACTTTTTTGCGTTTTCCATTTTTTTTCTGATGATCCCGTTCTTGACCTCGACCATTATTTTCTTTCGAGTGTTTTATCATTTTTATACAGTCCGGATAGATCCAAGCCATCTGTTCACTGGTATTCTCAAAGACACATGTTAGAGTCATGAACTATTCTGCAGTTCTGAAATGCTTGACCTATTGTTGATCTCACTACTTTTATAGACCGAAATGTTGGAGATGGGAACGTGGCCTTTTTTCTATTTTTTGGTTTATTGGGGATATCATATCTTTTTCCAAGTAAATGATGGGAATAATAATAATTTCAAGAATATTTGATTTTTTTAATATTAGCGCTTCGTTGAAATATAGGTAAATGAACCAGTTAAACGTCGGTCAAAGCATGCGATTGTTTTGAAAGTAGGGAGCCAATTTACGCAGGTCAGAACAAGTGCTTCTTTCAATGTAGAAAGTAGCGATTTAGCGAGTACTCAAGCCAAGATTAAATACAAAAGACAAGAGACGATGTCAAATTCCTTTTAAATCAAGAATAATGCATCTCCTCGATGTAACCTTCAAAGGTTCTCAAAATTTACTTACGTACCAAAATTTTACAGTCGTGGGAAACAGAAAATGAAATTATAAACTCTAAGGTCCGACCCTGAATTCCTCCTTTTGCATCAAGAATAATGCATTTCTTTGATTTAATCCTCCAAATGTTCTCAGAATTTGCTTGCATGCCAAATTTGAATTTTTACTGTCGTGGGAATCGTGGGAAACAAATAAAATAAAATTATTAGCTCATGAGGACCGACCCTAATGACAACCTTCTAACTTTAAAAAATACCTGTTTCCTTCAATTTTAACCTATCTTCACACCAAATTTGAAGTTTCTAGCATGACTAAAAGTGCCCCATAATTTTGATGAGTCAGTGAGTTAATAGGAAAATCTTCACTTTTTAGTCCTCTGTATCTTCTCAACAATTTATGATAATGTTTTGAAACTTTCCAGTAATCTTCAATTGAAATATTTCGTGTAATATACACATTGCATGCATTAGGCCGTAACTTGGCCTGGCGCACTACCGTGCGCCTAGATCAAAGTACTAGCTGCTCTCCGCGGCTCCACCCGCGTGAATGTCGAAAATTATCCCAAGGAAACATACTCCCGGGATAAAAAGTATCCTATGTGTTATTTCCAGACTACAATCTACCTCTGTGCCAAATCTCATCAAGATCCTATCAGCCGTTCTGACGTGAAAGAGTAACAAACATCCATCCATCCATCCTCACAAACTTTCGCATTTATTTATAATATTAGTAGGATAACTAACACTTCGCCCGCAACTTCGTCCGCGCAGAATTAGTACTTTACTCTGCAAATTCAACGTCCCCCATTCCGACTCCCTTTGAAGGGTAAAGAGTAATCTTGCAATCTTAATCGTTGGGTTCTATTCTTTACCAATACAGTTTTTTGCACAAAGATCTAAATCGAAGTGATCAGCTTTTTTGTACATTCCATTTTTACCCCAATGAACGGATTTAACGTTTTTTCATAATCAACCCGCTGCTGCTGTGTTAAATATTTCACTTTTATATTGTTGATACCAAATTCCAAATAAATTGAGGTAAGCAGTAATGTTTCACTAAAATCTTCATCACCCCTTTACACCAGAGGTCAGGGGTTGATTTTAGAGAAATTCAAAAACACGTTTCTCGTTTTTTTTATCAAGATTGTTAATATCGAGTTTCAACTTCATCTGATCAAGTGTTAAGATTCTTCCATACAAACAATAACACTCCCTAAATTGCTTTGAAGGGGTTTTTATGAAAATTTAAAGGTCAGTTTTAGAAAATTAAGCACAACGATTTTCGTTAATTACCCAGCCATTTCAGCTGCTGATTCTGTGATCTCATGATCAGCGCAACTATCCGTTCACCCCGTCAGGAGTTGATTATGCAAAAATTGTTAGATCTGTTTCAATTATCCCACTTTTTGTTTGTTCATAGCAATTCCCACGTAAATTGAAGCAAGCAAAGATGTCCTCCCTCAAACCCTTCAACACCCCTTCCTCTACAAGGATTTATTTTCGAAAAATCCAAAAATTTGATATTCTTACTTTTTTTATCAAAATCATTAATGCCATGTTCCAACTTCATCGGACCAAGCATTAAGATTCTCCCCAGTTCGTTCAAACCGCAATTTTTTTCTTAATTAGGGCATTTTTATACCCGTCGTAAATTTTAAACGAAAGGTCCGATTTGAAAAATTTAAAATGTACTAAACCTTGAATCAAGTTTTAGTAGGAATCCCTAATTATTTCTGGAAATAATTATAGCATATGGTACTCGGTAAAGATGTTGCTTTCTAACGATAAAAGAATTTAAAATAATAAACAGTAAATTAATAATAGAAAAAGGGTCATGGTTCCGTCCTTAATAACCCATGAAAAAACTTTTCACGACGAAGCCGCTGGTAGAAGTTAGATTAAAATAAAATCCGAAATTGCAAATAGGAGAAGTTCACAGTAGGAGAAAGTCTGTCATTTCGGTGACTTTACCGTACGCATAAGTTTGCTACAGCTCGTAGCACATATTCGCTACGCCGTAGCTTTCACCGAGCTACGGCGTAGCACAAATTTACAACGTTGAATCATCTCTTTTGTGAAACATTTTCCGCTTTAAATCTAAAAGTTATTTAATTATGTAAATGAAAATACGAATAACTATAAGCTCATGTCGTTTCGTAAATTGGTAGAATAAATTCTCTAACCCTTTTCTTGCAACGATATTTATCACCAAAAATATTAATATATATTTATTAAAGAGACAAGTTTAGTGAATTTTACAAAAACTATTATATTGGTTACATATTTTCTAAAAACAACAAACCAATTTACAACATTGATGTAGCCTTGGCTGATCTTTATGCCAAATAAATGAGTACTTACTTACTTCCAACGAACATTCTCGTTGCCGTTGGTGGGAGTAGGCACCATAATCTACAGACTGGTCTTACCATACGATTTGCTAAAATGGCCATTATAACACTGCGAGACGCGTGCCAGTGAGAACGTGTATAAGTGCTCATCAGAGCGTCGATCTGCGCACGCGACGCTTACCATGGCCGGCAACTACACCGGTGGACACGACAATATTGGATACAACACTAGTGGACACGACAACAATGGATACGACAACGATGGATACGATACCAGTCTTAATGATACCAGTGAATATTACAGTGTTATCAGCCCACATAAATTTGTATCTCTCACAGGTCAAACTGTACTCTATATTATTCAATGGATTATATTCGCACTGACGCTGGCAGCGGCTTTATACGGAGTGACATCATGGTGTATCATCAAGAAGTTTCGCCATTACAGAAACTATGTGTTTCTTAGTGCGATCATAGCTAATTTGCTACATTTTATAGTGTTTCATATATTTATTGCCCTGCTTACCGAAGAATTGATACAGTATTTAATAGTACGTGTTCTACCTTTTGGTTTATTTCTTTTCTTTTCACTATCGTTCCATTGTTGGTTACTAGTGCTGTGCTATATTTTCTATGTTGATTTTGTTAAAGTTTTCCGTCTCAATATTCATAGGAGGTACCTGAAGAGTAGTCTATTTGCCTGGGGTGTACCTTTTGTAACAGTGACATCGTATTTTCTTATTGGATGGTTTGTTTATCTGTATGATTCGAGAGAGATTATCACTGTCCCTGTCGGCATGTTTCTTATATTAATACCAGTGATGATAAGTTTCGGTATTTATGTAGCTGTGTTGTATTCTTTGTTCCGAGGTACTGCAGCTTCGAGTACATCTAATAACAAATGGCGTCGCTTTTACATAGCTACGTTGATATTTGTCCTGAGTAATATTATAGTGTTAACAGCTTTGCTTGAATTATTACAAGTACAGATATTAATCATTGATGTGATTGGAGAATTAGGAGAGTATTTGAATACAATCATGTTAGCTGTGTATATAGTGTTAGTAAGGAGTAATCGAATAATATGGGGAGAGTTTTTAAACAAGAGATTAAAAAGAAAGTCGCTTGAAATGAAGTGATGAGCAAGTATAATGTACATCATCTGACAGCCAAACCAGTTGGACTACTTAAGATTAAGAATACAGTTATTTAAACAGAAATTAATTAAAACCCAGTTTTGTTAGACTTTTGACCTCGATATGCGATTGACTTCTTATGGCTAGTGTATATAGTGCGTGCTAGCGTTCGAGTCAGTCTGCCGCGTAGCAGTTACTTGCATCGTATGTACGTACCTTACGAGTTACTGTCACGTGCAAGTTGGGTAGTAGCTCACATCTGAGTTACTTCAAAAATTTTGTTTTCGTTCGCCTGCTCGCCTGACAGTAACTGGCGCAGCAACTCGGATATCACTCGCATCGTTCGGAGGCGATCGCCAGTAGCTCGCCAATCACAGGCAGGCGGCTGCAAGCGGAAGTTCTATTTTTTGCGTGCTGCGCTTTCCAAGAGACTGGGCAGCTACTATCATCATGTAAACAGCTAAGGCATGATACAGAAGACAGTACTCCTCGATACGGCTCGTATTGTGAGGAGGTTCCTTTCTCTGGAGCCCTACCCACCAGTAGCTTGTACCCTGCTCCCGACACCAATATTTATTTTTATAACTGTTTTTTATAAAAATAAATATTTAAAAATGTAAATTTATATGTAAAGAAAATTAAATAAACGAAATAATAATAATAATATATTTATTTAACATATTTCACGTGTTTTTTTAACCTTTTGAATCCCAAACAATTTCGCAATCACTAGCTCTACCTAATATTACATACTCGTTTCTAGCCTGCAAACCTTTTCTACAGGAAACGCGAAATGTAAAATATCAAAAAGAAAAATTGGATTTCATTAGCTAAGTCAAATTGTATGGGTGATACAACTTTTCATTTGGATATTAACCATGACTTCCTTGAAGAAAGTTATTCATCTAAATGAGCACAAGAAGTTATTTAAATATACTTTCCATTACACCCTGTATATTTTATGTTGAATTGTAAAGTTTGCCACCTTGACATTCGCAGGAGGTACCTTAAGTTGCGAAATTTGTTCGAAAGAGTCACCGCGGCCCTGAAACGCAAAGAGATTTAGGAGGAACAAGGATGGGTTTTAGTCAGTAAGAGTCTGACAAGCTCATCCGCTTCCTCCTTTTAAAAAAAATGAGGTACCGTAAAGGTACCTCTAGCCAAGCAAGCCCTATTTGCCTGGGGTCTTCGTTTTATATTAAACTTAGCAGTTATTATTAACTAAATAGTATAAAACAAAGACGCTGTCTAGTTCTATTTGTTTTCCGCAAACAATTCTTTTAAACCATAAAAACGGATTCTGATACGATTCTCACTACTACAAAGAGCGATTAACGAGGAATGTTTGTGAATATTATTTGCAGGCATACGAAGCAGGGACAGGTCGCTAGTTCAAAATAAATTAACAAATCAGGTAATTGAAAAACTTGTCCTACCATACAAACCAGTATCTTATGTTAAACCACTTAGTGGTGTATTTTACTTCATTGTACGGCGTGTAGAGAAGCGGTCGCGAGTGACAGCACGCGCAAATCTCACCATGACTGACAACGACACCAAGGTGGAGGAACCACTATCATTTATAAAACTAATCGGCGAGAGTACGATGGTCATCATTATTTGGATCTTCTTTGCATTGACTCTGACAGCAGTCATATACGGAGTGACATCGTGGTGCGTCATCAAGAAGTTTCGCCATTTCAGAAACTATGTGATTCTCAGTGCTATTGTAGCGAATATGCTACGATTTACCGTGTTCGAGTTGTCCATGGCTCTAGTTACGGAAGAGTCAGTGATGAGGTACCCAGTGCTGATTGTCACACCTGTATCTTTAATAACGTACTGTTCTCTTTCGTTTCGTTGTTGGTTACTAGTGTTGTGTTATATTTTCTACGTGGATTTTGTTAAGGTGTTCAACATTGACATTCGTAGGAGGTACCTTAAGAGTAGCCTGTTTGCTTGGGGTGTACCTTTTATTATAGCTTTCATATACTTTGGTGTTGCATTGATGTTTTTTGTTTATAGTTCTAGAAGAATTATTACGGCTAACATGTTTCGTTTTTTTACAATGGCAATTCTAATGACACCTGCGACCATAAGTTTCTTTATTTACGTAACAGTTTTAAATTCTCTGTTCCGCAGTAGTGTTAGTGGTGCAAGTACATCTACTAACAAAATGCGCCGTTTCTATATTGCTACTTTGATATTTGTACTAAGTAATATTATAGTGTTGACAGCTTTACCAGAATTGCTACAAATACCAATTTTAATAATTGATGTAATAGGAGAATTGGGAGAGTATTTGAACACGATCGCATTAAATTTGTATTTAATTATAGTTAAGAGTAATCGGATGCTATGGCGAGAATTTATAGATAATAGATTAAAACAAAAGTAGTTTCTAATGAATTAATGAGTATTTTGTATATGCCTACATCGTAAACTGATAAGACCGATAAATGTATCAAGTTCTCGAAAATGAACGACGTGTTCCGTTAGTTTGAACTTTATTAGTTCAAACTAACATCCCACCAAAAACAAACATCATCAACAATAGTAAGAATATCATGGGCATGTCATAATTATCATTGTTAACTAATATATGAAAATAAGACATGTATTAAATATATTTCGAATCAAATCTTACCATCGACGCGGGAGCAATTAGAATACACAAGTGAGCGTGCAAACACAAGTGCACTCTCTCTTCCTAAACGCTCATAATCTAATGAGGCGGCAATCTGACACAACCGGAGAGGGATCAAGCGCAGGATCAACGGCTTAAAGAGGATACCACACCATCAACTTTGATTCTCCAAGCTAATACTGAGAAATTACTAATAGAAAAATTCGACAACACTCAATCCGACCTGGAACCCCAGGTTCTTACTCACAGCAGTTGTACTTGTCAAGAAACCTACGGAGCAGGTCTAAACATATATTATTATCGTCACTTCCTTGATTACGTAACGCTGTGTGTCGGTCATTACCGCGCAAACTGCGCACGCGATCGCTCGCCATGACCAATAACATTGAATCAAGACACCCCAGTAATATCACCTACCATATAATTTACTGGACTTTATTCGTGCTGCCCCTAACAGCAGTACTATACGGAGTGACATCATGGTGTATCATCAAGAAGTTCCGCCATTACAGGAACTTTGTGCTTCTCTGTGCCAGCATATCAAACATGCTTTATTTGTTAATGTGGTTTTTCCATTCTTTTCCCGATCAACTTTTGGTATACTTGCCAAGTTTGAGTCTTTTTATTTTTGCTATGTTTCTGTGTTGTTTATTGTCTTACAATAGTTGGTTGTTAGTGTTGTGCTATATATTTTACGTTGATTTTGTGAAAGTTTTTAACATGGATATTCGTAGGAGATATCTTAAGAGTAGCCTGGTATGTTGGGGCGTTCCTATTGTGACATTCTTCATGTTTTACGTTGCTCCCGTGTTACTTAATGTCCATGGCGTAATTGATACTGCGCTTCCAGCGTTCGTTGCAATGTTTTTAGTAGTAGTTCTAATTATATTGATTATTATTTTTAATTTTGTTCTTTATTTAAGAGTAGTGTTCTCTTTGTTCCGTGGTATTGAAGTTGGAGCAAGTACGTCTACAAACAAATGGCGTCGGTTCTTTATATGTACATTAGTATTTGGTTTTAGCAATGTTTTAACGCTGACCGCTCTACTTACGTTGGTTGAAGTAAAAGATTTTTATATTATTGTATTAGTAAATCTAGGATTATTCGTAAATGCGATGGCATTGACTGTGTTCACCGTTTTAGGAAAAAGCAACAGGGAACTATGGCGGGATTTTTTAAATAAAAGAAGGTCTAAACAAATCGTGCTTGAAATGAGGTGATGTTATGTGAATATTGATGAAAATAAAGCTGGTCAAATCACTTGTAGATATATTATGTTAAAAAATGTCTATGAATAATAATGATAACCTGTTTCGCTAGACGAATTACCTCATAACAACAAGATACCTTTGATAGTCTTAGGTATATTTATTATTATAATTATTGTGTATTTTTGTTCTTGTTATTACAATATTTTATTAAACATTTTAGTTTTTTTTTCATTACTTTTGACCTTGCAGGTTTTCATTCTTTTTTTTTTTATTTATGCTGTACTGGCGCTGCTGCTGCGGCTGCAGGGAACCTCAACGTGTGCATATACATATAATAACCTTATTGGTAGTTATATTTTCGAGCCGTTTGGGGTTGAAACTCTCGGTTCGTGGGGTCCGAGTGCACACAACTTGTTTAAAGATCTCTCAAGACGCTTAGTTGACACTTCGCGTGACCTTTACGTGGCTTTTACCTTGGTCAAAGAATAAGCATTGCCATACAACGTGGCAATGCCGCCAGTCTTTTGGGTACACTTCCAGTCGACAGCGTTGCGGATGAATTTTTTGACGCCATATTTTAGGGTTAATTTAGGTCGGAGTTTTTATTTTTATTTCTAGTTACTTAAGTATTTATTAAAGCGGTTTAACATTAATCCAGAAAAAAAAAACTTTTACGACTTACTGAGAAAAATAACAGGGAATATATTATGTTGTCTGTCTGCTCCCTTCATGTATAATTATAATGAATTCGATTTTCTTATCAATCTGGTTTGGCCGTGATACGAGGTATAGCGGAGACATTGTCGGACTTCAGAGAAATGAAAGAGTTTTATTAGGAGACATTTTGTCGATTAATTTGAAAAATATTTGAGTTATGAAATAACAAACAAGTTTTGTATTAAGTTATGATTCAGTAATGTTATTAATGTTAATTGACAAACGGATCAAGTATTAAGATTCTCCCCAGTTCGCTCAAACCGCGACATTTTTCTTACTTATAGCATTTTTATACCCGTCGTAACTTTTAAACGAAAGGTCCGATTTGAACAATACATATACATAATCAACCTTAATTATTAAACCATTTAAATTGATAATGATTAATATCTTGATATCAAAATCATCACTTTTTCTTTCCAACAGGGCTTTGATTGAATAACTTTCACAAAAAGTGGTAATTGTGACTTAACCATAATAGTTAGACAGATAGCCTTCAGGATTTTTTACAGGTAATAATAAGTAGGTACTTTAATTATGTCGTACATTATTTTAATGTATCATCAATATTTTTCTCAGCACACGCCAAATAATATATTAATAATGTGAAATTTTGCTATTTTGGGTTACATTATTTATATTTTCGTGAACCTCTCCATTTTTTTCCAAAATAAAATATAGCTTGTGTTTTAAGTTAATAATGAAGCATTTTAATGGCGAAAGAATTTTTTAAATTAGTTGAGTAGTTTTTGAGCCGAGTTGTAACAAACAAACAAAAAAACGTATCTTTACTCTTTATATTATTAGTTTAGATTTATATTAGTTGAGATAAACATTATCTTTTTCCTCAACCTCAAACTAAATAGACTTGTTTTTTTTTGCTAAATAGCATACGTCCTCATCAAAATGCCATTCCGAATAAAACAATCATATAACTTTATAGTATGGTTCCAAGTGGCAATGGTAGGCGCCAGATAAACTTGCAATTTGACCTTGTACATTGACCTTTCCCTAATATCCCTTCCTAGATAAAATAAAAAATAAAATAAAAAAGTAAAAATAAAAATAAAAAAAATAGATACCCGATCAATAAATTATGAAACGTTTTTCATTACTAGAGAACGTAAAGGATCACGATAGAAGTCGATTCAGGACAGCTTATAAAGCTATCCACCGGCCGATTTTTTAAACTTGTCGAAGTGAAGGCTTGGGTGAAGTGATCACGAGGTGAGCTGTCAATCCATACAATCAAGATGTCACGTGATCACTAAGGAGCTGTCATTCCATCCTGATTGTATGGATTGATAGCTCACTTCGTGATCACTTCAGCCAAGTCTTTCTCGACATGTTTACAGAATCTACCGCTGAATCGACTTGTATCGTGAAATATCTGTTGTTAATAAATGTATGTTTAATTTACCGTCCAACATTAAAAATGTAAGCTCGTTCAACATTTTTAAATCTCAACTGTCTAAATATATAACAGAAAACTTTTCTTATCCAAAGTTACATTAATCCAGTCGAGTAATATAAAAAAAAAAAAAAAATGTTGAGCGGGTACCTATTTATCATTACGCATTTTGTCGCTTTTATTGTTTTGAACTACCCTACCGGCTGATGATATTACTTATTAAGTCTCTAATGATGTTACGATTGTGTTACGTAAACAGTTTTTTACTTACTTATCTCGGTGGCGGTTAATTAGATAATTAAACTAAATGTTATTTTGTATTATCATGTAAGTGGCTTTATTGTCTTTTTGGGAATAAATGATTTAAACCATGTGGGTCAATGACCGTTATTTCACGTTTATCTGATGTCTACCATAGTACACAACCAAATCAATATTCAGAGAATACTGAACTGTTTTTTCTCTATTTATTTATGCGCCAAGATTTGTGGTGTGGATTTCTCAACACCAATAAAATGCATTTATTTAGGACAAACTTACCTGGCATAGGGGACACCGTGATCATGAAGGCGGTTCCCCCAGGGCGAGACCTTCCCATTGCACTGCGGTTAGGTTGACCCCTGCGATTATCCCTAATGTGGATAACTCGGATGCGTTATTTTTGGACCCAACCCGACGGGACAAAAATCAAATGCCAAACCAAAAACAAAACCTTCAACAGAAAAATCAAAATGTGCTGCGCCAATTAGTGCCAGTTCAGTAAATATGCCAGACAACTAGTGCCAGACGCAAATACGATATTATGTGAATAGTTAACTACTTACAATTATATAACATACATATGTTACACATGTACATACATATGTGCTATTTTGATAGAACTTGGTGGCAAATATTTTTATATAAACGCCTCGTCTGATTTCCTTGTTATTTGGAACTTGGCTAATCTCACTTTTTGCATTAATTTATTTTATTCTGCTTTTTTTAATCTGCATTCTTGTATTAAATCAATTGAAAAAACAAACCTGTATCCTAGAGAATCCAGATTACGGTGTGTATCATACTGGCGTCATTGCTCATCAGCGCCCGCAAAACTGCACACGTGGCGCTCACCATGACCGACCGTAATATTAGTGTATACGACAGTAATAATCATACAAATATCGATGATACCAGTATCAATTATACCAGTAACATTTATACCAGTATCAATTATACCAGTATCAATTATACTAGTATCAATTATACCAGTATCAATTATACCAGTATCAATTATACCAGTATCAATTATACCAGTATCAATTATACCAGTATCGATAATCACGTATGGCTCCTTAGTCTGGTGGCCCAGGACCGACTTGAGCATAGCACAGAAAGACCTTGAGAAGCTGCAACGGCTCGCCTGTGTGGCAATCACTGGCAGTATGAGAACGGCACCCACTGCGGCCCTGCAGGCTATGCTGGGACTGCCACCACTGCACCTTATAGTGCAGGAGGAAGCGGCCCTATCGGCCTTCAGGCTCAGCACAGCTGGCACTATAGGTAAATACTCTAGAATCAAGCATACACGCATCATGGAAGATGCCGTAAAACGACAACCCATGATGTCATCACCCAATGACAAAGCTCAAAAGATGCACCATTTCCAAAAGCACTATAACATTAAACACCGAAGTTGGAGTTTACTTCAGCGACCTCAACATTAGAATATCGAGAACACTAGGAAAGCTCAATACCGTTTATCAGGCGGAATGCGTGGGCTATATCCCAGCGATCCATGCCATAGAAGCCAGGGGAGTCACGGACACTCATATTCGTATACTCTCCGACAGCGCCTCAGTTCTCCAATCCCTAAATAGAAACTACACCACCTCGAAACAAATACAAGAATGCCACAATGCACTAGAACGCGTCACGGTGACAAACCGCAACACTGTGACGCTGCAGTGGATAAAAGGTCACAGCGGATCACTAGGAAATGACGCGGCCGATGAACTGGCCAGGGGGTCTGGTACGATGGCTGTTGGACCCGAAACCATAGTGCCACTCCCCTTCACCCAGCTACGCACGTGGCTACAAGAACATACCCACACACAAGCAGAACGCTGGTGGGCCTCGGCACCAGGCTGCAGGCAGTCCAAGGAGGCTATACCACTGCTAAACAATAAACTTACCAAGCGCTTTCTGCGACTGGACAGGGGCAGTCTGCGAATGGTGGCAGGGACCATCACCGGACACTGCTCACTGAATAAGCATTTCCACACACTAGGTATAACAGACAGTCCTCTGTGCAGAGCATGCATGGAGGAGGAGGAAACGGTGTCGCACGTGCTCCTTGAGTGCACAGGCGTCGCCGATATACGTAGACAAACGATAGGGACACCAAATTCACTCACAGACACCCTGAACTCTTTAGGAGGACTGATCTGCTTCTGGAGGGAGGTCGGCTGGTTGGAATGACGGCAGCCATGGCCCACGCACAATGGTCCAACATCAGGACTAAGTGCGGAAACCATACCCCAATAGATAGATAGATAGATAGATAATACCGGTGTTTTCGACCCAGAAACATTCCATGAACTCGTTGGTGACACAGCATATGACATTATAATCTGGATTCTGTTCGTCCTGTCTCTGGCAGGGACCATTTACGGAGTGACATCATGGTGCCTCATGAAGAAGTTCCGCCATTTTAGAAATTATGTGCTTCTCAGTGCGATTGTAGCAAATGTGTCACGTGTTACAGTGGTACAGTTTTTCATTCATTCATTCATTTATTCATGTAACAATTCGCATTGTGTTTGAATTTCCTAGTAGGTACATCATGACTCTAGTTACTGATGATACTTTGACAAAGTATCCGATACTACAAAAAGGTTTTAAAGCTCTGTTTCTGTACTGTTCGTTATCATTCCAGTGTTGGTTACTAGTGCTGTGCTATGTTCTTTCTGTTCATTTTGTAAAAGTGTTCCATCTTGACATTCAAAGAAAATTTCTAAAGAGCAGCCTCTTTGGGTGGGGCTTACCTCTTATAACAGTGTTTTTTTTAGTTGCTGGGTGGTTATTCTATCTGCTTGATTGAGCAACTTTTTGACATATCGAGTGTTACTGTCAGGGGCCTCGCGTTACCCGAGCTCAAAAAACCTTACATTTAAAATGTTATATACTTTTAGCAATAAAATGAAGTTATTTCCCAGTAATTTATTTATACAGCCCATAGCCCTTTTAGGTTAGCTCATAGCGTCATTCATTCGTCATACGAAGTCGCGGGCAGAAGCAAGTATGATATGTTTAATCTTACTGATTAAACGAACTCATAATAATTATGACGAAGAATTACTAAGAATTACAGGTTTTTAAGTAGTGTTTTCGGATTTTACGCTTAAAGAAAATTTAGCCTTCGGATGTCAGAAGGTAGCACATTCCAGTGTTTAATGATAGAAATAGCGTAGGAATTAGACAAAACCCGGTGCGGTGAGAAGGGATATGAGCCTAATCTATATGAGCCTAGAATTGTTAATAGTTAAAATACAAAAAGTAAAAAAACCGGCCAAGTGCGAGTCGGACTCTCACACGAAGGGTTCCATACCATAAACCCAAAAAAAAAAAGTTTATTGTATGGGAGCCTCCTTTAATTTTTAATTTAATTTATACATCATATTCTGTGAAAATTTCAACCGTCTAGCTATCACGGTTCATGAGATACAGCCTGGGTACAGACAGACAGACAGTGGAGTCTTAGTAATAGGGTCCTGTTTTTACCCTTTGGGTACGGACCCTTAAAATTGCATTACAATTTGAAATAAGTTTTATTGTTTTTTATTAATCTATATTTAATCTGTCTGAGATCAGAGGAGCAATTCTGCAACATTTTTAAGCAACATTTGCACTTGCTTGTCAGTTGCCATCTGTGAAATTGTATGAAAATTGAGGCTTTTTTGACAGGTTGCAACTTGTTGTGACGACATGCGAATGCGAACGTTGCTTTAAAAATAATAGAATTTTATTGGCACTCAGATAAATAAACATTCTTAAAAACTTGGCAAGTTTGCAGTTTCGCTTATACTTAAAATTGGACTTTAAGAATAAAGAATGAAAAATATTTATTTAGCACTTACATGAAACACGCACGTTACATAGAAATAACAAAAAAATTAGGTAAGCGAAAAAACTAAGTGTGTGTCTCAAGGTCAAGGTCCATGTCAGCGATATGTCAGACAGACTGATGCTGTCTGACACTGGTTTTCTAATGAACCTTTCAATGGACGATTGATGGATTTTAATATTTCGTTTTTGATTTCTTCAACCTGTATTGTCCCACTGTTGGGCAAAGGTCCTATAACCTTCCACTCTTCCCAGTGTGTTGTCCTCTCTGACTAGTCCGTCATGAACGCCTCCAAGTCGTCACGACAGCGTTTTCTAGGCCTTCATCGATGATGATGCCCGTACTCTGGCTCCCACTGCGTAACGTCACATATTATGTAGGATGCACTAGGACAGATGGACCCAATCTCATTTTAATAATTACGTATAGAAATCTGAAAAAAGTCAATAGAAGGTATTTTGGGAGTCATCACCATATCACCATCAAGATACAACTGTAAAATAAGTGAAATTGCCCCTCTCTTTTGAAAATCGGTAACAAAACAAATGCACCAAAAAAATTAAACTCAATTCCATTTTTATTTATTTACTAACGCTAGATAGGTATAAGAAAAGTTACTAAAACTATGGATTTCTGTTATCCGATTTTTTAAATAAATAATAATAACAAATAAAACAAGAATAAGACCGTCTCGCAATAAAAATATATTATAACTGGTTTTGACGTAAGAATATGTTATGTAAATGGGAGATACCATCATTATAATATACATATATATGTATGTATGATAACCGCGAGAAGGAGGAAAAGACAAAACAAAAATAAAGGATTTACTGTTGAAATATTAAAAAACTTTTTGACAAAAAAATACAATTTCGTAAGTCGGTGTTTATGGTTGTTTCATAGTTTTTAACACCGACTTCCGAAATTAAAGTTATTTTATACTTTGTAGTTTTTTTGTTATTTGGAAGTCGGTTGTATTTTTTTGTGTAAAAGTATTTTTTATTTTTTAGGGTACACTATGACCACTGTAAAGTCACAGGAAAGCAAAATACCTATGCAATTCCGTTTACTTAGGTGACATATTTTTTCCAGCTATTTTGATTTAAAAACCAAACTACTGAACCGATTTTGATGAGATTTCTATGAAACCAAAATTCAAAATTAAAAAATTCAAAAGTCATTTATTCAACCAATCGGAAAGTATATCCTTACACAATATAATACAGTAGTTTTTCGAATCGGTTTATAAATAACGAAGTTATGAGGTAACAAATATTTATTAAAATTCAAACGAATTGAAAACCTCCTGCTTTGTTTGAAGTCGTTTAAAAATGGCTTGAACAACAAGTGTACAAGGAGCTCATGGCTAAATTATCACGGGAAATTATTAACCGGGCGAATACAAATTTAAAGTGCAACTATTTTGAACAAGGAGTCAATCATAGTGTGATGGCTGCCAAGCAAGAATGAAGGAAACGTTGCGTTGACCCCAAGTAACCTGCTACCATAGCAGGAAGTTACCGTTAGTTTCTAGTATGTTTTGAATATTAATACATAGCGGACGTCTGTAATTACGTGTTAAATTTCTGAATTTAACACGTAATTAACATTTAAACTAGCGCCCGTCACGGCTTCGCAGGGTACAATTAAATTCTCAGTGGATTATAAAAATAAATTTTTCATACAAACCTGACAATTAGGAATACACACAACTAAAAATAAATTAATCAGCCAAATCGGAAGAACCGTTCTCAAGTGATGCTCCGTCATACATATGGTAATTGATTTTAAGTTTTTTTTGACTTGCCTGTTGGTCGAGTGGTTGGTGACCCGACTGCTAAACCGGAGGTCGTGGGTTCCCACCCAAGACAAATCTTTGTGTGATGAGCATGATCATTTGTACAGAACAAATGATCATGCTCATACACAAAGATTTCGTTTTTGTCTGAGTGTAATTTGTCTATAATATGTATGTATTTAGAAATATATAAGTATGTTTATCAGTTGTCTGGTTGCCATAGCACAGGATCTGCCTAGTTTGGGATCGGATGACCATGTGTGAGTTGTCCCAGGATATATTATATGATATATTATAATTAAATTGATGAAAATAAAAAACAAATACGGACCAATCTTCAACTGACTAACCATCGACTGACAACTATAGATTGAAGTATAGGTTGATTGTGATTGACATATTATTATTTTTTTTAAACTTAATTTTTACATTTTTAAATATTTCTTACAAAATACAAAAACAAAAAAATATAAAAAAAATAGTAGCCCACCGGTATCGGGAACAAGGTCCAAGCTACCGGCGGTCAGGGCTCCAGGCTCATTATTCTTATTTTTATTATTTGATTATTAGTATTTTTATTATTTGATTATTATTATTGTTTCTTATTGCTTATCGCTTGGTCTATTTTAGTTACTTTCACAGCATTATGTCGTACGGTATTATGCTGTGGGGTCGTGCTGCTGACATTGAATCTGTATTTATTTTGCAAAAGCGTGCCGTTAGAGCCATTTATAATCGTCGTCGCCGCGATTCTCTTAGGGATTTTTTTTAAAAGATTAATATTATGACAGTACCTTGTCAATTCATTTATGAGAATATTATGTATGTAAGAAAAAAACGACATCTCTTTAACAAAATTAGTGATAGGCATCATTTTAATACTAGAAATAAAAATAATTTAGATCAAACAAATTTATAGATTAGCCAAAGTACGAACATCTTTCATGGGGTACTGTGTTAAATGTTACAACAAAATACCTTGTGACATATTAGAACTAAATGAAAGAAAATTTAAAACTTACATTAAAACCACACTTTGTAAACAAGCATATTACAAACTAGATGATTATATTAAAGATAAGAATGCTTGGAAACATGCTGGTCCTGCTCCATAGGACAATCGAGGGTATAGTAGAAAAAGTCAAACTTGTTTTATTTACTGGTGTACTTTCAGGTTTTTAATATGTAATTTAACTCACACACTGATCCATTGTTTTTAATTATATTGTAAATATGTGAGTACCATGTCCCTTACTAGCAAACTTAATTTTATCTCTGCTGGTATTGCTTTGTTGTACCTATAGTATATAAGTGTGTGCTGTATATTAGTGTAATGTTGGATGCATTGTGCTCACATAATATAATCAATTGATCAATGTACCTATGTATACAAAATATTGTAAAACTTATATTTGAAAAGAGTAACTATGGAGTTTCTTGTCCGTTCTTCTCCATAAGAATCTACTTTTTGCGAATGGACAACTAGAGTCACTTATATTTTAATTTTAAACTGTAAATTTGACGTTCAAAAGTGCCTTTTAATGGTCTAGTTGAAATAAATGAATTGACTTTGACTTTGACTTTGACTTATTTCCATCAATTAGTTATTTGTTTTTATTATTGGTATGAAAATAATTTGTTATTCTGTATTTTTTTGTTTTTCTAAATAGTACTGTTAGTGCAGAGAGTAATTAAAGCTAAATAAATAAATAGACAAAACAAACAGCTATAAAAATCAAACATGCCAGATTATTACATTTAAAAGACATTAACTTGTGAATGAATTTTTTGACGCCATATTTCAGGGTTAATTTAGTTAGGAGATTTTATTTTTATTTCTAGTGTATATAGTTAGTTAAGTATTTATAAAAACAGGTGTAAATATCTATGTAAATAAAAATATTTTTAACTTGTTAAATAAACCAACAAATAAAATTACATAAATTCCTGTTTTAAACCACTCAATGACTGAAACAAACTGAACTATGATTTTAACCACCTGTTGCCAAAGGTATAATGTCAACTAAACCCTACTGTTTGCCCTGACATACTAAAATAGTTTTTAACTTTGGCACGAAAACTAAAAAAACAATGAATGACTTGAAAAAACCACGACTTTGATGCGTATTCCTTGTTTATTGGAACAGTGCCAAATCTGCTTTCCACATTATATTCGATAGGTACGCATTTCTCAGTTTAGGATAGCAATTTGCATACTGGTTTTGCGTTGATGATAAAAATAAAACTGGTATAATGGCGCGTCTACTCACTGTCGGGTTAGTGGCATCGGCACTTCCCATCGGCTAGCGATAGACGCCGCACGCGACTTTCAAAATGGCAGACGAAGAAACAGTGGGCAAGTTAGCCGAGATCCTCGGCGAGGCAGTTACAAACACAATCGCCTGGATTTTCCTCGTGGCAGTTGCGACTGCAATCGTATTCGGAGTCACATCATGGTGCGTCCTCAACAAGTTTCGTACCTTCAGGAACTTTGTGCTTCTCAGTGCCCTCGTAGCGCTAATGCTACAAATGCTAGTGATGTGGTTATCCGACCGCTTCATTTCTGATGAAGTAGCGGAAAGCAATTCAGCGGTGAACGTTATTGTGCTGTGTTATTATGTGTTATTTCAATCAGCGTTCCAGTATTGGTTAATAGTGTTGTGTTACGTGTTTTCTGTGGACTTTGTAAAAGTTTTCCATTATGATTGTCGTAGAAAATACCTTTGGAGTAACCTGTTTGCGTGGGCTGTACCTTTTATAACAGTGCATTTATACGCGATAGTGGGAGCCATTCTGTATAATTTACCAGATGATGAATCGCAATATATATTTGAAGCTCATATCGCTATGTCATTGATATTGATACCTGTGGTTTTAAGTTTAATAACTTACCTGGTAGTTATTGGACGTTTAATATTCGGTGCATCAACGAACAAATGTTGTGGCTTCACTATCGCTACGTTGATATTTTTATTCAGCAATGTTATTTTGTTTACCGTTGTCCCAATAGTTTTAGATAAGGATATTTTGGCTGTTAATGTAATTGGTGAGATACTAGAATATTTGCAAACAATTGCATTGATTGTGTGCATTGTTGTGTTGAAAAGTAACTGGAAATTATGGCGAGATCATTTTAATAAGATTTCGGGACCAGAGACAGGAGTTATGTTAGGAGGCCATAGAGTCTAGAGCCTAGTCAAAAATTCAGTTAAAATGTGCTAAAGCAGTGTCGTATAAGCATTGACCTATACGCTTAAAGATAAACTTAAGTACCCACCAAATATATTTTAATGATGAAACTAGTACAAAAATACTCTTCCATAGATAATATTTGTTTATAGTTCGCTAGTTATCTAAGTGTATGTTTTTATTATTAACAAATTAAATTAGTTTCTGTCTAAAAATTGCTTTTCATTTGATTTGAGCCCACTTTACGATAGCTGTACCTTGAATTTTTTTTTTTTTTTTGAATTTTAAGTAATTTCTCCTTTGTTTTTGTGTATGCAATCAAGAACAATTAATAAATAAATTTTAATTTGTATGTAGAGTAAAGTGAATACAGAGAATAATTAATCAAAGTGATGGTAGGACCACAGAATAAATATAGAAAAAAACTGCTTCTTGTCTTACAATTTGAGATTATCCCACTGTCCTAAATAAGTTAAAAAACTATCACAATTATCACTTTAACGTAAATTTCATTGACCGCTCCGCCTCTATGAGTCATTCATCGGGAACAATAAATGACAACGGTGGTTCTGTCTCTTATACGCTACACGCGATAGAGAGGGACAAGTAGTGGCGCCAGTAGCTAATTCGTTTTCGGAATGTGCGGGCGTCGCGATGCCAAAGTCAAGGACGCGGCCGCCATAGAGGCCGGCCGGGTGGAAATGAAATGAAGCGTCTCACTTAGTACAGTGCAACAGGGTATTTTAGTGAAAAAATCTATTTTTTCCGGCAGATAGATTTCCAAAAAATATTGGACACGTATTTTTTTCACGTAAATAAAATATTAAGACTATACAGTGCGTTGAAAACACGCATGACGTCACACTGGTAAAATTGTACCATCCTAGTGACGTCAGGTGTGTTTTAATTAGATTTTTTCAGTAAAATACCCTATTGGGCGAAAACCGTAGTTTTCTTTTTAACTCCGAGTTAGTTCGAACCCATTATATATGAAATATTTGTTATTTAACCTCGTGCTAGCAACTAACTGTGAGTCAAAAGATAACTACGGTGTGCGCAGACTTCGTACGCGCATATATCCCGTTTTTTCCCGTTCCCGTAGGAAATTCGGGAAAAATATAAATATAATATATTTAATATCGTTTATTTATAAAAAGGGGCACATTTACAATGAAATATCTTAAATTTTCTAAAGAACACAGTTGCTAATTTGCCTGAACTAGGATGAACCTGTGCTTCAGGCAACAAAATCCTTTCTTAGTGCTCTCCTACACCCCAAAGAACCTACATTCCATTTCAGCTCTGTACAACCAGTAACTTTGGCTGTGCGTTGTCTGTCAGTCACTCAGTCACCAGTAATGGAAGAGTTTTATACATGTTAAGATAAGTGTTATAACTGAAATAATTATCGAATGTCGAGGTTAACGTAAGAAATTAATCACATTTATCGGTGATCATTAATAATGTAATTTAAAAAAAAACACTTATCGTCTTTCTGAAATGAAAGATAGATCTACTTATTACGGAAACTAGACATCATACCATGACCATGACTAGATATCATGAGCTCCGGGAAGAAACCAGCACTCCCAGGGACATGGTCAACATACTGAGATATTGGTACGGCAACCAATCCAATAATGTTAAGTGGGCGGGCTCATGTTCCACAGAGTACAGGTTGGAGTGTGGAGTGAGGCAGGGAGGACTGACGTCACCACGACTCTTCAACCTGTACGTTAATGGACTGACAGATGAGCTCAACAGGGCTGGTGTCGGCTGTTCAATTGTATTGATAACATTAGCTACGCCGACGATATGGCGCTGCTGAGCCCATCTGTTAAAGCCCTCAACACGTTCACAAAAACAAAAAAAGTGAACTACTTGTGTTTAAGGCGGGTAATAAAACTCCCACAACCATTCCACCGGTTAGACTTGGAGGAATTCAGGTCAGTAAAGTCACCAAATTCAGATACCTGGGGCATTGGGTCACTGAGAACCTCTCGGATGACTTGGATATTGAGAGGGAACGCAGGTAGTTGTGAGATGCAATATGCTGGCGCGTAGATTTGCGAGGTGCACAAAAGATGTTAAAATGACTCTGTTTAAGGCGTACTGCCAGACAATGTACACTTGCAGCCTGTGGGTCAGCTATACGTAGAAGGCTTTCAATGCCCTGCGGGTCCTCTACAATAATGGGTTTAGGATGCTGATGGGGTTGCCGCGATACTGTAGTGCGTCAGGGATGCGATTTGCGGAGGCCAACATCGACTGCTTTAGGGCTATTGTGCGCAAAAGAGTGGCCTCCCTGATGTGTCATGTACGGGGCAGCCCCAATGACCTTCTAAACACTATACCAGAAAAAGTGGAGTGTCCTATTGTGCGGCACTGGAATGAGGTGCATAGTTCTAATGCTGTCCTATTCAATGTAAGATAAGTTACTAAATAGTTTTAAGGCACTAACATAGTTTTTAAGTATTACTAATAATTTTGTATGGAATTTTGTTCTGAAGGAAATTATTATTATTCTATCTCTATTTTTGATATTATTATAAACCTGTTTTATGGAAGAAGGGCAGATACCTCCCCACCTATGCCGCCACTTAACGTGGTCCTAGCCAACGGACTGTTCCTGGGTGGTTTAAAAAAAATCCCAAGGGGTCCCAAGTCCCAATACTAAACAAATAACTTCAAGTTTCATTTTATTTTATTACTTTTACCAACAAGTATTGGTATGGTCATGTGAAGAGGAGGGATGAAATGAACGTAACTAAAAGAGTTATGAATATAAATGTGGATGTATGGACAGGGAGAGGGAGGCCAAAGAAAAGATGGATGGATTGTGTTAGGAGTGATATGAAAGAAAAGGGAGTTAGTGATAGCGTGACGGCTGACAGGACAGAATGGAAAAAAAAAACGTGTTGCGCCGACCCCAAGTAACATGGGATAAGGGCAGGAAGATGATGACTTTTACCGACAAGAGTAGAAAAAGAAGAAGAAAAGAAATGACAACTGCTAAAAGTGATGAATTTCCATTTTATATTAACATTTAGAATGGAATACTCTTTATTATGAACACCATATAATTTTTTTTTATAATAATAATTTGTTTGTTCTAAAACAAATAGACATTTAAATAACATGGTAATACACTACAATACACTTAATTCTAAGTTCAGATATTGGACATCTGAACTAGATTTAAATATCTGTATTTCAGACATCAGCGCTCCCCGTCGCAGGCGACACTTGGGAATTAACTAAAGTAGACCTTATAAATATATGTATTTCTATAATATTATTCTAGGAAGTGACAGATGTAAGAGAACAATCTTAATTATATAGGTCTGGCCTCCGGTGAGTTGAGTGTAAATGAGTGAGTGTGTGTGGGAGGGTGAGTATTATCATTATAAGCTACTTAACTACATCCAACAGGTTTTCAGTCTCGGTGTAATTTAACTTGTGAATGTACTCTATTACCGTAAGTTTACATTTTTTCTTATTTAAGGGGTACATATCTATAAGTTTATTCAGTCTTTCATACAGAAAAGAGCCTAAGAAACAATGGTACTTTCGAACGTACGTTACAGAACAGATAGATGAATAAAAACATTACATAGAGTGACACAATGGGCGGCCTTATCGCTAAAAGCGATCTTTTAAAGACAACCTTTGGATGGATTTTAAAGAGAGAAGGAAAGACAGTGCTGCAGATAGTCCTAGGTGTACTAAATTTACACTACATTTACCAAAGCATTAATCACACTTACCCTAACATACATATGTACATATATTATCTTGATTGTTTTCAATGCACTCATCGTCTTAATTTTTTTTTTACGTCACTTTGTTAATTTAATATTATTATTTTACTGAACTGTAAACGATGACGTTCAAAAGTGCCGTTTAATGGCCTAATTGAAATAAACGTCGACTTTGACTTTGACTTTGATCTACCTAGCCTTTTCCCAACTATATTGGGGTCGGCTTCCAGTCAAACCGAACTTTATAAAATCTTTGCCAAAATAATTTTAGCCCAAATAACAGAGCTCTAAACGAAAACCAGCCTCGGGAACGGGCTGGCTTTAGAGCAGGTTAGACCATGAACAAACTGTGAGACAAATTATAGAGAAGAACAGGGAGTTGAATGTGTCATTCTATTGCTGTTTTATCGACTTCAACAAGGCATTTGACTCAATTGAGCACGAAAATATCTGGTATTGTCTACAGAACTAAGAGGTCGAACAAAAGTACATCAGAATAATAAAAAAAACGTATATACTAACAGTACAGCTAAAATAAAGTAAGAAAAAGAAGGGAAGGGAATAAAAATAAACAGAGGTATAAGACAAGGGGACCTGTTATCATCTAAATTATTCTTAGCTGTCATTGGGATCATTAGGGGTTAAACATAAACGGGGAAAGACACCACTTACAATTCGCTGACGACACTATATTATTCGCCGAAACCTCTGTTTGTGAGCACCTACAAAACATGCTCATAGACCTGGGAAGAGGAAGCCGCAAGGTAGGCCTAACGATAAACGCCTCTAAAACTAAAGCACTAACAAATGCGTTCGAAGACCCCATCATCATAAACGGCGTACCAATTGAATATGTCAAAGGCAAACAAATTCCAACGACTGATATAATGTCAAAGGAAATAAACACGAAAATTGGGAATGCAAGGAAGTGTTACTGGCGGCTAAAAGAAATTATGAAGAACAAAGACATCAAGATGTCGGTCAAATCAAAACTGTACAACACCTGCATGCTACCAGTTCTAACCTATGGCTGCCAAACCTGGGCTCTCACCAAAGTGCAAGCAAAAAACTTGAAACTTGCCAGACAGCAATGGAGAGAAGTATGCTGAATTTAAGAAAATTAGACAGAGTGCGAAACAAAACCACCAGAAATCGCATTAAAATACAAAATTTTACAACTGGAATACGGAAACTTAAATGGCAATAGACAGGACATACAATAAGAGGCATCGAAAAGTGGAACAGAAGCAAAGTGATTTGGTACCCTAGAAATAGGAAAAGGAAACGAGGCAGACAGATTCGAAGGTGGGAAGACTAGATAAAGGCGATAGCAGGAAAACTATGGACAAGGGAAGCTGTAAACCGAGTAGAGTGGAAAGAAATGAAGGAGACCTTTGCCAAAGTTGTGCAAACAGACGAAGTTGTCGATGTCATCGACTCGAGTATTTATTACTTCGTAAATATCTTTTTTTTTGGTGTCTGAATAAATGCTATTATTATTATTCCATTTATTAATTTTATATTACAATTTTAACTACATTATTAAATATTTCTATAAATAAAAAAATAAAAAACATTTAAATGTTTTTTATTTTAAAATATTTAATATATTTATATATATATATTTTAATTTTAATATGAAAAATAGTAGCCCACCGGTATCGGGAACAGGGTCCAAGCTACCGGTGGTCAGGGCCCCTGAGAGAGGAACCTTCTAACTATGCGCACCGTGACCAGGAGTACTGCTTTCTGGATCAAACCCTTGATCCAGCTGCCCAACGAGAGCCTCCTCAGATGTTGGTCGAGGGTCTTGGCAATAATGCCATTGGCCCTCACGATTATCGGCACAATGACTGTTGTGTTCACATCCCACATGTCGACAACCTCGCAAGCCAAGTCAAGATACTTAGTTTGTTTATCTTTCTCAGCCTTCACGAGGTTCTCGTCATGCGGGACTGCTATATCAACAATCATTGTGCATGTCAGGCTTATTGGCAACAATAGTCCTGTCAGTGATGATAGACCGATTCCAATACAATGTGCAGTTGCCATTTTCGAGAACTGAGTCGGGCACACACCTATGGTACGGTACTTCAGATTCTACAAGATTGTATTAAGAGCAAGTTGCTGATGGGTAATACTGGCTACAAGATTGTGCCTGTGCAAATAGTCTCCGTTAGCCAGACAAGAATCCATCTAGTGATATTGACCACGATGTCTCCCTATGCAAACTGCAACTGTCTCTTGATGAAGAACATAAAGGATTAAAATCACTTGATTCAACCAAGGGTCCTGGTCCTGATGGGATTCCTTCAGTTTTTCTGAAAAATACGTGTGATACATTATGCTATCCTTTACTTATATTATTTAATAAATGTCTATCATGTGGTATTTTCCCCGAAGTTTGGAAACATGCAAATATTGTACCAGTTCATAAGAGTGGTTCCAAGAATGACGTAGCGACCTATCGACCTATCTCTATACTATCTGCTTTTTCCAAACTATTTGAGAGACTGGTATATAATAAATTATATCCTGCCATTCGCAGTGTTTTAATAAAATAACAACATGGCTTTTTTAAGGACAGATCTTGCATTAGCAATCTCCTCATTTTCACGTCTCAACTATTTGAAAGTCTCGATAATAGACAGCAGATTGATGCCGTTTTCGATAAACTTGACCACACACTACTTCTTAATAAAATTGCTTACAATGGAATTAGAGGGGACCTTTTACGTTGGTTTATATCTTACATAACTAACAGAACACAAAAGGTGGTTGTTAATGGCTTTGAATCTGGTTCTTTTTGGGTCACCTCCGGTGTACCACAAGGTTCCATTTTAGGCCCTTTATTATTTATTTTATACATTAATGACATAAAAGACTGTTTTCAAAATTCAAAATTTCTTCTCTACGCGGACGACTTAAAAGTCTATAAAAATATTTCTGATAAAGCCGATTAATATTTCTGATAAAGTCCATTTGAGTATGCCGAAAGGGTACATCAATACCGGCCTTTTTTTTTTTTTTGATGTCGGGGGGGAAGTCCTCATGGAAATCCTCCACCCTGGGGCGGGTGGAGGGGTCTGTCAGACTCTTACTGACTAAAACCACCCCGGTGTTCCATCTCCCACCTACGCTGGGGATCGCGGGAACGTATGCGACTTCCGCAATACCCGGCTGGTGCCGGCCCGCCACCGCGGGCCACCTCGCGTTAGCGAGGGGAGTGAGGTGTTTGACTCCCCTCGCTACGTCAAAGAGGGGCGCACGGGAACACCACGCGCCGCCACCTCGGGTCCGGATGAATGGGGGGCGACGGACATCCCCAAGTCCGCCGCCCCTGGACCCAGTTAGGGGGGCCGGAAGAGGGCAGCGTATGCCCTCCTCCGACGCCCGATGCGCCTGCTGCGGGCAGGGAGAGCGGTTGTGATCTCCCTCTCCCTTTCCGCAGCCTCCTTCTGCGCGATAACTGTCTCGCAGAAGGAGACCACCGCGTCCCAGGACTCCTCACCGCCGACCATAGCATGGACTACGGCCGGCAGCGAGAGGTCACCGCCTACAACAGAGATGAGGGCACGGCGCGGCTCCTCCCAAGCTGCACACTCTGCAAGCGTATGCCGTGCCGTGTCCTCCCGACAGTCGACGCAGTGGTGGCATCGAGCGTCCGGCTCCCTGCCTATGCGACACAAGAACCTCCCGAAGCAGCCATGCCCCGAGAGGACCTGCGTCGCACGAAACGACAGGGAGCCGTGCCTTCTCCCGAGCCAGAGGTCGAGCACTGGCCGGATGGCCTCGATGGTGATGAGGCCGGCGGTAGGGCTCGAAAGCCTGTCCCGCCATTCCGCCACCAGGACCTCGCGCAGCTGCGACCGACGCAGCTCCAAGTGTTGCTGCGTCAGTCTTTCGCCGCGCGCCCGCGCGCCCTCGCGCCACCTATGCAGTGACGCGAGCACTTTCGCCTCCAGGTCCCACGGCGGAGAACCGGCCAGTGCTAGCTAACAAGTGTCAATTAATTTCTTAAAATTTGATTTACATATTAGTCATATTATTTTCTGTGTCATGTTTTGTAAACTTTGCATACTGCTGTATAAATTCAAGTTTTTATAACTTAACAGACAGATGTGTTGCTGGGGAGTTTGTTGCGCCACTTCGTCTTCCCAGCTAAAACACTAGGAAGTGGTGACAGGGGGGCGTTTTGGGGGACTGTCTTTATGTAGAACTTTGACGTTCAAAAAGTGCTGCGACTCAGCATCAGAATAAATGACTTTTGATTTTGCTAGTCATACTGATATCATACATGTGAAAGTTTGTGAGTAGGGATGTATGTTTGTTACTTTTTAGGTTTGCCAGTACGGCTTTCAGCAAGAGCGCTCCACTGTCACGGCGATATCGCGAGTGAGAGTCCTGGCGGAGGAAGCGGTGTTCCGGGGCTGGGTGATGTTGGCGGTGTCCTTGGACATATCCAACGCCTTCAACACCCTGCCCTGAAGTTGTATTCGGGAGGCACTTCGTTATCATCGAGTGCCTCCCTACCTCCGTCGTGTCGTCGGGGCTTATTTGGCGGAAAGGTGTGCCACCTATCTGGGACGTGATGGTGGTGTTCCGCAGGGTTCGGTCTTGGGCCCGCTCCTGTGGAACATCGGGTACGACTGGGTGCTGAGGGGCGAGCTCCGGCCGGTAGATTATAGTCTAGAATAACATATAGGATACACACATTCGCTTTTTTTCCCGGGAATACACACGCGGGTGGAGCCGCGGGCTGCTGCTAGTTAATTATAAAATGAATAAATAAAATGAAATATGTGCTTGCGTCACACATAAAACATAGGAAACCAGTTTCGTTGTTGATAGAAAGGTCGCAGGCAGACCGCTTTTTGAATACTAACCTGGTCAGAGTCATTGTGCATCAATAAATATTTTACTCACAGTCCTGTATGACACAAGCTGGTGTGGACGCGTGTCACGGATTAAAGCACGAAACCATGGAATTCAACGAGCTCGTTGGTGACACTGCAGATTACATCATCATCTGGGTTTTATTCGCAATGACTCTGGCAACAGTCATATACGGAGTGACATCATGGTGCATCATTAAGAAGTTTCGGCATTACAGAAACTACGTGATTCTTAGTGTAATCTTCGTGAATATGCTACGTTTATTACTCAGCGTGAACCAAGAACTTTATTCACAATCGTGTGTTGGGTGCGGTTATGCATTGAAATTCTTTTTTGTGAGTTTAGAGTTCTATTTTTTCCTATCGTACAATTGCTGGTTGCTAGTGTTGTGTTATATATTTTACGTTGATTTTGTAAAAGTGTTCAACTTTGACATTCGTAGGAGGTTTCTTAAGAGTAGCCTGTTTGGCTGGGTTGTGCCTTTTGTAACAGTGGCCTTATATTTTATTGCCGGTTTTTTACTTTTTTTGTATGCTTCAATAAACATTTTTACAGTACCTATTCTAGCTTCACTTATATTATCACCTGTAGTACTTAATTTTATCATTTACGTAACCGTTATATATTCTCTGTTTTACAGTCGTGAATCTAGCTCCATTATAATTTCTAACAAATTGCGCCGCATCTATATATGTACGTTGATATTTTTGCTAAGCAACATTTTGGTATTAACTTTTTTCCTTAAATTGTTAGAAATATCGAACTTTTTTGTAGTAATACCGGAAGTGGGCGAGTACTTGACTATAATAGCGTTGAATGTATACATTATTGTAGTAAAGTATAACAGAGTAATGTGGCAAAATTTATTAAAAGCAAGAAACGTAAAACGAATTGATCTTGAAATGAATTGATGTTATTATTAGATATAGTCTACAAAATTAAATAATAAATTTAAATGTCAGTTAACCAGTTCTGCAAGGCACATGAGCTTAGTCGGCAATATAAATCTTAATGTAAAAAAACAATAATACTCCTTTAGTTAAGTTTCTTTGATTTGTGATGCTGATGTTAGTGATAAATAAATATGTTTGCAACCCAATGTGTTTTGTTTGTTTATCACGCGTTTTCTTTTTAATCGACTTCAAAAAAAGGAGGAGGTTCTCTCAATTAGGTTATATTTTTTAAGTTAGTTATCTCATATCTCCTTCATTTATGAACCGATTTGAAAAAATATTATTTCATGTGAAAGGATATATGTTACGATTGGTCCCATAGAAATTTCATCAAAATCAGTTCAGTAGTTCGGTTTTTAAATCAAAATAGCTGGAGGAAATACAGAATATAATTATCATCCAAGTAATTAAACTGAGACTTTCCAGTGGCGTTGTTAGGTGTGGGATACCACTAAAAAGTGAAAAATATAAAACTTTTTTATAAAAAAATACAAACGGGTTTATTTGGTAGTAGGTTGTACTTTTTTGTAAAAAAATTTTTCCTCCTGAACTTTTCATAAGAGCAAAGAAATCACCTGAGGGCCAACACTTATACTTATATTTTTAAAGAAGCATTCGCGTCAGTCACAATATGTCGGAAATTTAGGGAACTTAGGTGTTTTGGACTGAGATGCGAAAGCGTTGGCGTTCTGTTAGTTTTCAATCAACATGTATTTAACATGAACGGGGCTCAAGACGAAAGCTGTATAACAATATCTGTACAGGGCATAGCGGACGTTGTGAGACAAACAGCCGGCGGTAAGTCGCCGGGTTAGATGGGCTGACATTGAGCACATTCGCTACGGGGGTCTGCGGGTGTACTATGTTCGGGTGTGTAACGTTTGATATAACAACAAAAGATCTAATGATCATATGACCTAATTTAATATACCTAATTTAATATACCTTCATTTAATATACTTTTGTTGAATATAACGATCAAATTATTTAATGGCTTTTTGATATAATTTCATTTTATCTTATTTTAAATGGTATAAATGCACATTTGAAATAATACTCAATAATATTCAGTTACTATAATATTCAAAATCTATAAGTAACGTTTTATATAATTTTACTTTTAGTTAAATAGGTCGAATCAGTTCCAAAACCGAATCGGGACATCCCGACTACACGCAGTCTATTGGCTGCTACCCCTAGAGTGTTTATAAAAACTAGAGTTGCGAAGGGAGAGCAACCCCCGCCCGCTGTAACAAAGCATAGACACGGTGCGAGCCGTAGCGGCTGAGGCTGGTCGCCGGAGGCAACCAGCAAGCCGCAATTACAATAGTTTGTCATTACAAGTATTCCAATAATTAAGGTTCATAATTTGATCAGCATTTCACTATTCCTGTTATTGTAATTTAAACATTTCAATACTTACCCTAAAAACTATAAAAACGTGCACGTAGGAGGGGCGAACTAATAAATACGGCCGCACTGGGCGCACTGTCGGCGTTCGGGCATCTCGACCTCTTCTCCCATCGCACTCAGTAGCGACTTCACCACCCTCTTTGGCTTGAGTGATTCCGTTATCTTAGCGGGAGATCTCAACGCCAAACATCCCGCGCGGAATTGCAACACAACCAACGCAAGAGGCAGGGTGGTGTTTAACCTAGGTGCAACCCTCAACTATGACGTCATTGCTCCGATGACGCCAACTCACTTCCCACACGATCTCAACCAAAGGCCCGATGTTCTCGATGTGGCGTTGCTAAAGAACGTAAATCTCCGTTTGCTATCTATAGAAACGACACACGAGCTCAACTCTGACCACCGTCCAGTGATCATGCACCTAGGCCCTCGCTCGGGTCAGCCCAACCCCGACCAACCTCCCCCGTCTCAAGTGATCACCGACTGGAGGAAAGTAAGCGAAAGGCTGAAATCCACTACGTCGCCTCACCTAGACAACATCCCCGACCACATCGTCTCAGTCGCTGACACGACGGCGGCGATCGACTCGCTTACGGATCACGTACAATCCGTCCTGAACGAATGTTCAAGGGAGGTTCCAGTGGTGGAAGACCACCGCTGGAAAATGCCGGACGATGTACGGAATCTGATAACCGAGAAGAACGCAGCCATTCGTGCGTACAGCGCTTTTCCCTGCGACGCGAACAAAGCTCACATGCGCAACTTACAGCGAGCTGTGAGAAAACGCACTGCTGAGCTGCGTACCGCACGCTGGGACAAGACGCTTAGCGAGCTCGAGCCCACCCATCTCGCCTTCTGGCACCTTCAGAGGAAGTTACGATCCACAGAAGAGGCCACAATGCCTGCCAATGCATCCGCTCCGACAAGAGTGTCGCCTTTGACAACTCTGACAAAGCGGAATGTCTAGCCGACAGTCTAGAGTCCCAATGCTCTCCTAGCTCTCAACCAGTAGACCAAGCTCACCTCGATATGGTGGATGCTGAAGTCGAACGTAGAGCTTCCCTCCCACCAGTCGAAGATTCTGATGATCATCGGCTCCCCGTCACGCCCGACGAGGTACAGGAGATCATCAAAAGGCTTCAGCCTAGGAAAGCCCCAGGCTCTGATGGCATCACCAACAAGGTGTTTAAACTCTTCCCCGCCCAACTAATAGTGCTAATGACTGCCATCTTCAATGGCGCATTAAGCAACAACATGTTCCCCCGAGCAGGAAACAGGCCACCGTTATCGGTATTCCCAAACCAGGCAAGCCCAAGTCTGATCCCGCCAGTTACCGTCCCATCAGTCTACTCAACGTCCTCGGTAAAATCTACGAGAGGCTTATTTATAAGCGGCTCAAGGATTATGCTGAAGCAAAGAGTCTTATCTCCGACGAGCAGTTTGGTTTTCGAACCGAACACTCGTGCATCCAACAAGTCCACTGCATCGTCGAGCATCTAAGCGCTGGTTTCCAGCGTGGCTCGATGACGGGCGCCTTGTTCTTCGACATAGCGAAAGCATTCGACAAAGTTTGGCACTGTGGCTTAATAAGAGTCTGACACGTCCTTCCGCTCCACCCAGAGCGGAAGAAGTCATTTGATGATTTCCCATCCTTAAAAAAAAACATTAAAAAGGGTTTAGCAACGAATATAGTTGTTATTTTTTTAATTAGGCGTGATTTCAGTGAAATATTGAACTTTTAAATTTAGTAACATTAACGGGCCTTAGAGCGCTGGTAAAGGTACAAACTGGGTCGATACAATCTGGTAACGCATATGTCACCGGAAAATGGCAAACGCCGTAAGATTGTAAAATATCGCGTGAAATTGTAAACAATTTTTTCTTAAAAAGACACGGATAAATTCGAAACTATTGAATTTGGATGGGATTTATTGTATAAAAAATGATGTTTTCATAATATGTCGAAAAATTATAATCTAATTAAGATTTATTACAATCATACGGAGTCTGCAATTTTCCGGTGACATAGTATATAGAAAGTTTGCTGAGGAGCTTCCCGCAGTGAACGTGTTAAAATATATTTGAGGATGTTTTAAAACCAGTTGGCAACTTGTTGAATTAGTTAACATTTAAATGAGAAATGTCCTGTTTTGCTTGAACATAGATTTTAATACACGTGATACTAACAAAATCAGAGATGCTAAAATACCTGTTTACTTTTTTTATATATATCACGGACACGGCATGGACAAAATACTATAGAAGTTTATGGAAGTCTGAACGGAAGTCTGCATCGTGTGGACCCATCATTGTGCTCAAATATTATAAGCGAAGTAAGCTATGCGTGTTATAACGTTTTAAATTTTACTAGCTAAAGAGCAAAGATATCCAAGATGACCTCAATATCACAGTAGATAAATATACAGTAAAACATCTTCATACAAACGTGCCGCTCTCGGTTTGAATGTGTGCGTGCGCGCCGCGCGCCATGTCGGCACGCGATTTCACGCACACGCTAGCATAATATATGGGGAAATAAGGTGGCGGCAGTGCGGGCTGTGCAGCGCGACTGTGAGCACGCGCGTACGCTACATGACCGCTTGCGTTCGTCAACTCTCGCCGGCGCGGGCGGCGGACACTTGTCGTAAATTACGAGTATCATGACTTCAAAAAGAGGAAAAAAATATTGTAGTGTTTTCGGGTGCCTCAATAATGATTTCGCAAACCCGGACTTATCATTCTTCATACTTCCTACTCAACCAGAAATGTAAGTACCTACTTATACTTAAATATTATTAGAAAATATGGTATTGTATTGTTTATTTCACAGTTTATTTGCTTTATTAAGAGCGTAGCCGAGTCGCATTTTTCTGAATACTATGTTTAGAGCTAAAGTTTATTTTAAGAAGTCTAGTTTTACTATAAAATAGAGGATTGAGTACGAAACATCGTTTTGGTAAACATATTTTTCGCGTAGGTATAGTTGTAATAAGGACAATTTCACAATAATTAATAAATAATAATAAAGCGTTCCGGACGTGCAGAAACAGGAGAAAAATTTTCTCGGTATCAAATTTGTAACTTAGTATAATAAATGTTATGTGAATAAAAGCTTTTTATTTTTACTAAATTTATAAATTGGTAAAATATTCAATCATAATATGCTTTTTATTTTATAAATTTAGATCAAGTGCTGCTTGTTCGAAAATATTAACTAAAAGTAAAAGTGACAACCCTGGGTATCAACGCAAGAGTAGGCTAATAACTCGGCGGGCGGCCTTAGATAACCTACTGTATATTTATCTACTGTG
>NDFZ01005490.1:165465-179128 GCA_002192655.3 Mamestra configurata
TTTTTCCGCACATACATAATATTTTCATAAATGAATTGGCAAGGGACTGTCATAATATTAATCTTTTTAAAAAGTTCCCTAAGAGAATCACGGCGACGCAGATTATAAACGGCTCTGACAGCTCTCTTTTGTAAAATAAATATGGATTCAATGTCAGCAGCCCGACCCCACAGCAAAATACCGTACGACATAATGCTGTGAAAGTAACTAAAGTAGACCAAACGTGCGGTTTCTACGTCTGTTAACTGTCTTATCTTTCTAACAGCATACGCGGCTGAGCTTAGACGACCCGCAAGAGATGTTATATGAGGCCCCCATTGTAATTTCTCGTCCAATGTGATACCTAGGAAAACCGTCTGATTAATGAACTCCAGTTTTTCTCCATTCAATATGATGTCACATTCGCTACTTTTAACATTTGGTAAAGAAAATCTAATACATTTAGTTTTTTTTTTATTTAAAACCAAGTTGTTTGCCGTAAACCAATTTTGGACCTGATGAATAGAGCTATTGACGTCGTCAAGATTTTGTGAACGTCGGTCTATTTTAAATATTAATGATGTGTCATCCGCAAATAACACCATTTGCGGCAGCCGCTCCACGTAAAATACTGGTATTCAGCTGAATCTGGTTTGACTGGAAGCCGAACCCAATATAATTGGGAAAAGGCTAGGCAGATAATGATATTGCAGTCAAAGCAAATCTCTTAACTCGCATATGTTAACTTATAAACATAATATCGCATACCTAGATCAAAAGAGAGCTAACTCAAAAATTGAGATTTTTTAGCTATGCACACCGTCGAATTCCAATACCTACCTACCAATAAAATAGATCTAAACATATCTCCGCTACTCGACGCTAGATGGCTTAATACACCAACACGGGCTCTATTTAAAATAATAAAACAAATGTACATACATCGTTAAGCAATAGGGAAATAACTACAAAAATCAAATTTTCAGCCCCAATACATAATTAAAATACAATTCCTCGATATCTTTCTTCTAGCTGTATAAACGCATAAATCATAAATACAGGAAACTCCTGCAGTGAACAGGGACACACTAATAAGTTTTTCGCCTTTTCTGTTTTTTTTTTTTTAATACTGTTTTAATTATTTCGATGTAGGTAACACGAATCATAAATCGTAGACAATACCACAGAGTATAAAAACAAATATGGTTAAGCGAAATGGCGCGAAATTTGAAATGAGAACAACAACATAATGTATACCTGTGTATCGCCATCTTCTTTAAGAATATTTCTAACAATGTTGCTGGACCGCTTTTCGACTAGATCTCAGCTTTTACCAGGTTTATTGACCTTCTTCTCACTAGAAAAACCCAAATGTCTGTATGCAACTCTTCCTGACAAAATTGATCGTTTGATTGGTATAGCATCTGCAATGTATATGTTACCGGCAATCAGTATAATTCAGGTATTTTTTATTTTTTTATTTTTAATAATAATAAACATACATACATACATATTTCCTTAATCTTTGTGTACTTAAAACAAAGCTTAAGGAAATATTGTACAATATAGTCACATTAAAGGGCGAACTGATACCTCCTAAACTAGGCCAAAAGCCTGCGTCTTAGGAGCCAAAGTTCCTCCAGGTATAATGGCATGCAACAGATATTAATTGTTGTGCAAGCACTTATAGTTACAAAAACATCAATTAAACAAACACACCTTACTTTAAATATAGTATTTTAATAAGAGACAATGCTAATATGATTCTCGGTATTCTAAACAATACCTACATAATGTTTAAAATACCTGGGGCGTCTAAGCAATGTATGAAACATTATGATTATTACTGTCGATTTTATACTTTACCTAGTATACAATTCCAAGGGATTGAATAGAGTACCTGCTGGTTCATCGGCAATATGTATAATAAATAAATTTTGGCCTGTGTTTATCAATGCATTTGTCGCAGCCAACTACCTTAATCAGCCGTTACATTAGCGGCCTAGCCTTTTTATTGAACTGCGCTGTATAATAAGCAGCATAACTGACATTCCGGCATTTTATTGAACGGCTAAGGCAAACGGCTTGGTTCGAATGGGATAGCGGGAGCTAGAGTGAGCGAGCAAAGCGAACGAACTTAGCACCCGTCATACCATTCATGTGAGGTTACTTTAACCCCTCAGGCGTCGGCCCCTTTTTTTTGCAGACTAAATTAGAAGCCCGCAGCGGAGCTATGTCGTCGAGGTTGGGTTGGCGGTGGTGGTGATATGGCTACGGCAGATATATTTTCGTCACGGTACTGCCTGCCCCCGCACGTCTCCTAGAATATAGCAGGAAATATTCTTTTACACACATTGCCGGCTGCGCATTCGGTATTGTATAGAACACCTAGGCAATGTATATCTATTGACATATTATGAATTCAGTTTTAATTTTAATATTTTATCTATTGACATGGTTATTAAACCATTTTTTTAGTTTTTTTTTTAAATTTCTTAATGTGTTTAAAGTATTCTTTATTTGCAATATAAACGTTTAAAATTAGATATAAGTAATATTTCAAAGTAGCACTATTGTTCTGCTGAGCGCTATGTACGCCTTAATTGTCATGTGCGTTTGTTATTAAGCTTGTTTTAAATTGTGCAATGAATGTGATGTGGCTGTACTTAATTTAAATAAATAAATAAATGCATAAAATGAATAATATTTTATACATTACCATCATGTTTTGGGTATTCTATATATTGCCTAGACATTGTATAGATTATATAGATTGCCGGTAACATATACAAATAAATTTAATTGAAGTGTCTGTTTGTAACGTCAAAACAACAGCTTTTACTAAATACATATGAACACACATACGACACATACAATATTTTTTTAGTATCTTTGTTCCGGGTAATCTCCGAAACGGCTGGATGGTTTTCGACGGGACTTTCATTAGCAGATAGCTGATTTATAAGGACATATCTTGAATAAAAAGAAGTTTAACGTCCCGTTAAAAAAAATAAGCCATTTTTCCGCGAACGAAGTTGCGGGCAGAAAAAAGTGTAGTTTAAGTCACATTTAATAAAAAAAAATTCAACAATATGATTATTGAAATACCTACTGAGCAGATTATAAATTCAAATACTCCAGAGATAAATAAATAATTTTTATCCATTTATAAATAAAGGCTTTTATTTTATATAAACTGAATCAAATATCAGGCTAATGCCTTATAATTATAATGACTTTTAAGTAATCTTAAAAGTACTAAAGATGCATTTGCAAAGAGATTTACACATGAAGTTTTCAGTCCAACATTACGTAACACCCTAAAACTTAAAATGCCATAAGCTACCAGGTTGATTGGGAAACCAACTTCGTAAAATCGATAACTGACTCAAAGCCATTATGAAATTGTTAAAGGAACCACAAACCTGCTTAGCGACATGCGAGGTTAGAAGGAGCTACAACATAGTTGACATATAAAGCAATAATTACTATGTTAAGTGGTTTTAAAGCGTTCCGAGGCGCGTATCGGAGTAGACGTGTGGCGATACTGCTCATACACTTGCGCTGAACTGCGCGCGCGCCGCTCACCATGACCAACGACACCACAGATGAAACTACAAAAAGTTTTTTAGACCTCGTTGGCCTCAAAGTACTGAGCTACATTGCGTGGAGTTTGTTTGTACCCACTCTCTTAGCCTTCATATACGGAGTGACATCGTGGTGCCTCATCAAGAAGTTCCGACACTTCAGGAATTATGTGATGCTCAGTGGTACGTTCGCGAATACGATGCGTTTGTTTGTGTTTGCGTTGGCTACAACACTACTTACCAACAATATTTGGCCCCAGAATGTGACATTGCGTCTTATGCCTTCGACTGTGTTACTGTATTGTGCGTTATCTCATCATGGATGGCTACTAGTGTTGTGCTATGTATTTTATGTGGATTTTGTGAAAGTGTTCAATCTTGATATTCGTAGGAGATACCTTAAAAGTAGCCTGTTTGCTTGGGGTGTGCCTGCATTGTCAATGTCTTTATATTACTTGTCCGGATGGTTGCTTTATTTGTATTATGATAGAGAAATTATTACAATTCCTATCGCTAAAGCTCTGTTATTAATACCTGTAACTACGAATTTTATTATTTACGTCTCAGTGTTATATTCTCTGTTTCGGTCGCGTGAAACAGGTACGACTTCATCTATCAGCAAATGGCGTCGTTTTTATATATCTACGATGATTTTTGTACTCAGTAATATTATAGTGTTAACCTATATTTTAGAACTGATGACTATTAAGTTTTTGATAATTGATATTTTAGGAGAAGTGTTAGAATATTTGAATACATTAGCTTTAAGTGTTTATATTGTAATACTGAAGAGTAATCGGGGATTGTGGCGAGAATATTTAAACAAGAGATCGAAACAAAAGTTGGATGTAAAGTAAAATCTTTGAGGATAAATAGTAAGAATGTTAATAAATATACTTTAAAACGCAACACAACATAGGGGAAAACCCGCTGGTAAAACCAAATATTATGTCAATTTAACATAAATTTAAATAAACTTGTATATAATTTGTAAAAGTCAAGCTGCATATTTTAACTTAAAAGTTTAACCTTTCCATGGCTTTATTATTTTTTCTAATGATATAATTATGTTGAATATAAAAATAAAAACAAAATACGAGTTCACAGGTCAAGTCAAAAACCTTGACAGTGACGTTTCCCGACGTCGATGTTTCGAGTGATGAGTAAATCGACCTCAATAACGTCAAAACACGTCAAAGTTTTACAGTCAGTCAGTCAGTTAGACAAAACAGGAAAATGCTCGAGAATTTATTTTAAAAAAATACAGCAGTTAAATACTCAAAGGACGTGTGCTTGTTTTCAATCTGCCCATTTGGGACTTGATATAAGAAGCGTTCCAGACACGCGGCGGGTGTGCGGACAGTGCGCTGTGAAGAAAATGCATAACGTCTGTCCGTAGTATATTTCATTCCTATGACACCATACATTTTATCTGGGCATCGCTCTGTCCGCTTTTTATATTAAGTTTCTTAGTGTTTTTCTTTTATAAATTTTGAACATATCACTAAAAACTTAGCTGTTTACAAAACAGGTTTTTGAAAAAAAAACCCGTTTCAAATGAACTGTACTATCTATCGTCTCTAACTTTCTAAAAAGATCCGTAACCTGCCAATGTATGTCTATAAAATAAACAGCAAGAACGTATGATATTTCAAGCAGAACTTGGTTGCTTTTTTGCGCATGCCATTTTCAACTGTATCTATATTACTTTTAAGTACATAATCAATTATTCAATGTGCATCTGATTTTTTTGTCTTCAAACGAGGTTACGGATGAGATACGGTTCATGCTAAAACAATTTAACTATTTTTCTACGATTAATATTCACAAAAAATGCCACTAGTTGGCGGCGTTATATTTTTTAACATAGGGACCATAATTGATATTACTTGCTTAGTTCTATGTACTTGTTTCATTTGGTCAACAGTTCACAAATTTAGAGAAAAAAATATTAGAGTGTAAACTAGAAAAGCCAAAACGAAATAATCTTGAAGTTTTATAGTGATTTTATTATATAAAGGACCAGCTCAGTAGAAAATAATGAATGTAACGATTTGTTACGAAATTCTAAAGTTAATATTACAGATAAAACAGGGAGAAAAAAAAACACTGTTTTGAATATAATATTATATTAATATTTCAATATAAATATAATATTAAAATTCAAATATAATAACTGATTTCAATATAAAAAATACAATTTAATATTTTAATTTAAAATTTAGAGTCATACTGAAGTTGTTTTAGTTTAAAGTCCCAATATTTTGGGTGTGTTATGTTTGTTATAAGTATTTTTAATGTAACAACGAATGACATAATTTCGATTAATATCATTTTCATTTGTTATAATCATCTTTTGTTATAACAACCTATAAAATACATCCAAGAGATTTAATTTAATTTCATATAAGCTACAATAGATATAAAATACACTTAAACTAATGTTTAAAAGTTATAATGTTCACATTGTATAAGATTTATTTGATCTAATGATAATTTTATATCATTTTTATCGAATATAAATTTGGCCTCAATTACGATCGTGATCAAGAAAAGTCGATGAAGCCCCGCTGCGCATGGCATATTTCTGTCTGCAGGGTTTACAGGAACCAAACATGAATGGGATCACGGGAGCTAAGTTCGCTCGCTTTGCTTGTTCACTGCAGCTCCCGTCACCCCATTTGAACCTTACTATCCTATTCTGAAAATGCCCCTTCAAGGAACTGCACTACTGTATTTTAGCATTTTCAGTTTGTCTAGCCAAACTAAATGTACTTCCAGAGGTCGAGATCACTTAAGGCTGTGATGATTAAAATATTTATACAAACTGTGTTTTTTTATAAAAAATATTTATTTGGCATGTATTAAAGTATACACATCAATCATCATCATGTTCATCTATTTGAACATCAATTTTAAATTGATGTTTGCGTTAAACATGACTTGAAATGTATGAGAAGTTTCTTAAATAACTTATTGTGTATTATTGTTAGTAAATTTTAGTTTAGGATTTTTACAGAAAAAATATAGAACTTAAAAAACACTGATTTTTATTTGACACACTTATACAATTTCAAAGTGACAACCTTATACATATCTTTATTTTGTCCCTTTACTTTATCATCACTATATCACTATCAATTATAAAACAAAGTAATCCGCTGCGTTTGATTGTCTGTGTGTGCACTTTAAACTCAAAAACTCCCGAAGGAATTTTCATACGGTTTTCACCAACGGACTCGAGTCAACGGACGGAGTGATTCGTGAAAAAGATTGCGGTGTATAATTTATTTAAGGTTTTGTGTAAATATGAAGATCGGAAGATGTCGGAATAAATCATTCCGACTGCGACCTTAGTTTGCTCTGCTACCATTACAAAACTGGCTAATAAACCCAGAGAAAAAACATGAATTGAACACAAAATTAAAAAAAAAACATCAAAATGACAACGGAATGCATGCTATGTTACAAAAAAACAACCTTGATAGCTAGACAGTTGAAATTTTCACAGAATACGTATTTCTGTTACCGCTACAACAACAAATAATAAAAACTTAAAGGAGGCTCCCATAAAAGAAACGTGTTTTTGGTACGGAACCTTTCGTATGCAAGTCTTTACGAGTAGTACAAGCCAGACTATCTGGCACCAGTCTTGCCTGTTGCATCTGATTAGCTGAAAAATTAGAAACTAACAAGCTGTTGCGCGCGAACTCAATCGCGCCAAAATCGTAAAACAGCAAACATGTCACTTTGTTCACAATTTAATGAGCTTCTTTTTTGCACTGAATCCAATTTTTTTTCTAAAATAATAGTCACACTTTAAGAACATCAGCTATCTGCCATTGAAAGTTTCGTCAAAATCATTCCAGCGGTTTCTGAGACTAGCCGGAATAAATAAAAAGTCAGAAAAAAAAAATACATTTTCTTAAGTAAAAATGAAAAAACTTATTTGATATTACAAGCAGAAACTTCAATTTTATTTATTTGTTTAGATATAGATTATATTGATCACTCTCAACGTCGCGATACGAGACGCGCGATGTGACATTCAGAAGATATGAAAGTGCTACGGCGTAGCGGTATTCTACGAGGTAGCTACACGTCGCGCTACGGCGTAGCTCTCGCTACGAATACGACGTAGACCTCCGAACCAATTCTCAAGCTTTCTCCGTGTGTAACTATTTTGTGTTTTATTTTGTATTCCGAGTCATGATCTTCAACTCGACCCCACCTCGACTCATCAAATTTATTGTTCTAGGTTGATATTTACTGGCATTAATCGTGGCTTTCCCGTTATCACTTGCAATACCTGTGGGCCCTGGGTTTTTTAAACTTGAACCGATTGCAATTGGTAATATCGTTGTGTGTGGATTTATTAACTTGCCTTCTTGTCATCTCATCAATATTTTTTCTTTAATGAACGAAAGAGAAAAAAAAATCTCTATTATTTCCTGTAATTATTTCACTCAAGCATAGCTTCCACTCGTTTCGAATTTTCTTTAAGATCCAGTAATTCCAGAGATTACCTTTTACAAATATACAGCGTATTTCAGAAGTGCGTGGACATATTTTAGGGGGATGTTGGGTAGGGCGAGCAGGGCTAATCGTGCCGCGGGAAAGTTGTTCCGATTGAAAGCTTAATGAATAAAAGAAGTAAACATCAAGTAAATTCGTCACAAAATGGATCGCTGCAGCGCACCGATGTCAACTATCTTAATTTGACCAGTAACGTCCGGTATATTGTTTAGCCCCGCTCTCCCCTACCTAATATATATTTGGTAAAAAATGCACATGACCTCTTTAAGGTCGGCTTCCAGTCAAACCGGATTCAGATTACCGAGTATTTCGTCTTCGACCAATCGAACCCACTTAAATAAATAAACGTACAAAAAATCTCTTCATATAATATCAGTTTAAATAAAGACGACATGACGTATGTTTCTTACAAGTCTTTATAATTATTATCGCCGTTTAATATTTTTTGCTCAGTAGATAAATATACCGTAAGAAATCAACGTCACTATAACTAAGGTCAGCATAATTATCTTATGATATTTAATGCCAACTACTAAAGCGGTTTCATGCATTCAGCTCGTTGATAAGTAATTTAACCAGTGATCGGATAATCGGGCGCTTATATACTTAAACTTCTTCCCGTGAAAGAATAATATGGACATTCCTTTCTGAAAAAGTAATCCGGGTTTCCGGGATTGAACAATTTTTTTAAAACGACTATAACAAACTTAATGAAATTATAGCATCTTTATCATCTTTATTTTATTCAAAACAAATTGAAAATCATAAAAACTTTCATTGTAAATTAAAAGTTCCATCAGAATCGGCTTTTTTGAACAAATAAAATTATTATTATTATTATTATTTCGTTTATTCAATTTTCTTTACTTTTACATTTTTAAATATTTCTTTTTATAAAAACAGTTGTAACAAAAAAAACTTATTATTATTATTTTATATTTAAAAAATATACAATGAGAGTTCACAACGAGTTCTAACTAACTATATTTTGTATGCAAGATATTTTTAGCAATCTCAAGAATTTCAAACGATTCCGGGATCCGGGATTCTGTAAAGCATGTCCGTATTATACTTTCGTGGAAATAAAAGTGAAGTTTAGGTATATAAGCGCCCGATTATCCGATCACTGGTAATAACAGACGCACATGACCAAGATTAAGCAACGCTTGCCGAGGTCGAACCATGGATGGGTGACCATTTACTATACACCGATACTCGGAAAGAACGTTGACTGTCATTTGTTGATCTTTGACATTCTGTACGGATACTGAAAAGCCAGAAAATCTGCAACCAGTCTTGCCAAGGGTTCCCAGTTACTGAGTTTTGGAGGTTAGGTGGGCAATATGTTCATGTTAGACAAAGCAAGCAAGATATAGCTAATTAGACTGGAAGCTAACAAAAAAAAGTTTTTTTTTTTTGTTGAGTTGGGTTTGCTCTTGACTCTAGTCTAGGTCATAGATGACAGAGACAAAGTCGACGATGGAGCGAGCTTACCCAGAAGAAGCCAGTTCACTGTAACTTTGAAGAGGATAGGATTATATGCGTTCGGAAACACAGACGCTGGCAGAGAGTTCCACTCTATTGCTGTGCGCATTATAAAAGACGTTTGGAAACGTTTAGTTCGAATTAAATAGATCGCCTGGTAAATTTGACCTCTAGAGTGTTGTGTTAAAAGTATTCTTATGTTAAATTTTAAAGTTATGTTTTTAATTTATTAATTGAGATAATGTGCCTTTTAAGATAGAATAGTTCTTATGTATGGTAGATATATTTTTAAAGAGTATTATAATTATGTATTTATGCACTTGGATATCATAAAAGGGCAACCTGTAAGAATACTCTTAAGTTGTTAAATAAATTTTATTTACAAAACAACATAATTATTATCTAAATACATTTACATAACACTAAACAAAACAGATTACAAATTGCAAATTACAAGTTATTAACACGGATATAACAACAAGCAATTATATAATTAATTACATAACAATTTATACCTAATTGTAGAGTCATTATTAATAATGATCTTGACTCATTACGAACCGATTCACGGAACTGGTATCATTCATTGTTTACCAACATTTTTCCTGTACTTTACTTATATACCAACTCTGTTTCTATGTAATCTATATGTCTCAGCCAACTGGCTTTATCAGCCGTTTAATTGTCTGCCCAGCCTTTTCAATGAGCGGTGCCGTTTAATCAGCGGCCTAAATGACATCTAGCCAATGCGTTTAATACATATCATGACCGGACTGGTAAGATACTTGTGCCGTTCATAGTATAAGGTTATCGTGTGACGAAAAAATATGAAATATTTAATTTTGGGAATTTTAAATTCAAACAATTATAATCAATTAAGATCCAAGCGCTGGCTTTTACCTTGGACAAAGGATAAGCATTGCCATACAACGTGGCAACGCTGCCAGCCTTTTGGGTACTTTACCAGCCAGCGATGCGGACCAATTTTTCGACACCATATTTTAGACTATTTTTAGTTAGGTATTTTTTTTATTTAAGTGTGTAGTGACCTATCTTATATAAACTATTAAATATAAATTATGCAATTGTTTCAAATTAAAATCAAAAATAATTTATATACATTTTTACAAAGTAACCTAACAACTAGTATTATATAAATTCAAAAATAAAAATAAAATAATTTAATGTTACTAACATTCAATATACAAACAAATATTTTGCATTAGTAGATAATTTCTTATCAGCTAACCGGCGTAGCTATGACGCGTCTTTTGTTCTAGCGGCCGGCAGGCCTGCTACGTCACACGAACCGGTTGCGCGAACGAGACGGTACTAACAGCCCGTTGCGCTCGCGCAAGTGCGGTCGATGTGAGCTACGCGTAGGCAGTATGTTCACTGAGCCGATACCGACCACTGCTATAAAAATCATAGCTTCGCCGCGCTAAACTATAACTGTACTTTTGCTTACTTTCGTGCATCTATCATCTAAGCTATATTTCTACCACTCCTTCTTACTCTTCTTAGTGGAACTCTTGTGTGTGTCTGTGAAATAAACTTTCTTTCTTCTTCTTGTGTACTTCGGAATTTCCTTTATTTCTTCAATCTACCTACATCTTCACACACGTCAGCCATCTACAAGTGTATATATTGTAAATAGTTGTACATTATGTATTTAATAAAGATATATAAAGAAAAAAAAATTGCATTCTAACCTCAACAACGATGCCCCGTCGGTCAGGGCTCCTATTTCTGTCTGCAGGGTTTAGAGGAACCTAACATGAATAGCATGACGGGAGCTAAGTTTTCACTCTAGCTCCCGTCATAATATTTGAACCAAACCTATCTGGGTCGGGGTGCCCTAAGCTCCCTGCCTTATATTCCGCTACTTGGCTAGGCAAGTTATTAAACGAAATTGAACAAATTTATTTAACTTGCTGTTCAATTAAATGCCAGGAAGTAACTTAGGCCGCTGATTGAATGGCGCCGTTCAAAGAAAAGCCTAGGCCGCCAATTAAACGGCTGATCAAGCTAGTAGACTGCAACAAATACGACTAAAAACAGAATAAACACAATACCTGAAAAGGGGTTTTTGAACTCATGATTATGAACGGTGTGAAAAATAGAAACAAAATTAATACCAATTAAAACTTTATATTACACTTCTTTTATATTGCATAATCCTTACTTATACTACAAATATGCAGATGAGTCTATTTCTATAAACACTCACACGTAAATTAATAAACTGATTTTGATGAACTTTGCTACAGAGATAAATGGAAACCTGGAGACGGTTATAGGCTACTTTTTACGAAAATCACGAGCGAAGCCGGGTGCTAAAGCTGTTTATTATTAACAGCTTTTGCCCCCGACTTCGTACGCGCAAAACCCGCTTTTTCCCATACAGGAAGCAATTTCGGGAAATCCCCTCTTTGTGCTCCCCTACGATTGTAGCTAAAATTTAGCAAATAGGTTCCTTGGGGAGTCCCAAGGAATTTACATGCCAATTTCAGTTGTCTACGACCATTAGTACTCAGTCATGAAGAGTTTTATATATATTGATAGATTTTGGTTTTCTCTAAATATTGCAATAATGAAATAGTTATTTATTAATGTAAAGTTAAAGAGTCAACAATGTTGAAGATTCTTATGACTAAACAATTAAACAGCTAGATAAATAAATTACTTCATTTCAATGGGTCTTTGTTTCAATTTCTTATTAAAAAAATCACGCCATAATTCTCGGTTACTTTTTACAATAGGAAAATATAAATCCAAAGCTATAATATTTATATATTCTACCAAGTCACCTAGTATATCAATTAAAAAGAATGGTATCTGAATAACTTGTAAAAAACCAGTTAGCAAAATGATCACATCACTAAGAATAAATATCAATGTAGCTATGTAGAAGCGACGCCATTTGTTATTCGATGTACTCGCAGTAGAAACACTACCACGGAACAGAGAACTTAAAACTGCTATATAAATAAACAAATTAATTGCCACAGGCATTAATAACAACAACATAGCAACTGTGAAATTCCGAATTGTAATTTTAGGTCTCATAAAATAGTAAACAAGAAACTTCATGAAGTAAATAAGACAAACTATCAAAGGTATACCCCACGCAAATAAGCTACTCTTCAGATACCTCCTCCGAATGTCAACATTGAAAACTTTAACAAAATCGACATAAAAAATATAGCACAACACTAGTAACCAATAATTATACGCTAAAACACAGTACAAGAAGACACATACAGATAGGAGGCGGAGTAACGGGTGTTTTACAGTCTCTGGTCTTATTATATAAGACGAAACTGTCACTAGAAAACGGAGCACATTAGCCAAGACTGCACTGAGAAGCACATAGTTCTTGAAGTGACGATACTTCTTGATGAGGCACCACGATGTCACACCGTATATGAACACAGCCAGTGTGATCGCAAACAAAATCCAGTTGAAAATCTCGAGGTATTGTATAGTGTTGGCACTGGTATCATTTACACTGGTCTTGAGAATATTGGTGGTGTTATTGGCCATGGTAAGCGTCGCTTGTGCCGTTCGACACGCGTCTACACTGGTACGCACCTCACAGGGTTATAGTTGTTTTGATACCGGTTTAGGTATTGGTAGCTTCATTAATCAAGTATGCTTAATGTCTACAAATTAAAGCTCGACGTTCGATGTGTTTTTTTGTTATATTTAAGGTCCTATTAAAATAGGTGGTGCCTTTTTACCGCGAAAAGGAGTCGTTTCGACCTAACTCCGACTTTTCGGGGTACTTCTGTTCCTGTAACCGATCGGCTCGAGCTCCTAGGCATGGAGTTGACAACCAGTCTCAACTTTGGTGCCACCATTGAGCACAAAGCCCAAACTGCGGCCAAAAAGCTGGGCATCCTAAATAGAGTGAAGCGATACTTCACGCCTGGACAGCTTTTAACCCTCTACAAAGCACAAGTCCGATCCTGCATGGAGTATTGCAGCCACCTTTGGGATGGCTCAGCTAAATACCAACTTGCCGCGCTTGACTCGGTGGAACACAGAGCTAAAAGGCTCATTGGCGACGTAAG
>NDFZ01005490.1:180167-413812 GCA_002192655.3 Mamestra configurata
GCTAGGGCCAGAGCCTGCCAGGGTTGCGGAATTTGTTCGAAAGAGTCACCGCGGCCCTGGAACGCAAAGGGCTTTAGAAGGAACACGGATGGGTTTTAGTCAGTAAAAGTCTGACACGCCCTTCCGCTCAACCCAGAGCCGAAGAAGTCATTTGATGATTTCCCATCCTTAAAAAAAAAAAAAAAAAAAGGTGGTCAAATTTTAACACAGCATTCAGTGCGTGTAACCAAAGATATCTAAACAAAATGAAAACACTGATAAAAGTGATTTTATTTTGACCTAGAGTAACTTTTTTTCGGCACACTAGAATAAAATAAACACATTCATTACGGGTAGGTAGGTACTCGACGTCGTGACTTGTGCCTGCACATTTGTAGTATCAGAATTATGTGATAACAAAGACATGGATGTGTTTATGCATAGGGTGAAAACATTTTTTGTGTATTTTCGTTAGCTATTTTTTTTCTTGCAATTATCTAAAGCGTTTTCCTTTTTTTTTAACCATTGTTTTTAGTTTGGTGGTCTGAACGATTTCTAAAAATTTGGCCATCTATTTTAATTTATTTTATTTTAGTTAAACTTACAGCTTAACAAATACAATAAGTAATAGTTGAAACAAAATATGGCCATATTATGATTTATTTATTTAATGGGACCTTATATAGATAACTACTGGTATTCAGCTGAACCCGGTTTGACTGGCAGCCGACCCCAATATAGTTGGGAAAAAGCTAGGCAGATGATGATAATGTAGATATTTAATATTATTATTAGACGTGTAAGCATTTAATTGCTTAACGATAAAGAAGACAGACAATCAATCTGCCTAGCCTTTTCGCAATTATGTTGGGGTCAGCTTGACCCCTGATCTTGAGCATGATCATCTGTGTCTGGGTGTAATTTGTCTATAATGTGTATGTATTTAGAAATATATAAGTATGTTTATCAGTTGTCTGGTTGCCATAGTACAGGCTCTGCCTAGTTTGGGATCGGATGACCGTGTGTGAGTTGTCCCAAGCTATTATTATTATTATAATTATTATTCCGTTTATTCATTTTTTAACTTATTTGTTACATTTTTAAATATTTCTTAAAAAAACAAAAATAAAAAAAACATTTAAAAATATAAAAATAGAATAAAAAATGAAATTAAAATGTAAAATATAATTATTATTATTATCAGATTAGACTAGGACTGGGGTCCCAGTCTAACCTGATGCAGCTGAATACCAGTATTCGAGCGATTGCTTATCTGACCTCTACAATACAATAACTGGGTACTACAATACCCATTGGCAAGACTGTTGTCAGATTTCCTGGCTTCTGACTGCCAAAGATGTACAAATGTCGACCGAGAGCAACGGCTTAACGTTCTTTCCGAGACACAGAGGACTCTAGGTATGTTAAAATGGTCACCCATCCACAGACCGACCTGGGCAAGCATTGCTTAACCTTGAAGATCTACTCGTGCGGCTGTTATTATTTAGCCTCGAGCCCCTTCTGTGACTCACCATAGAAGAATTTATTATCTACTTGATGATCTTTGCCATTCAACGTGGCAATGCTGCCAGTCTTCTGGGCACGTTTTCGGATGACAGATGAATACTTCGACGCCTAAGCGTATTTTGTTTTTTTATATTCATAAGTATATAGTATGTAGTTAGGTTTAGAATTTTTGGACGCCATATTTTAGGGTTAATTTAGTTAGGAGCTTTTATTTTTATTTCTAGTGATAGTTAAGTATTTATTAAAACAGTTGTAAATATCCTTGTTAGGTTGAGTAGATGTAAATAGTTTAAGTAAATAGTTTTTGGTAAAAAATAAAAGATTAGGTGCTGTTTAGATTAGGTATGTATTTAAAAAAAAATACTATCTCTGTGAAAAGAATTCAGTACATATCTTATGTTGCATACATTTCGAGAAAAACCCCTGTAACAGAAGGAGAAAAAAATGGAGCGAGCTTACCCAGAAGAAGCCTGTTCACTCTAATTTTGAAGGGATTAGGGTTGTATGCGTTCGGAAACACAGACGCAGGCAGAGAGCTCCACTCCTTTGCTGTGCGCATTATAAAAAACGTTTGGAAACGTTTAGTGCGAATTGGTGGAATAGCAACAAGGTAGGGATGGTAACTTGCAGTTTAATCCAGGTCTTCGTCAATCGATGCCTTCCTCCCATCATTGGGATTTACTGGCCCGAGAGGATGTTTAGTGTAGAGCTGTTGGAGAAATTCCACGAGAGCCCGATCGACCGCCAGATCAAGCATCGTAAGTCGAGGTATATTGGTCACACGCTCCGAAGGGATCCCAATCACATTCGATCCAAACAAGTCTTCGACTGGAATCCTCAAGGAAAAAGGAAGCGTGGCCGTCCCCGTCAAACCTGGCGCACGATGAAACGCACCGTGTTGGCAGAGGCGAAGCAAAGCGAAGCGAAGCGAAGAGTGAAGTGAAGCGTGAATCTCAAGACCGCTCGCGACGGAGGACTACTGTGGACGCCCTCTGTCTCAGCTAGGGTTCATAGAACCTTAACTACTACTACTTAACTAATGCTAGTACTAATTTTATTTTATAAGGTACCGACCTTATAAAATAAAATTAGTACTAGCATTAGTTTTACATTTATATTAACATTCGTTAAAAGAAACGACTGTCTCACGGGCCTGCAAATTTGAGGCCATGACGTCCTCTCTAGAATCTGACAACTGATTTTGTCGTATTTAGATGCGCTGATTATGCTTTCTTTTTTGTCAGTGGCGTCTCGCAGTTCAACCTATAAGGTTGTCGACTGCTTAACCGGGCTTGCCTGTGGTGGCCTTAATATAATATTAAAGCCTCCAGCCAGGGCTTATAAAAAACTTAAAAACTAAGCGACTACACGCTAAGGGCACCCCCATTGGGGTACGGGCCTCGGCTTAGAGCGTCGCTGGGGGAGGAAACCTAGGGACGGGCTGGATCGAACTAGAATTATTATTAAGGGGTGAATTTAAGACTAAGGCTCAGCGGCGCGGGCTGGCTCGAGCAAGGGTCGGGGCGGAGCGCTGTACGAATATGTACAGCTTTTTTCTATCACCTCCAGATTGTTCAGAAAAGCTATATATAGAAAATCGAGAAAAACACGCAATCTGAAAGATTTCCTATTTTGTTTAACACACACTACCTTTAATGTAAAATGCATTGATATTATTACGAGTGTGTATTACGAGCTATGAGCGGACTTCCATACAAATAATGTCTTGAGTTTAAGTTGACTTTATTGCGCTGAGTTAAGGTTTCAATTTCCTTGAATTAAGGATTGTATTAACTTGTCATGACACGGTGCTTCTAATTTTAGTTATTTTAAAGATTTTTCCGCCAAAAATTAGCACCTATTCTTAATGACGGATATCGATTCAGAAGCCGATTCTGAATCAACTACTTTCAGGAATATTCTGTTACACATTGTATTTGTAACAGCAGGGGGTGGCGAGCGGTATATGTCAGGGTTTGGAGTCCCCATTTCATTGGGGTAAATGATACAGTATAATCAATAACAGGATTTTATTACACCATAAAAAACACACAGATATAATATAAACGATCATTTATTAAAATACAGTCACTCGAACAGACATTTAAGCTCACAGTTCGTTTAGAGGCAAAAGCCACCCAAATACACAGTGTATTAGCAAGCTAATACAGCTATGTGAATATACAGTAGTGCTGTACCAGGTAAATCGACAGTTTTGTCGGGAGCAGGAGCTCTTTATTGAGTCAATTCCGAAGATAAGGCTAAGACTCAATTTAAGACTCCTTACACGAGTGCAAACTCTTCTGTAAAACGATTCCCACTCCACGACAACTCTGTCCGATGACATTGTAAATTAATTAAATTGTACAAGAATAATTATCGTAAATGAACAATAGTGCGTTAACCAAGTAAATCGTTCTGAAATCAAAATAATATGTAATCAAAATAAAATGTATTAAGAAAGACAAACGGTTACTATGATTTAAAAAAAGTTGCCAAAAAATCAATTCGTTTGTACAGAGTCCTCAATAAATCATGTTTTAATTTATTAGACAGTAAGTTATAGTGACAATCACTTAAATTAAAAATAAGAAAAACATAACAATTCTGTTTGCATAGTTTGTCAACTACCCACAATTGTAATTGATATTTTTTATAATTAGGTAGAGTCATTTATGTACTTACACTAATTTCATACAGTGAAAGAATAAAGTGGATATGTCTCAAATCCCGAGATTAATTTTAAAGAGCAGAAAAATCCCGTGATTTATTAAATAAAAAAGTTATTTACTTAAACACAATTTAAACAACCTCATTTACATCAACAACATTGAATGTCCGAAGTTGCAAAATTCCAATGCGCACACGCGCGATGCTGCCACATTTGTAGTTCGCACAACATAGCTTGTGAGAACAAAAGAAAAATTATTATTATTTATTTGTTGGCCACACGGGATTGTCTATTAGAAATCCCGGGAAGATCCATATTAATATCAACATTTCGATGCAAGTACATAAATAACTCTACCGAATTCCGACCTCTGTTGATAACCAACTTCGACATATAGATAATTCAAACTAGGTTTGCTAAGCCTGAAATTTATATATCGATAATTTTATATGCATCTTTGTACCGTCGCAACCCTAGTTTAACGCTTCGTATAAGTAACGATAAATGTCACAGTACAAATAGCGCGCGCCAAACAGCGCACGCGACGCTCACCATGACCGATAATGATACTAGTGCATATGATCCAACTGAATACGACAACAGTGAATATGATACAAGTGCTAACTACTCTATAGAAAACGATACAGATTTAATGCCATATAAAATCGCAATGTCCACATGGATAATAGTGTTTCTTATGTCTTCAGCTGCCGTCGTATACGGAGTGATATCGTGGTTTATCATCAAGAAGTTTCGCCATTTGAGGAACTATGTACTTCTGAGTGCAAATATAGCGAGTGCCATGCGATTGTTAGTGCATATTGTGACAATAATAACGTTACTTTATTACATGGAAGAAATACAAGAGCATCCTGAATTTTGGATCTACCTTATGGCTTCAGGTGTATACTTTTATTTATCGACTCATTGCTGGTTCCTAGTATTAAGTTATATTTTCTATGTTGATTTTGTGAAAGTTTTCCATCTTGACAATCGTAGGTACCTTAAGAGTAGCTTAATTTCCTGGGGTTTACCGTTTGTAACCTCGGTAATGTACCTTCTTGTTAAACTTAATTTGAATATGTATGCTTATATGGATAAAATATTACACGCTATTATTGTATCCATATTATTAATACCTGTTGTAATCGGATTGGTTTTATACCTGACTGCTCTATATTCTCTGTTCCGCGACAATTTTACTGTCACGAAAACATCTACTACTGATTGGCGTCGCTTCTGCATAGCCACGTTGATATTCTTACTCGGTAAAGTTCTATTTTTAATCAATTTACTAGAGATATTTAAAAAAGGAGTAATGTTTGTTGAAATAATAGCAATGGTAGGAGAATTGCTACACGGTTCAGCTTTGGCTGTGTATTTTATAACTGTAAAGAGTAATCGGGAAATGTGGCAAGAATTTAGAATAAAAAGATCAATACAAAAGTTTAATTGTTAGAAATCAATATTTTCGACATATTTCAGCAGATCCTAGAATATACTAAATTAACCATTCATATTTCATCCAGTTTGAAAACTTGTCAAATGAAATTGTATAGTGCAGAATATTATGGTCATGGTCATGGTATTTTTTTTAATTATTATTGTTTTTATAACGTTAAACTACTGTTTATTATTAACACTACTGTTTTTTGTTTATGTATGATTGTCCTGTTCTTATTATGAGGTGTACAAAAAAATAAATATTATGTTGGCTCTAGTTCATCACTTGTGGCTCCAGTCCCAATCCTATTGTTAGACTATACTATTGCACGTGTAAGCGGGCACACTATTTATGCCCGGAGGCATAACTAGTTTGGTTTACTTGTTAATGCTTGAGTTTGTCTATTTCTGATGGCTTAATGGAGTGTGCTAGCTATCAAGTGTCAATTAATTTCATTTAATTTAATTTACAGTTTGTATATTTTTTTTTTGTGTCATGTATTGTAAAATACTTTGAATACTACTGTTTAAATTCATGTTTTTAAAACTTAACAGACAGATGTGTTGCTGGGGAGTTCGTTGCACCACTTCTTCTTCCTAGCTATAACACTAGGAAGTGGTGACGGGCGGTCGTTTTGGGGGCTGTCTTTATGTAGAGCTTTGACGTTCAAAAAGTGCTGGCACTCAGCCTAATTTGAATAAATGACTTTTGACTTTTGTTTTTTTTTTATTTCAAAAATAAGTTTAATTAGTCATATTAAGTGAGTGCTTAATGTATAACAGAGTATGTATATATATAGTCCTTCTGACCGATTTCGGCCATGGCAGCCAATCTCAACGAATAATTATTTATTGGTATTATTGGTTATAATTATTATTATTTATTATCAGGCAACTAAGGCCCGTAGATAAAATACACAAATTAAACATACAAAAAAATAAACTAATACATATTAAACTTGCTTAACTTATAAACTAAGACACACAAAGTGCCGGAGTCGAGTTACGCTGCGCGGAGTCGCGTAGCCTGCCGCGAAAACGTCGGTAAACTACACCCTTCGGCCATAACTCTTCCTTTAGGAACGTATCGAGATGTTGTGTCGGAACCCGCACCACAAACGACTTGAAGTTGGTGTTGTGACGCTGCTCCAACTTCTCGACCGTCAAGGTCCAGTTGGTCTTCACCTTCATGTACTCCACGATCTCCTCAACTTTCGTGGAGTGATGCAGTCGGGACACATACAGCAACGTCGAAGGTATCGCTGGACGTAGCAGCATATTTGGTCCTGTCAGTCCAGTACCGCATTGATTGCGAAATCTTCTACTTCTTCTTCTTCTGTACTTTGGTGAAGCCATCCTCATCACACTCTTGCTTGTCTGAACAGTGCTGTATCGGATTCCTTGGAATATAGTGTTTGCGCAACTACAGGTGCATTCCCTCTTCCATCACTCTTATTTCCGATGGGACGGCATCCCGACACAATCGGAGAGTGATCTGGCGCAGGACCAACGGCTTGACGTGCTTTCCGAGGCACGGGGGTGTCCGCATCATCATCTTCCAACTCCGGGCTGTTTTAGAGAAATTCCTCTTGGAAAAAAACAAATGACACTTCAATCTAACCCAGGATTCCACGCTCGGCAGTCGCTCTTGCGGCCGCAAGACCAACAAAGCAGTCAAAAGAGTATGTAACTACATACCGGAACACAACACAAAATAATTAATTATCTCTTTATGCATATATCAATTTTCTCCGAATCTAATGTCTACTGTAGAAAAGACTATTGTGGATACCCTCTGGCCCAGCTAGTGGTCATTGATCCTTATCTCAGCCAATCAGCCAAATCTAAAAGACTAGTTCATTTAAAATTTGGTAACCATATAATGAACTTCTGCGAAAAATACGAACGTGTACCAAAAAGTTGGTGTGTACCAAAAAGGTGTAGTGTACTAAAAAGGTGGAGTGTACCTAAAATAATAAGGTGCCTATTTAATGTCAGATAAATTAATAAGTAGTTTTAAGGTACTAACATAGTTTTTAAGCCTCACTAATAATTTTATATGTTATGTTCTGAAATAAAGTATTATATTAAAAAGGTTTTCAAAGCGCGACATATTGAATGAAAGGGCTTGTGAGGGTTTCAAGATTTTTTGTTTTATCATTTTATTTTTTTCTGTGCTATACATGAATAAATATACTGTAATGACAAAATGCCCAGTTTTCCCACAATATGTAAGTACTGTGTCCTTAGATTGCAACTTGTGTTAATATCAAAGAAAACTGATAAAATATTGTATTTGTTTACTAACTATTGAAAAGTAAACGATTCAACAAAACAGAAACTGTGAACTTTATTTAGAAAATTTACGGAATTTAAAATATACGTTTATATACTTTATTCTACGTTTCTGGTCAAGGAAAATTTAAAATAAAACGTGTTTGGTACACAAGTCTCTTCAACAGTAAAGCAATAACACTGAAAATAAATAAGTTACTCATAAACCTAGAATTTCGGAACAAAATAGAGTTATAACTGTTATTTGTTTACTTACTCGGTATCACATATCAGTGTGGACTTACGTCACACTACGCAAATATACCAACGTAAATTATTAGGTGTAGTTAACTGTCAATGTTTTAGGTGGTATGACACTTCACTTCACACTCACTACACCCAACTTTTAAGGTGAACTAGTGACCCGCCCGGCTTTACCCGGATGTATATTTTTTCAAAATTTTCTTTCGTAGGAACCTTCTCCTGACAATAACAAACACAACAAAAAATAAAATAGGGAAATAGGGATTCATTTTTATATATATAGATGTTAGACAAACTTATAGCACACTATTAGTTTACATGCCACCAGTGTATATGTCACTACTGCATACGACACTAGTTTACACAAACCAAATGCATGCAACACCAGTGCATACGTCAATGATAAATACCAGTGCAAATAAACACTAGTGCATATGAAAATAGCAGCAGCCATCTGAAACCGCATTCAGCTGAATATCAGTATTTAACGTGGAGCGGCTGCCTTCCAGACCTTCACTTTTTACCCATTAACTGGGTAACACGGTAGTTCTTGGCAAGTCAGACTTACTGGCTTCTGACAATCCGTAACAACTGCCAAAGATCTACAAATGACAGCCGGGACCAACTGCGTAACGTGCTCTCCGAGCCACGGAGGAAACTCGGTATGTTTAGATGGTCAGCCATCCACAGACCAACCTTGGTAAGCCTTGCTTAACCTTAAAGATTGACCCGTACGACTGTTATTATTTAGCTACGAGCTCCTCCAAAATAACAGCAGCGATAGTGGTTTAATCCATGGTGTATTTTCTTTAACACAATTATGTGTTTCATTTTAATCATATCCGGTGGGAGATCATGTTGTCTCATTGTTACCTTTTATTTTATATATTTTGTCGCTCAACCAGATTTGTTCCTACTAAAATCGGGAACGGGATAAAAAAATTATGTCCTTCTCCTGGTTCTTAGCTACCTCCCTACCAATTTTCAGCCAAATCGGTGCAGCCGTTCTTGAGTTATAAATAGTGTAACTAATACGACTTTCTTTTATAGATGAAAGTTTGTATGGCTGAGTGTTTGGGTGTTTGAGCCTCAATCACGCAAAAACGGCTATAGAGATTTCGATGAATTCTTTGGTACACATATAGTTCATATCCCGAAATAACACAGGCTACTTTTGTCCCGGTAAATAGTATGAATTAATGGGGACTGAGGATGAAGGGGAAATTCAGAGCCACTGCTGGTTGAGCGCTAAAGATTCACAAGTACCAGGAGACCAGAAACATCAAGTACCAGGAGACCAGGACGGAAAGTCTCAACATACACCGATAGAATTTGTTCGGTACACGACAGTCAATCTCGAAGGCGATCCACGATCAAAATCGATGATTTGATCCGTGGATTGCGTTCAAGATAGACTGTGACAAGGAGACCCAGAAATATGTCGAGGCAACTGGAATTGTGCGCAGTAATAATTCACAAAATCCAGTAGACCAGAAACATGTCGAGGTATTTCCGGAGTTGGAATTGTGAGTGGTAAAGATTTTTAAACTACCACCACCAGATCCATAAATACCACCAGAATACCAGACCACCAGATCCATAAAACCACCAGAATCATAAATATTTAACTTCAAGCTTTGACCCTTTTCGCTTTTACATGTAGGCGACTTTAGCAGGGCGACAGTCGCGTGGCTAAAGTTTGTAGTAGTTTCTTTATCATTTACTAGTTGCCGCCCACGGCTCCGCCCGCGTGATGGTCGAAAATTATCCTAAGGGAACATATTCCCGGAATAAAAAGTATCCTATATGTTATTCTAGACTATAGTCTACCACTGTGCCAAATTTCATTAAAATCCATTCAGTAGTTTTTGCGTGAAATAGTAACAAACATCCATCCATCCATCCATACTTACAAACTTTCGCGTTTATAATATTAGTAGGATTTTTAATAATGTGAAGGCATGTGCTTCTGCCGCGCTACTTTCGCGCTACTAACGTGCTAATGTGAAAGCAGCCTTAGAGATAGCGCGCACGAGCAACTTTTGTCTCCGCAACTAATTTGTCTCTCACATCAAGTCTATGGGTTAACATGAAAGTGCTTGCATGTAGCGACGCGTCATCCGAGAGACTTTTCATATAAACCGTGTTTCATATAAGCCGAAAACGTAGATGCTGAGCCAGAAAAAAGAAATGGGGGCAAGCGGGTGAAACCGCGGGATACAACTAAGAAGTATTTTACGTTTTGATGTGATTGGGTTATTTCTCTTTGGAGCCAGTTCTAGAGATCACGCAGACGAAGTCGCCGGCAGAAGCTAATAAAAGAACGAGTTTACAAGGATAACAATATTCTGGTATCACGAATTCTAAACCGATGTAGAGAGCATTCCCATGAAAGCTGCAAAGTGATAATCAACACGAGCGAAGTCGCGGGTAGGCAGGCCATGTCCAGCAGTGGAAGCAGTGGACGTCTTTCGGCTGATAAGATGATGATGACTTTAGATAGCAAATAAACAATAATTAGGTATTGATACTTTGCTCTCTGAAGTACTTCAGTAAGTAATCATATTGCTAAAAGTTGTAAAGTATCAAGATTATGTTTGTTGTTGCAAGTAAAAATTGCTGTTTTTCGTTGTAATCATCTCGTTTCTGTTCTCACCAGACTCTACGAAACACAGACGACAGTAAAACTAAGATAGTAATGTTGCTAACGGCAAAAAAAACATTGCCCGCTGGCAACATAAATTTCTATGTTCAATATTATTTTTTGAATTTGGATAGCAAAGTGTGTGAATTAAATACCCAAAAGATCTTTTTTTTTTTTGGAACGATGTTCCTTATCGTTGTGAAAGGGGGCTAGACGGAAAAAAATCAAACGAAAAGTTGTAACGACACTTTTTTGATTGTCTTTTGTTTCTTTTATGATTGAATTTCGAAGAAGAATGTGGTTTTAATTTCGAAATAAAGCGCCAAAATATAAGATACAAATATTTTGATAAAAGTAATTGATTAGACACTCATTTTTCCCCCGGCTCAGCTCCTTTTATTCTATCCTAGAAGATTTTATTGGAATATGATGATTTTTCGAAGACAAAAAACAGCCTCTTCATGAATGAGTTTTCTTAATCGGATTAGTATCTACAGTAGAACGGCACAAAGAATTTTACCGTTTATAATAATTATTAGTATTGACTATTTTGAAAAAAGGAGTCTCGTAACTTATATATCATTGTAAGTAGGTACCCAAAAACTTCTCAGGTACACACAATCCAGAATAGAAAGTTGGTATTCATTTCAAATACTACAAAAAAACATGCGAATCAAAAAAAAAAAATTGCATGATTTCTGCCCTATTTTATGAACAAACAGTTTTAAAACTATGAAACGTATCAGTTATTTAGCGTAATAGACTTAATTGGCGATCGTTCTAACGCAACAAATTGAAGCTGAAAACAATACAAATATGTATTTTAAAACTTTTATATTTTTTTAGTTGTGAAATACTTTTTTAATTGATTAAATACTAGCTATTTCATGCGGTTTCACTTCTCTATCAAGAAACAGAACAGGGATGGTGTTTTTTTCAAGGATAACAAGTAGGCTACGAGAATGAGTGCTATGAGTTATGACACAGCGATACTGAAGCTTTCAATCTGCAGAAGAGTTGGTAATCCGATGAGTAGTTTAGATATTAAAATTAAATGATAAATTATATTTATTTGGAACTTCGTTCCATCCGGGTGTCCCTTGACACCTCTCAAGTTTTTATTTATATATATATTATTATTATTATTTATTTATTCATTTATTTATTTCTTTATTTATTTGGAAACTCAACAGCTTATTATTAATGTACATGAGTTATGAATGTTCACCTCCCCATCAAGGAACAGCCAAATGCAGTTGCAACACTACACAGAAACAGCAAATTTTTATTTTTATTTATTGGACCAATTTAATTTAATTTAATATACTTGAATAATTTGATTGTATTGGAATAATTTTATCTAATTTAATTGAATGTAATTTACTGTAATAATTTTATTCTAATTATTAATTTTAATCTAATTATTATCTAATTCTAATTTTAATTTAATTTTGTGATTATTTTATTTTTATTTTGTAGTTATGTAAACCTAGTTATATGTGCATGCTGTGGTCTCCTATAACTGAAGGAGCACACTTGAGTGAACCACTGTATCACTGTGTTTTATGTTGGATGTGTGTATCTTTTCTTGGAGATCCAAATAAATAAATAAATAAACACAGTTACTGGCATCTTAGAGACTGCATACACGGAACATTGATAGCAAGATGATAAAAATTATCTCTTAAGCCAATAATAGAGTTTCACGGCATTGACAAAGCTATAGGTACATGGTATGGTTATATCAATAATTAAAAGAAAAACTTCACTGGAAATATATTTAAAAAAAAGTAAAGGCTATCCCTATTTACAAATGCTGAACAGGGCGTAGTCGCGTCTAAAATAATATCAAGGTCAACTCGTACGTATAAGCGTTTATTTCTGTTCAGTTTAGCCGGCAATGCAGATTGGGAACTCGGCATACAATGTGTTTTTTTGCATTTTCGTTCTAATTCTAAAAACTTGAGTGATCAGAAGGAAGGCCCCTTAGCAAGGTAGGTAATCGAATTATTATGTTAATCATAATTAATTTTGTATTTCGAACTTTTTCCTTAGTAAATCTCTCCTGCGTTGTCTCCTCAAATACAAACATACATTTCTGACTCCTAGCAGTGATTTTAATAGCTAAGCTGACCAGGTAGTTTAGAAGACTGTTTTGTCGCTATGTATGTAGAGTCAGCAACAAAAGTCCATAGACACACTTACTTTTTACAAAATTATAATAATATAAACAGTCACAAAATGAATTAAGAATGACAAAAAAGGAACATACAACACAAAAAAATATTTTTGGATTTTGTTGTGTCTGTCTGTTCACGCTAATCTCCGAAGATACTCCACCAATTTACTGGGGTTTTCACAATTACATGCGGGTTCGTTCTGAGCTACATTTAGTCTTTGTTTCATTTAAATTGGTGGCCAGAAAAAAAAGTCAGGGTCATTTAAATATTTTAAAATTACGTATTAATGTTTTTTGACACGTTTTGTTGAAGCAGTCTTTAACCTATTTTAAGATCAGCTATTTTCGATTTAGTAGTTTAAATATAATTTATAAAAATCCCATAATACCATAAACTATTTAACTCTGAACTACATCTACTAAACCTAAAAACGTACAGACGCCAGCACATCAAGCTACCCGAAACTGTCAAATTTTCCCAATCAACCTTGAACCTTGAACCTAATGCTTCAGCGATAAAGTCGAAAATTGATTAAAAAAATTTGACAGATTGTTGTAGCTTGACGTGCAGGCGACTGTACATATACAAAAACAAAATACACTCAGGCGTCGAAGTATTCCTCCGCATCGCTTTTCGATTCAATGTCATTATAATTCGTAGACTGGCGGTACAGTGACTGCCTTCCAAAACACACGCTGTTGGTTCGAACCCCCAACTCTCGCATCTCTTTTTAAATTATTATGAAGTTATTTTTGTACTTTTTGCATTCCTGCAATACATATTTTTCGTTGATAATCGTTTTTTGAATACTTTTTACAACATAGTCATTTTTTAACTTCCAGCTATGTATTTCGGAACGTACATGTTTAAGTAAGATAATGTGAAGCAGGTACACACAGCGCCATCTATTTACCAAAACATGATGTTTAGTTATTTGTGAAAATACCTCTCAAGTACATGAAAAGTGAATAATTATGTAAATGCCTTAGAAAAAGTTGTTCTGAATGAAAATATTATTCTATTAGCTGTTGCCCGCGACTTTGTTCGAAAAGATCGCTTAGATAATATAATATGCACACGAACTGTCAATATCCTACATTACCAGACACCTCTAAGAATTGGGATTTGGGAAGAGTGTTATGTAAAACACACATTTTATCTCCTCTTCCGTTTGAAATGCCGACCAGTCCTAGTAATTTTTCGTGATGAAAAACGTTTTAATGACAACGCTTCTCTTTACATGATGTTAGTGGCGGAATCACCTGTACACAAGCAGTTGTTGCTAGGGTTATGAACACGCGATAGAGCTACATAAAGTTGGCCATGGGATAAGGATATATATATCAATATATGTATTTATGTCGTATAATGTCTGCCCATAGACTGGTCATAACTTATTACAGGCTTACTGGGCATTGAAAAAATTGAAGGCAATTACCGCAACCCTATGCCACGCGCGAGGATACGTACACACTATTCTTTTGAGCTGCTGTGATATAGGTGCATGACGCATTTATATACTACGTGTAACAGAATGAACGCAATCCCTCAAAAGAGGTCATTGCACTCATCATTATGAGCATTTTTACACACATCGAAGTCACGAAAAAAAATATTTTCAGGCATCACGTCCACTTTGTTACACGTTGTATAATGTGACATTAGAGCTAATTTGCCCGAACTTATAATTTAACAGTTCAGTTCAACTTTATTTGCGGGTTGTGCGTTTGACCTCAGTCTTCGGTGATCATCTTACATTACAAGTACAGAAATAAGTAAAAAAATTGGGAATTTGTTGTTTTAACACGTAAAATTTTTTTTTTGCGATTACAAACTTATTTTTTTCAGTTTAAGAATTGACCGTGACGTACATTAATGTATGGGGGAGAACATTTGATCAATACGCAGAAATAATAGAATTTACTGTTAAAACATTGTGACGGCACACACCACAATCAAAAAGATGTTTTTTTTTAAGTTGGTCAATTATTACTCGTTACCTTGAGTAACAATCCACCAGCTTAAAAAATGTAACTGATTAGGTAAAAATTTCGTAGTACCAAGTGTATTTGTAATATGGCTTACGGGGTGGATAATTACGGAAACCTAAACTGTGCGTGGCCCCACACGCACTTGGCCGGTTTTTGAGTATGCTCCAGGTGATTCCACCGCTAACATCGTGTACTTACCTATAAAGAAGCGCTATCTTTAAAAAGTTTATCATTTCCTATACATACCAAGACTGGTATTTTAATCATTTTGAACGGAAGAGGTGATACAGTCAGTGTCTTGCATAACACTTCTTCAAATTCCTAATTCTAAGAGGGGTCGCGGGCATCAGCTAGTAATGTAAACTATAATTTTACTGCATTTCAAGTATTAAAGTCAAAGTCAAAGTCAAAACGTTTATTTCAATTAGGCCATTAAACGGCACTTTTGAACGTCATCGTTTACAGTTCAGTAAAAATAATAGAATTACATTAATAAAGTGACTCTACTGTCCATTCGGAAAGGTAGATTCTTATGGAGAAGAACGGACAAGAAACTCCATAGTTACTCTTTTCAAATAATGATTTACAAAATTTGGTATACAAAAATTAATTTAATATTATGTGAGGACGATGCACCCAGAGTATGCTACTTATAAGAACAAAGTATCACCAGTAGAGGTAAACTTATTCATTTTCTAAAGAAATTTAAGTAAATGTTACTCACATATTTACAAACATTTGAACCATTAATTAAACAGTGTGTGAGTCAACAGAAAAATAGAAACACGAAAAAAAGGAACAGTATATCTATAAAGTTAATACATAGATCAACCAGTTGGATTTTGTCTACACCCTTGATTGTCCTATGGAGCAGGACCAGCATGTTTCCAAGCATTCTTATCCTGAATGTAATCTTCTAATTTGTAATATGCTTGTTTACAAAGTGTACTTTTAACATAAGTTTTAAATTTTCCTTCATTTAGTTTTAATATGTCAGAAGGTATCTTATTGTAACATTTAACACAATACCCCATGAAAGAACTGTGGACTTTAACTAATCTAAAAAATTCTCTATCTATTACCTAATACCTTCAGAGACAATATTAAATATTCGTAGCGTTGTTTACATTACAGTTAACAATTTATTTTAAATTTTCAGATACCGTCGTTCTCACCAATCATGTTCAATGGGGATAACCTGGGCCAAAGGCACCGACACCTAAACTCCTTAGTGCGCAAGGCTACAGAGAGCAGAGTTTTGTTCCAGGATGTCGAGGCTCTGCACGAAGAGTCTGCGGTCGATTGCCTCTTTAAAATTGACCTCCCCATAGAACTCAAACATGTAGAATACATTATTCGGAATTTAAAAGACGATGACATGTTATATGTGAGTAGAGCCCTGAAAGCAACATGGCTCATAGACTACCGTGACATTATTAACACTGAATATTTAGAAGATATCCTCTTCCCGGAAATGATCACGCCAGCAGTTACCAAAATGAAGCACTGGCTTTTCATCAATCTAAGAGACCCAGCAATGTGTCAGGAGTTCTATCAGCACTACAATGAGAACGCATTTGAGTTTGCGATAAAGTTTCTGAGTCACTGTAGTCTTGAGTTCATATTGGAAGAGGCTCCCAAGATATTAACTAAACTATCCACTCATTCATTAAAAGTATTGTGTGAGAAATGTCCTAAAGTTGCAAAAATATATTTTGATTCGTTAGCGACGGATGAAGATGTGAGAACTCGCTATCTCGCACAAGAACAAACCTACTACAACAGTGTGAAATGCGTACTGAAGTCAGATGCAGATGTGTTCCTTGACATCACGGAGAAGTATTTCAACATGAACCGCTTCGGCAGATTCAGTCCTTTGGCGACTGTCTACATTATGCGCTGCCATAAAACTAGATTCACAAATAAGTTGGAGCTGTACGTTGCGTACTTCCTGCACATCCCGACTGTTGCTGCTCGGCTCACTGTCAACGAGTGTCAGGAAGTGGTGGTGAAGCTAGCACGAGCAAGCTTCTTGCAGCGTTGGTTCCAGTACAAAGCAGTGGAGCCGCTGATAAAGCGTCTTAGACCTGATAAGAGAGCATCGTTCAAGAAACTAGTGTTCGTTGAGAAGAATATCGGAGAGAGCGTGTCGCATTGGCCGTACCCGACTCCAGAGTATCCTCCACTTTACGGCTCTGAACCGCATATTTTTGACGACGAGCATTGCATACCAATACCCGAAATACCCAAGGCAAATCTCGAATTGTTAAGAAAACAGCACATGGAATATATAAACAGAAAAATAAATTTTTGTTGCTTTAGAAACTACATGACGGAGTCATGTATGGTGAAAACAGAGTTAGATCGGTTGTTCGACGAGTTTCGTTTTATCGGATTCGACAGAGCTCTGCATGATTTGGGTCAGCGATTAAGAGCGGCGGGTTCTTCGGACCGGAGGCGCGATATCTTGCTTGTTCTGGTGAGCAAGAGCGGTGGACGCAGTGACGCGGTGGCGGCTCTGTTGTGTCTAGCAGCCCGTCATAGCAACGAGCCCCCGCACACTCGCGCCTCCATACTGCGCAGTCTCGTCAAGCGCGCTAACGTCTGGCGCCTGCCTGCTGTTGTCTGGCAACATTTTCTGCAATTCGGGCACGGACTCGGGCTCGACGGCGCACCATCCGAAGTCGCGTGCCGTGAGGGACTGCACTGCGTCGTGATTCGTCAGTTATTTGCAGGCGAATGCGAAGAAGCCATCCGTGACGCGTTTCTGAATGACTTTTCAACGCTGGCAGAGTATTCTCTCAACATTGACGAGCGAGTGAGCGTTGCTAACGGTCTTCAAAACATGTTGGCAGCGGCCGCCATAGACGTGGAACCAGCTGTAGCTGCAGAGCGGCTTAATCAACTGCTCGATGTCGTTAAAGTATACAATATTCGCAATGAGGCAGCATCATCTACGATGGAAGCAGTGAAGTGCTTAGCTTTGCGCGACGCAGATGTTGCTCGCCCCTTACTAAAACGGTTATATAACGCGAGAATCGGACGTCGTGCGTTATTTCGTGAAAACCTACAGTTTCGGCGCGATCAGGGAGCGCTCATAAACGCGCTACGTCACGACCCTTCCGCTCTCGAACTAGATAAGGCTGTAGATATACTAGCTACTGAAAAACAACAGTTTGACGAATTCATAAAGAAGCTTGTGATATACTTCAACCAGAAGGAAGATCTTGCAATACAACTCAGGAGCGCCTTGAAAGAAAAGATCGTTCAACGCAATGAAAGTTGCAAGAATGTAAAACTGGCACGACCGTTAGCAGTTCTCTTGTTCAAAGATTTTGAGAAAGAATTGCTTGAGTTTGACGCTGCTGGGAAAGAGAGTGTGAAGTTTGCGGCGGCGCTGAGGGCCTGCGCACACTGCGCTCGGCCTGTCGTCAACTTGGCGGAGTGGGGCTGGCGCAAGGCTGGCGTGAAAGCTGTCGCGACGCGAGCGATGCGCTGCCGGGAAATAGAAGGAGCTGCGTTATCTCGTGCGTTAGCGGCCGAGCGACGCACGGTGAGAGTAGCCTTAGCTCTGAGTATGCGATCTGCGAGCGGGTTACTTTTGGACACCTTTACATCAGCAGCGAAACTGCGGCCAGTGGTAGCATTGCGTGCAGCTTTGCCATATTTTCGTCGCCACGGAGCTATTGCTGACCCTAAAGTATGGGATATCATTCAACCCTTGTTCTCCGGCGTTGATTTCTCACACAACGGAAGACTTCACAAGTTACTTCGAAAAACAGAATGGATTCCGTCTCACATCAAAGCTGATTACTGTGGAACTCTGTACTTTGCTCTTGTCAAAATCTTAAAATCAGGTTCAGAATTAAGGTTCATGCTTCGCGATTTGAGCTTGCTTCTTCCTGAAGTAAGAGAAGATATTATCGAAAACATTTTGCTTTGGATGTTCGAGAACACTAGTGAGGAAGAACCGGCGATAGCGTACCCTGTAATATTTATCAGATACTTGATGTTATCTAGAAATAACGAGGATTTAGAGAGGAGATTCGATAAATTTGGTGATCGATTTTTAGAGCAATTAGAAAACTTGCGCTGCGAAAAAGAATCGAATTTCCAAAATAAACTAAAGCAAATTATAGCGAGCCTAAAATATAATACGGCGTTTCTGGACGCTAAATACACGTCGTGTTTGTCTGTAATCGAGAGGATCTTAGCTTGGACGCAGAATTTCATGCCGAAAGAAGAATGTTTTGATAAGTATGCGCACATACATTTAACAATGTTGTATTTCAAAGCTGTTAGACAGAGTTTGAAGCAGATGCCGGAAGTTTTCGCTGATCCGAAGAGGAGGCAGTCGGAAGGTGTGGAGGCTGTGGGCTTCGTCTTCGGCAGATATATAGTGAAGGAGGTTGCTGAACTCGTGAGCACGTACTTCGACTCCATAACAGAACTGTATACGGCTGCTTTAGCTGTTTACTTACGTGTAAACTTCAGGTACGTAGTCTCGAGGGCGAAATTCATTGAGTTCGTTCTCAAAGGTATGTTGAAGGAAGCAGTCGGTATTCAGCGGCGCATGGTGGTGTATGTCCTCAGAGAATTTCGGTATGATCTTAAAGATTGTACGAGAAAGGAGATTGAAGAACTAATGCTACAGGATAATTGTTGTGAGTTATTTGTTCATGCTGAAATATTGAATTAGTTTTTTCTATGAAATATGTATCCTTCCTAATATATTTTTTTATAATATGATGTGGAGTTCCTTGTGAATTGTTTTCTTTGAGTATCCAATTCTTCTTCGTATCCATACTAATATGAAATGAAATGAAATGAAATTGTTTATTGCCAGATTAACATCCAAATAGCACACATGAATAAGAGTAAATAATAAAAAATAAGTTGCAAAAACATGACAAATGCAAACTTAGTCGCCGCGAATCATGTTATCGGCGTATGGTAGGACTGCCATCTTTGATGAAGAGGGCTGTTGTCCCAGTCTCGCACCGCGGCTACCAAGGAGTTAGCGGAGCGAAGTATGGCGGAGCGTGCGGCGGCCGAGTGGTTCCTCAGCACATTCATGTCACAATTTCACATTTGTGATATTAGTATCGTGATAGTAGTTGTGATATTATATAGGAACTCTGTATTTTTTACTTCTTCACGTTTCAGCGGCTGAATGGTGGATGAGAGCTTAGCACACAAGTAGACCACGTCCTGTAATAGAACATAGAATACTTTTTATCCCAGGAGTGTGTTTCCGGGGGATAATTCCGACTTTCATGCAGCCGAACCCGCTGGCCAGGAGACCAGAAATAGGTCAAAGTATTTCCGGGCTACAACTATGAGCGCTTAAGATTCATAAGTACCGGGAGACCAGAAATATGACAAAGTATTTCTGGAGCTGGAATTGTGAGCGCTAAGATTCACAAATACCAGGAGACCAGAAAACAAAAAACGCAAAAAACTTTTAAATCTATAGTCCAATCATTTAATTCTTTATTTAATGGAAAAATTACCTTTTCATCTAATGCATCCACAGTGCACACCACACATGTTTGGGAAGTGGTTCATTTTAGAGGACCGCAGACACCTTTCTTCTTCCACACATTCCTTACATACTACTACATCTGCCACACTGAGGCACTGTGCGCGATCTGGGCCCCAAGTCTGCTATTTTTTATAAATTCGTCATTCCAACACGATCCCATTGTCATTTTGCTAAAAGTTCGTAATCTGCTAATTCATAATGGTCGATCATTGGTCGGTCAATGGTCTCGCAACAAAATCGTGGTAGAATGACATTGTCGTATTGCCATTATTATAAAACCCGTTAGTAGAAATGATTTTTGAAAAAAACTACTACTAAATTTTATAATTAAATAATGCCAGATTTCTTTTAAATACTATTTATTGTTGTTCTATGCAATCTGAAGTAGTAAGAAGTTCGAAAATAGCAAAAACATGATGAAACTCAATTGTTTTATCTTTTTGCTGTCAAAGTCAAATGTGACATTACTGCACAGAGTGCTACTATACTGCTTACTGACGTTAAATCTGTTTTTATTTGTAGCGGCCGGTGTTTTGCAGTTAGGTTAAGTTAGTTATTTCATTTATTTTCAGTTATTTCACAAAATGGTGCTAATTGAGCAAATTTCGGCTCTCATGGACTTTCTGGAAAACCACAAAGACTTGGCGCATTTATTGTTCTTGATAGGTACAGTAATTTGTGAAACATTATGGAGGGCACTCTGTCCAATCAAATTTTGGTAGGACCCCGATGCATAAAATGCAAGTGCTATTAGAATCTGCAATAAAAAATAGGTGTAACAAATTAGTCAACCTATTTCATGTTATAAAGCTCTAGGATAGTAAATCAATGTCAATTTCAGTTTACTCACCTTCATTTCTGCCGATACGCTGTCGTTTCGGCGCGGTCTAGCCATAAGAGGAATGAGTTCTTCAATTAACCCCCTTACTGAGTCCTTTCCAAGGCGTAACGTTTTTATAAATTCCGCCTCGGGAATATCAATAAACGGGTTTGTATTCATTCTAGTCAAGCGACGGGCTCGACGACGTCTTTTGCATTCCGCCCATCTTTTTTCTCTAGCATCCACTACGTTGGCTAGCTCGAGAATATTTGCTCGTAGTGAATAAATACATTTCACCATTCAATATTCCACAAACACAATAAATTATCAAACACTTTGACAACCGAGCTAATATAAGCAATGACTGCACAATGACGTTCTAATGGTAGGTCACTGATCAAAGGAACTGTCAAAATTTTAGAAGATAAGTCAATCATTCATTTGTCATTATGTACGAGATTACCATTCTATGCCATTTCTTTCAATGGAGTGTCAGTGGTTGACCATTGGAAAATCATAATGACGCTATTATATTAGTAGATTACGAAACTTGTCAAAATCAACAATTATGAAATCAATGATAGACCATTATGATACTATTGTAATAGCAGACTTGGGGCCCTGTTCATCGGCTGCTGCATCGGATGAACGGCGTCTGCGGCGCCACCGCGCCCGTTGCGCCAGGCCGCACCCCTTATCGCCCCGTGTCCACCGCGTGATCGCATCGCTCCGTTCATGCAGCCGTCGCATGTTCTTGAAGACCATGAAGCTCCATTTATTACTTTATTAGTACGCCGTTATTACCAAAATTGTTTTTTTTTTTTGAAGAACGTCAATTGCATCTTTCTCCTTCTTTGTTTTCTGAGAGTTAATTGTTGCTTGACATATCTCTAAGGAAATTTTAATGGTCGGTCCGCTTCTCGTAGAAACCGTTCTCTTATTGCTGGGCTTGTTATTCCTCATACGAGTCGGTCTTTTATAAGATCATCATTCAAGTTTCCAAACTCACAAGTCTTGGCCAATTTTCGCAAGTCAAACACATATTGAACAATTGATTCATTTTGTTGCTGATCCCATGTAAAACTTGTACCGTTCCACCGTTAATATTATTTAACCGTTTGAACGCCATTATCACGTATACATGACAAGCAAGTGCGGGACCTGTACGCCAAACGTCACAAATATGTGACAACAAAGTACGGTGAATTTGTGGCTTGGCGTCGGGAGCACGCCGATGCTCTGGCGTTCAAAAGGTTAATATTATTTTTCGTTTTAAAATGCTTATCTAACTTTTTGCGCGCACCGTATAAGTCACTTCCTCACTTTGTTTCAATATTTCGCGGCATTGCTCGCCAACTATATGTCGGAAGATGTTGAGTTGTACCACTGTAGGTTTTTTTTGATAACTCACACTCGTCGAAATATATCGCAAAACCCTCCTTCCATCTTTCCTAACTCAACTTGCCAGAAATTTGAACGGTGAAGGAAGGTGAAGGACCTGGATGTTTTTTTTTGTAAACCAAATTTAATTTTATAGAATCTTATATGATTGAATCTAGTATTTTTATTTAATTTAATCCAGGACATTTTAATTTGATTTAATTTATTTTAATCTAGGACATTTTATGTATAATCTGTTTCTTTTATTATCTTATTTCAAAGCCATTATGATTTGTTTAAATGTTGACATGTTTGTTTTGAATATTTTTAATTTTAATTTTGACATTATGTACTATTATTATTATTATTCGAATACTTATTTTTTCTTATAAGTTATGTAGTCATATCGCAAGCCAATTATCTTTATTTAATATTTTTATACCCTTAAATTAATTATTTAGAGCCGTGTGCGCTCGGTTATATATAAGCTGTTTGTCTTTAATTGAGTGTGCATTATAGGATAATGTTAATGTTTAACAATTTTTATATTTTGTAAAGTTTTTATCATTTTGTAACACTCGCTGGTGATCTTTAAATAAATAAATAAACTCGGGGTCGATGCTCAAGACTTTGCAATTTTCTTGTTTGAATTTTAGTTTTTTTCTTAAAGAACTGTCGTAGTATAAATTCAGTGCAGTTTTTTTAGCATTGCGAACCGTCCTATGCTAGGTACAGCAAGTCGATTCTGTAAACATGTCAAAGAAGATGTCACGTGATCATGGACTGAGCTGTCATTCCATCTTGATTAAATGGCTTAACTGCTCACCTCGTGATCACTTCACCCAAGCCTTCAACTTCGATATGTTTGTAGAATCGACCAGCTGAGCAATCTATGTGCAGTGCAGTTCACTGCTGGTCCTTCAATCTACTCCTAACCAGCCATCCACCCGCTACAGAATACAAAACAGCAGGTCAATTCTGTAAACTTGTCCAGGTGAAGGCTTGGGTGAAGTGATCACGAGGTGAGCTGACAATCCATATAATAAAGATGTCACGTGATCACGAGATGAACTGTCATTCCATCTTGATTATATGGATTGACAGTTCACCTCGTGATCACTTAACCCAAGCCTTCACTTCGACATGTTAACAGAATCGACCGGCAGGTTCCGGCGTGTGATTGGTAGAAAATGGCGCCTACTTCTAACAGTAGAATAAAGATGTGGGACTGTAGGGAAGGCGGATTAATTAAAAGACATGAATTGTTTACGGTTTACCTACTAGTTTATCTATACAAATTCAATAAAAACACAGTGAAAACATATTAAAATACAACGTGTAACAGAATAAACGCAATACCTCTTAAGGTAAGCGGTAAAAACAGAACTCTATCTCTTTCTTCTTTTTCTCTTTCAAATAAAAATAAGACTCGACTTTAAATTAACTCTATTAGTGTTGTACTATATTGCGAGTATTTGATGTACAATAACAAATCAAAATAAACACTCTATACACAAATTATAAAGTCATTTCTATGCTATATTTTATACAATGCTATCTTTTTTTATTTTGTAAAAATGTACATATTTAATTCAAAATACTTAACATTTACATATACACTCAAAATGAAAATAAAACTCTTTAACTAAATAAGCCCTTAACTATGGCATCATAAAAATCGTCTGCATCGCCATCAAAGTGAACTCGAACTGTCCAAAGTATTGGAGGCATTGCTTATCCACTGTAAATGTAAAATCCAGCCCTTGGTGGCGCAAAGAGTCAACAAAGACTTGAATTGTTCTTTAAATAGTGCATGAGCACTCGGACCCCACGGTTCAAAAGTTTCAACCCCAAAGGGCTCGAAAATATAAGATGATTTAGGGGTCGACCATGTCTTATCTTTTCTTACAAGGGGGTACGAGGGAGTCTTGACAGTTCTTACGTAAGATCACAAATATACGCAAAGTTAAGATTTGAAAAAGTGCGGGCAACCGAGTGAATGCCGAGGTGCACTCGGATCCGTATAGGTCTATAATATGTATGTATTTAGAAATATATAAGTATGTTTATCAGTTGTCTGGTTGCCATAGCACAGGCTCTGCCTAGTTTGGGATCGGATGACCGTGTGTGAGTTGTCCCAAGATATATTATTATATTATTATTATTATTATTAAACTATTTCCATGGCAACGTACCCGCGCTACCCGCACTGCGCCTCCCGGGAACTCACCGCTTGTGAACTAGACTGTCACTTATTTGCGTAAACGACACTCGTTATTGCGTTGATGATTTATTATTGCAGTTAAATAGTTGAATTATTAAAGTGTGTGAACTTTTTAAATTGATGTGTGTCAACTAATGTCTTTATTGCATATTATTCATGACCTCCTTACCTATTCTTACGTAATAAATATTAAACATGGGTGTGGGTCGGCCTATTCTTATTTTTTTTAATTAGTGGGGGTGGGGGTCAAAAACTAGTAAAAATCGTCTTACGTAATAAATGAATGGCCCCTAGTGACAAAGGTCTTAGTCTTAGTGTTATGGACATAAGTCATTTGCAAGATAGGTTTGTTTTTCGAACTATCATCTGTTCTGGACTTCTTGTGAAGTAGAATTACAGTAGACGCTGCCCATAGATTAAGTATTTAAATCCGTTATAAAAAAATTATAGGTCCGTAAGTTTGTTCAAAATAGAAGGAACTTGTGGCTAAATAATAACAGCTGCACGGTCCGTTCGTCGAGGTTAAGCAGCACATGCCGAGGTCGGTCCATAGATGGGTGACCAGACATAACAAACGCAGATTCCCCTCGCTTCGATCGGCTTGCTTCGGAAAACATGTTTAGCCGTTGGTCCCGGCTGTCATTTGCAGATCTTTGACACTCGTTACGGATAGTCAGAAAACAAAATCTGACACCAATCTTAGCAACGGGTGCTGGGTGCAGTTGCTGAGTAGTGGGTCAGATAGGCAGTCGCTACATGTAAAGTACTAGTACTCAACTGCATCTAGTAGAATTGAAAGTGGACCACAACGTACCCAATAGTAGAAAAGGCAAGGTACTACATCGAGTGTGTTAAAAATAGTTTGAGATGCTACAATTAAAAGTTCATTTAAAATGCTATCTTCAACTAGTGCTTTCCCCCTACTTTGATTATATTTCCTTGACGGCATCTCTTAGTATGTCTGGAATTAGTTCTGCAGTATTTCTTGTCACTTATAGTTTATGTTGATGACGATACACGAAGCCATTGTCCAAATAATCTTCATCAGATTTCAAGCGATGTTCGCATCGATCTCTTTTTATTAAAATATTGCCTCCAAATCTCCCGATTACTCTTTGCTATCATTAGAAACAAGTTCAAAGATATTGTATTCAAGATTTCTCCCATCACTTGAAAAATAGCAAGTTTCATTCTAAATATTACTTGTAATAAGTAAAATAAAGATGAAATATTACTAAATATAAATATCAGGGTAGCTATGTAGAATCGACGCCATTTGTTACTCGAAGAACTTGTAGCAGCTTGACTGCTACGAAATAAATAATACACAACGATAATATAAATAACCAAATTAGCTATTGGAGTAATAAAGAAAACTACTACAACTAACAAAGAAATCAAATCTAATTTCTTTAGATCTATGAAATCTAACACATCCAAAATCAGTAAAATAAAAGGTATTATCAGGACTAGTATACAAGGTATGCCCCAGGCGAACAGGGTACTTTTAAAGTACTTCCTACGAATGTCAATGCTGAAAACCATCACGACATCAATGTAAAAATTTACGCACAACAAAAACAACCAAAAGTTAAAAGATATCAGACTAACAAAAAATAAAACCACAAACAAAAAATGCCATACACTTTTTCCATACATATTCCAATCCATTATAGCAAAAGCAATCACAAATGATAATAAACGCACCAAATTTGCAAATATAACGTTGACAAGTACATAGTTCCTGAAATGTCGAAACTTCTTGAAAAGGCACCAGGATGTCACTCCGTATATGAGAGCAGTCAGTGTCACAAATAACAACACAAAGGTATTCACCACGGCTGCTAAATATGTGAAGTTGGTTTTTGTAGAGTTGTTAGAAATGTTTTCGTTAACACTCATGCTGGATTCACTGATATCGTATTATTCTTTCTTTCTTTTTAAGTTTTTCTTTCTTTTTAAGTTTTTCTTTATTTTACTTTGTTTTTCTTTGTTTGTCTTTGGTTTTCTTTGTTTTTCTTTCTTTTTTCTTTGTATGCACTGAAGTTGTGTTCAAATCAATGATTTTGTATGCACTGATATCATTGGTATACAATGCACTGGTTACAATCGCTGATGACATAAACACGTTGTTTGCACTGGTTTGGTTGTCACTATTGGCTAATGTAACGTGAGTAGTTTGACCCGCGCATTCGACTCGTTCGATCAGCAGTGACCAATATTATTAACAAAATACAATAGGTAATACGTTTATCAATATATTAATTAATTGCCGATATGTTGTCGTATCAGCAATCGTTATTTTTTTAACCATGTCCCCTATATGTCGACATGGTTCTGTATCTAGAGAAATTAGTACGATATGAAGCCACGCATTTTTTGTGTGTAGATTTTCTGCGTATCTTTTATTTAATTCCAATTAAGACGCAGCGTTGGAAGGCCTCCCACAAGGTGGACCGATGACCTAGTGAGTGTCGCGGGTAGCCAATGGATGCGAGACGCACAGGACTGGTTGTTGAGGCGACACTTGGGGGAGACCTATGTCCAGCAGTGGACGTCTTTCGGCTGATATGATGATGATGATAAATCATAAGCCTTTCTTTTAGCTTTACCCTATTCGGAACTTGATTTATTTCAGGTGCCGCTTCGGCGATAAGGGAGAGGAGAACTCTGTTACACACATTTTCATATCTTTTATGTTTAAGGAGACTAGGTGATGATGCTCGTCAGGGGCTCCAACCGTACCTATTTCTGCCGCAAAGTAGCATTATAATTACAGGCACATGAGACTCACATTTGCCTCTAGGCCGGTAACACACCTGCAACGTCTCTGGTATTGTAGTTATGGGAGACGATGATCATTTACCATCAAATGGATCCCCTGTTTCATCATCATCACCATCTTTGCAGTAGAAAGACGTCCAATACTGGACACAGGCTCCGCCAAGTGTCGCCACACTCGCCACATCGACCGGTCCTGTGTGTCTCTCATCCAGCTGACTGATGACCCACTACCAGCTTATTTAAAAATAAAAAAAAACAACGGGTTGCACTCCACATTAAAAATTTAACACTTCAAAACTTTCCCTCCGTCTTCTTGGGCTTACTGTAGATAAATTTTGCTCCTGGAAAAACCACGTAAACGATGTTTGCGGTAAAATTAATAGATTCATTTACCCTCTGAGACGTATTAGCTGTGAAATTTCAAGAAACGCTGCAATTACTGCGTATCACGGCTATATTTCCTCCATATTACGGTATGGCATCATTCTTTGGGGTCGATGTGTTGAAATTGATCAAGTATTTATAATGCAAAAGAAGTGTTTAAGAGTCATATTCGGGTTGAAACAAATAGAATCTTGTCGCCCATTCTTTCGAAAATACAAAATGTTGACTTTACCGTGCATATATATTTTGGAGTCATGTATATTTGTTTTCAAACATAAGGGACTTTTTGAGCATGCGACGAGTTATTACGCCCCTCGATCACATAATGTTGAAAAGTTGCATCGACCAAAAACGAATCTCACGCTAACATCCAACCACAGCTATATTATGTGCATCAAATTGTACAATAAAATTCCAAATACAATAAAAACATTACCATTCACTAAATTTAAGCGTAGTTTAACAAATCTACTTATTAATAAATGTTTTTACAGTGTACCTGAGTTTTTAGATTATAAGTTGTAAACCGGTAGCAATGATACTTAAAATATAATATTTCAATTTATGTGGATAATTTAATTTGTTTTTAATTTATATCAATTCATTTTAATTAACTTTGACAGTTTGCACGAATTTTGACTTGAAATGATGTAATTAACTTCTATGACTAATTTGCACGCCGAAATTACAGGCAGAATAAGAGATCTGTAATTATTTTGCTTAAGAACTTTCTGTACCTTATTTACGCAAATAAATTACTTACTTACTTACTAAGCATATTCGATCAGGTCACGTGTCCTGACGCAAGTTTAACATGTTTTACCCATCCCAAAAAGTGCACAACGCCGCTAAAGAAGTTTTCACTTCAAAAATGTTTGAAAATGGCAAACTGCGTACGAATATAAAATATCTTGAGAGATTGTAAACTCTCGATAAATTGTCAACTGAACATTTGGAACACGTTTATACGCATCAAAATTTAATAGGCTATAATCTCTCGAAGTAATTTCGAGAAATTGTGGACTGACATAAAAATGGCGACCAATCAGAGCATAAGTCTACAATTTAACCGTATTCGTGTGATAGTAAACCTGGAAACAAGGCTCTCATTGGTCTATTCAGAGAAAACAAAAACCAATGAGGGGCCAAGTTTCCAATTTAACTATCACACCAAAACAGGTAAATTGCAGACCAGAGAGCTGATTGGTCGCCAGTTTAAGTCAGTCTACAATATCTCAGAACGCACGGAGATATTATAGAATAGAAGATTTTGATTCGAATAATGCAGAACAAATGTTCATTTGACAATTTATCGAGAGTTTACAATCTCTCAAGATATTTTGTAATCTTACGTAGTTTGCAATTATCCAGTGACAGATATAAAGCTCAGATGCAAGTCAAAGTTTTTTTATGCGCAGTACAGACATACAAGCATAACTTAAATTAATATTTTGTACCTCACCTTGATAATAATTGTATTATCTGAAAGTGTCAAAATATTTTTACCATTTTGGTGCGGACCCCTAAAACAAGAAAAAAAAGAAAAACCCGATATGATAAAATTATTAACGAATTCCACATGCATTTGGTTTGAACTGCAAAGTTAATGATCAATTAATCAGTTTACATAGAAACATTGATTAGACTTTGTAATGAAGTATTGACTTGATACCAACTTATTTTTATGATTCCGAACCTCTACATGTAAAAACGGAACCCTGATAGGATCACTCAGTCTTGCCTAGAAGTATCGTGTTACCCAGTCAGACGGAAAGCCGACCCCAAGATAGTTAGGAAAGTATAGGCAGATTGAGCTATATATATTGTATCTTTAGTAAGGATTTTCAGGAATATTCAAGCCACTAGATGGCGCCACTTAGGCGAGAGGTACTATTTTAAAACGTAACTAAACATGACGTTGACGTCAATTTAAGTATTGCCAAAAAATTGCAGCGTTTTGACAGGTGCCTGGACCTGATGCCTCAGTGTAGTACGTCATTTCAAAAAACCTTCATGAAACCAATATTGCAGCTGGTTTTATTATTCCAATACTCTTATAATAAAAAATACATGACTATGACATATGGACTGACAGAAACACATGGTAAAACTACTTATGTACAATGATTTGCTTGTTGAACCCTAAAACTTTTAGTTTAGTCAAAAAAAAAAGGATAAAAAAAATTGGGTATATATACACTTCTCATCAAAAAAATCGAAACACCTCGCAGTTTATGATTTGATAAGGATTATCAGAAAAATGTGTATATTTAGGAATAAATGTAAAATGTCATTTAATAGTGAGTAGTATGAGGTTTTTAAATCCTAATGTTAATGTTCTAAATTCAAATTAAGTCTTCATAGGTTTCGTATTTTGTATAATGAGTAATTTTTACCCTGTATGGAATATGAAGGAAATGGGTAAAACAACACGCGTAAATGAAAAAAAATGTAAGAAACGTTTATTTAATAACTTGTATTCCCTCCGCGAGCTCTTATTACTGCTTCCATACGGTTCTTCATCGATCGGATGAGAGTCACGATCACATGTTGTGGTATATTATCCCATTCCTCTTGGATTGCATTTTGCAGCTGGCTAAGTGTTTCTGGGGCTGGATCTCTTGCTCGAATTCGTCTCTTTAATTCATCCCATAGATGTTCAATGGGATTCATGTCCGGGCTTCTTGCTGGCCATACCATAATGGAGATACCGACTTCGGTAAGATAATCTCGTACGACGCCCGCGGTGTGAGCTCTAGCATTGTCGTGCATGAATATGAAGTCGTTGCCAATAAAATGTGCATAGGGCATCACATGAGGTTCAAGACACTGTTCGATGTACCGATGAGAGTTTAGTGCAGGCAGCCGTGGCCCAGATACAAAGGCAAGTTCTGTCTTACCGTCGGCGCTGATTCCTCCCCAAACCGTCCACGAACCGCCACCATAGCTGACCTTTTCTTCAATGCAGCATTGTGCAAAGCGTTCTCCATCTCTTCTGTAGACCTTGTTCCTTCCGTCGTTACCATACAGCATAATTTTACACTCATCAGAAAACAGTACTTTGCTCCACTGAAGGTATGACCAAGTTAGGTGCTCGCGTGCAAAGTTAAGGCGCGCTCTTCGATGGTCTGCAGTTAATTTCGGCCCATTCGCTGGCTTATGCGGTGCCAATCCGCGTTCCTTCAACCTTCTTCTTATTGTAGAGTCACTTACAGCTACTCTTCGTACAACGCGAAGCTGCTGCTGCAGTTGAAAAGCGTTAAGGCGTCGATTTCGTAAAGAGGTTGTTACAATAAATCGATCATCTCGCTCAGAAGTGACCCGATTCCTGCCAGATCCTGAACGGCGCGTGAACGAACCAGTCTCCCGATAGCGTTTGTAGACTCTATGAACAGATGATAAGCTTAGATGCAATCTTGCAGCCACAACACGCTGACTAAGTCCAGAATCCAGCAATGCCACCACTTGGGCGGCTTCTGCGGGCGAAGTATCCATATGTTTTAGAAAAAAAAGTTTTTTCAGACGTCCCAAAGTCACAGTAAATGAAATAAGAAACAAAAAGTTTAAAGACAAGCGCTAATTTTAGTTTTTAAACGAGAAACGTACTCCAACCCTAAATACACATTTGTCTCAAAACAGTGATTAATTTCATTTATAGGATAAACAAATGAAATTCTAATTTCGAATTTTGATTTTTTTCTTCTTACTGTAATGACCAAACTGCCAGCTACACAATAATGTTTTTTTTTTCATGGAATTAATTCTCTTTTGTAAAAAATTAGGACAAAAACAATAAAAACGAAAGTGTTTCGATTTTTTTGATGAGAAGTGTATATTAAAAATTTGGCATGAATGACGAGAACTAAGCAAGATAAGGCGAGATCTGAGTCTCCTTGAGTGCATTTAACAGTATCACCTTCTGTTCACTTCTACTTTATCGTTATCCTCGCCAATGCTGTTTGCATTGCTGACGCCACAATTTGTACAGACCAGTCTTAAGTGTGATGGAATTAGACATAGTTCCCAATACAACGTGTAACAAAATAAACGTAATAATACCTGAAGAGGAGTCATTGTACTCATCATTAAGAACAACTTTTACTATGGGACCACCCCCAAAATAACGAAAAAAATAAGCAGTCAGTATATTTTGTCGAGTTATGCGTACATCAATTTATGGGGTAGTTGAATTTTTTTTCGCGATTTCAGTTTTGGTCCCGTAGTAAAAGTAGTTCATAAAAATGAGAACAATGACCCCTTTAAAGGTATTGCGTTTATCATTTTACACGTTGTATAGAAGTTACACCAAACAAATTTTTAGTTTTATAAATGTTGGTACCTACTCGTCGCCAACATTGAGTACAAAGCCTACAGAGGTGTCAATGCAAAGACGAACTGACTTGCGCTTGCGCTTAATATGTGTCGCAGACACATCTACTTATAACTAGGTAGGTACATACATGACACGACTTATTCCAGTTTTCCTTATAAAATAAAACAGTAGGTTTTAACTTAGACACATATGTTGCAATCTTCGCGTATAATAAATACTTCTATAATATATTCAACGCTATTTCACATTCTTGTTTTGTTGAGTTCAAGTTGTGCAAGGAAAATCCCCCAACGAAACTGGTTATAGACGTTTCTCTTTGGCAATCCGGCTCGATTCATTAACTGCATACTCGTCCTCAATCATGATGTCAAAGTTATTATATTTCTTGCCAGTTTTGGATCGTTTTTCTATTTAAGAATTCTCGCCACAACTCCCTATTACTCTTAACTAAAACTATAAATACATCTAGTGCGATTGTATTTAAATATATTCCTAATTCTGCTATAACAACAATTACAAAGATCTTAACGTTCAATATTTCTAAAATAGAGGTTAACTCTAAAATATTGCTGAGCAAAAATATCAAGGTCGCTATGTAAAAGCGACACCATTTGTTGATAAACGGACTCGCGGCAGCTTCACAACCACGGAACAGAGAATACACTACTGATATATAAATAACAAAATTAATCATAATAGGAATTAATAACAGTGTCTTGGTAAGAGCTTCAAACATGTAGTCCGTGACTATTTCACTTGTATTAAAAACATACAAAAACAATGCAGCAATGGTGTATATGATGGATAATATAAAAGGTAACCCCCATGCAAACAAAGCACTCTTCACGAACCGTCTGCGTATTTCAACACGGAAAACTTTAACTAAATCGACGTAAAAATAAAAGCACAATACGAGCAACCAACAATTAAACGATAGTGTACAATACATAACTAGAGATATCGGTACAACTTGCGTCCCTGGATACCGTATCACCGTGTCCGGAGTGACTAGAGCTATGCACAACTCAAACACGAGCAAATGAATCAAATTCGCGAGGATCGCACTGAGAATCACATAGTTTCTGAAGACACGAAACTTCTTGATGAGGCACCATGATGTCACTCCGAATATGAAGGCTAGTAGCGTCGGCACGAACAAGATCCATCCAATAATGACGAGGTTTTCAGTGGAGAAGAATTCATCGATCTGTTTGGTGACACTGTCGTCGTCGGCCATGTTGAGCGGAGCTTGGGCAGATCTGCGGTACAGTGCCGCCACACGACCACACCGATACGCACCTCGCAAAGATTTGAGTCTTGAGACCGTTTTTGTTTTTACTCCTTTCTATAAGACCAGTATTAATGAATGGCTGTCGTTAGTGTTGTAACCTGCTCCGCAGACTTGTCGACGTCAATCTCTTTAAACACACGTAAGCGTCTCGGCTTTTGACGTCACTTGTTTATTTATAAAGCTTGTTTTAATTGTTAAATAAATATGTTAATATATGTTTACAACAACATCTTTACAATTATAACAAAAACAGGCAAACACAACTTGTTAATTCTGTGTAAACACCTATATTTATTTATTTAAACTTTATGTGCAATAGTGGTACATGAGCGGACTTAATTAATGCATCAAGGCATGCTCTACCAGTTAACCTATGTCACTTATGTTTGTAGTACAACATCTTTAATGTGAGTTTAACAATTATATTAAAATGCATTTATAACGAAAATATTCGATTAAAAGGATGGGAAATCATCAAATGACTTCTTCCGCTCTGGGTGGAGCGGAAGGGCGTGTCAGACTCTTACTGACTAAAACCCATCCGTGTTCCTTCCAAGGCCCTTTGCTTTCCAGGGCCGCGGTGACTCTTTCGAACAAATTCCGCAACCCTGGCAGGATTACAATGTTAGCTTAAACATTAAGTTAGTATATTCGTCAGCACGGTTGGCGCAGTGATTGAGCGATTGACCGCTGCGCTGCGTGTCACGGGTTCGATTCCCGCATGGAACAATTATTTGTATGGCCTACAGATAGTTGTTCCGGGTCTGGCTGTTTGTGTATGTGACTTTTGTATGTTTGTAAACGCACCCACGATACAGGAGAAATTCCTAGTGTGGGGCAACGTTTTTATCAAAAAAAAAAAAACTCCGGAAATTGGATAACCTACAAAATTGCCAATTCTTAGTGCTATCTGTCAAAAATTTACTTGTGTCAAAAATTCCGATCGCAATATCTGACTAAAAGTTCAAATCAAGTCACTTTCAGTTCAAACAGTCTGATGCAGTTGGTGGTATTCATTTTACTTCCACACTGGTTTGATGCTACGAATTACATCCGACTGCTTGAAAATTGATTTGTTTCGAATCTCAGTCGTTTTTGGCAGTCGGGATTTTTGACACAAGTATTTTTTTTTACTGTACTAAATACTGGTATTCAGCTGAATCCGGTTTGACTGGAAGCCGACCCCAATATAATTGGGAAAAGGCTAGGCAGATTATGATTTTTTTTTCCTACATTTTACTGAGTTACATTTTTGTAATTGACCCCACGAGTCTTTTACTTTATTACCCCACTCGATAGGTTTCATTAAAAAATTTTTTTGAAGACGCCCGAAATCGGCCATTTCAATTTTTATAATTTTGATGTCCAGTGTCACTCTCGCAATTAAGACGAATTGAACAACACGTCTCAAGCTGAGTATAAATCCATCAAGCCGTTTAGGCTACAGAGCGTGCCAAAGAAATATACAAACATACATATCAACAAAAATTATATACTCAAAAAACCGGCCAAGTGCGTGTCGGACCACGCACAGTATAGGGTTCCGTAGTTACCCGTCTCCTAAACCATGCCAGAAAAATAGTAAAAAACACTTAACTATTGTTACATTACAAAGTTACAAATGCACTTGGTCTTAAGTCATTTTCTATGGAATTATAATAATTCCATTTTATAAGTTGGTCGACTTTTACTCATTAACTCGATAAGCCTAGTTAGCGGTGATAGTTATCCTTTTAAATTCGTTATATATGCTACGACTATGATTTTTTTTCAAGTCTCCAGAAACAACCGTTTAGCTGGCAGAGGCACACTAAACTCTAACAAATAATATTTCGCAAACGGGTCCTTGGATGGAGAAATAGTTTTAGCAAACCCTCAATATTTCGACGTCCTATCCGACTACACCCCCACCCCATGGGATCGACGATAAAAAAATAAATTCATCGCCACTTTACATGTAGGGGGGACATGGCAAAACTATGTGTGTTCCTTGTTGACTACGGAACACTAAAAAAACAAACCTCTTTCTGGCGCAGTCGGGTAAAAACACCTATATTTTGACAGATTACGACTGAAACTGAACTGAACTTTGCTTAAAAATTAGTAGAATTGGTCCTAACAATAATAAAATACCACATTTCATAAGTAAAATTAAAAGAATACACATTGAAGTACAATAACTTAATGTTATCGATGCTTATGTAAATCAAAAATTTGATTTATTAACAGTCTACTAAAAGATGTACCTAAACAGGAAAACACAAAATAATATTACGTATGAGAGGCATAACTGGTATTTTGTGTACAGCGTAAGCATAAAGAAGGGCAGGTAATGGTGGTTTGGTGGAAATTTAATTTTTAAATTATACTTTAAAATAGTATGTTAAACTTTTGTTTGAAAATACAAAACAAAAGTTTAAGATGTAAGGTATTTTTGAAATAAAAAACTTTTCTTCCAATGTTTACTTTAATAAAGTATTTTGTTAAATTCTTAAATTGTAAGTACTAGATTACTAGTTCTTAATTACTCATACAATACTGACAACAATTAAACAATAACAATTTTCAAAAAACCGCTGTTCAAAAAATTTTGCCACGAGTATTTTTATTAAATTTCAAGTTATTTTAATAAACAAGTTTTTGTGTTATATCAAAATATGTTAAAAAAAATATTTCGACTCATTTTTGTCCTACAACGACCTAAGAGGCTTAAAATAATAAAATTTAAATTTTATTCTGTAGCTTTATTGCAATCGCGGACGTCCTGAATGAACATAAGAACTGTCACAAAAAAAATTAAGTCAGGGAAGATAATGATAAGATTGCCGATTCTTCATTCGACCTGGGACATGAGATACTGGTAAACGATAAGACCATTCAGGAAAACGGGTTGGATTGTTACGGAAAAATGCAAACTTGTCATGTTCAGTTTTTACAAAGGATATTAACACACATTCTCTTGTTAATAAACTAGAGAACCTAGTGGCTAAATAATAACAGCCTATTGGCTTGATCTTCGGAGTGAATGGTCATACATCCGAAGACTCCAATTAGCCTCCTGGCTAACTGGAGTCTCTAAGGGTCGGGTAAGGGTCTCTAAGGGTCGGCTTCCAAGCCACCCCAAAATAGATAGACCCCCTTCTACTTTGGGGTCTACTAAAATGTCAAGATTGATTGAATCTTGGCTGATTGACATTTTGTTGACTTCACAATCTTAACAGTAACGAAAGTTACGGTATTTGAACCATATAATATGTATTTTGATTCTTACTACGTTTTCTAATATTCAAGGACTGATGGAATCATGTGCCAAGTAACATAAAGGTCATTTAGGCAAATATAATAAACCAGTTACAAATATTTAACATTTAAATATTTTGAACTGGGCTCATTAAAATTCCAACCGGTTTCATTTTTCTCATAGTTGTCTCAAAAATCCAAAAGTTATCATGCCATTTCCTGCGTTTTTTGTAGCAATCTCCTATTTAAAAATTCACGCCAAAGTTCTCTGTTACTTTTACCAATAGTGAAATACACAGCCAATGCTATTGAATTCAGTAGTTCTCCAGAGGCTCCTAAAACTTCAATTATGCTATATTTTATATCAAATATTTCTTTAGCAGCATATAATACTACTATATCACTGAGTATAAATATCAAGGTCGCTATGTAGAAGCGACGCCATTTGTTAGAAGATGTACTCGCACCAGTTTCACTACCACGGATCAGAGAATATACAACTATTATGTAAACAATCAAACTTATAGACACAGGTATTAATAACAAGGACATGCCAATCGGAATTGTTAGTGTTTCTTTTGAGTCAAACCAATCAAGTAAGCATCCGACAACATAATATAAAAACACTAAGAAAAAAGGCACACCCCAACCAAACAGGCTACTCTTGAGGTACCTCCTGCGAATGTCAATGTGGAAAATTCTTACAAAGTCAACATAAAAAATATAACTTAGCACAAGTAACCAACAGTCAAAGGTAAGTATACAGTACAGGAAGAGATATTTAAAGAAATTAACACACTGAAAACGATGTTCGTATCCCTCTCCATTGAAGATGAACGTTTCGCATACTAAATATAGACAGAAACGTTTTAAAAACAACTTGTAAAATAAAAATGCGAAGCTTCGTAGCACATTTGCTAGCATCACGTTGAGAAGCACATAGTTCCTGATATGACGAAACTTCTTGATGACGCACCACGATATCACTCCATAAATGAGAGCTGCCAGGCTCAACACAATGATAACCCAGGCAAACTTTTTAAAAATATCCACCGAAGAAACGTCTTCGGATTGTGTGGATAAGAATGCGCTGCCAATGTCGTACGTACTGGCGTGATATGCACTGGCGTAATATGCACTTGTATCATATTCACTGATGTCATACGCACTGGTGTTTTTTGCACTAGTGTCGCTTATACTGGTATCATTATCGGCCATGATAAGTGTCGCGTGCGCAATTTAATGCGTCCTGATTCGTAATGCCGCCACGCGACCATACGCTCCGGTAGGCTCATCACACCGGTTAAACTAATGGTTTGGTTATAAGACAAGTATGTTAATCACAATGGTAGGTCCTGTCCTGTTTAACAATGGTATCATTTATGAGAGTTCTGGTTTCAAATTCGGGACTTATAATGTCACCTCCGGGTATCTATCCGTTTCTACCGCCTGTTTTTTTAGCTTCTTAAAATTAACACAGAAATCAGTTTTTCATACCTGTAAAATCATTGCCATAGAGCAATTTCTACCTAATTACTAATTGATTTATATTTGTACATACTGAACCATCTCAGCGGACCGCCTGATATATAAGCAAACCGGTGCCAGACAGAAGTGCACTTCATTGAAGTTATCTTGTTATACAATGTGCGTAACATTTTTTTTGTGTTTTTTTATAATTATTATTTTTTTAAGCTTATTTGTTTTATTCAAAGTGATGTATTGCAGACCAAGGTCCATAACCTTGTTTGGTCTGCAATAAAAATATTATAAAAACAAAACCAGTCAGAAGGACAAAAATGTCGTACTTAAAAAAACTTTCAAATTCAAGTCGCAAAATCGTCTCAGCCAGAAAGTCAATGTCATAATAATCAATGTAAAACCTATCAACATTAGGGTAATTAGATATGTTTTTGAGAGTTTTTCTCTGTGATGCGAATACAAACGCTCATTTAAAAAACCGGCCAAGTGCGAGTCGGTCTCTCACACGATGGGTTCCGTACCATAAACCGATAGAAACGTTTCTGGTATGGGAGGGGCTCCCATACCAGAAACGTTTTTAATTTAATTCAATTTGTTTTTATAGCAACAATAGAAATACACAATCTGTGAAAATTTTAACTCTACCTATTATGGTTCTTCAGATACAGCCCGCTGACAGACAGACGGATGGCGGAGGCTTAGTAATAGGGTTCCGTTGGTTACCCTTCGGGTACATATGCGTATCTTCTTAAGTATTCATTTCTTCGGACTTAAATCTTTGAAAAGAATTTTGTTCTTTGATTTTTTTATTGCAATCAAAATTTATTCGTTTCTCGATAATATGGTGTGATAAAAAAGGTCATTTTATGTTTGTGAATTAATTTTAATCAATAATTAACTACCTCAACTTAGTAGCAATAGTGTTATCTGCACTTCTTGCAGGCGTATTAAAGCTTTACACAAAACACAAAGTATGGTCAATACTGCCTAGCAGTTTTGCAAAGAATTTCAGTCTTAAATAAATTAAATACCCTAATGTACCCTTCAAAAACAAATGTTAATTGTACCAATTCTATCTAATAGCGTAATGGTCAAATGACTGAGAGTATAATAATAATAATAAATTTTCTTTATTAAGGTACCAAGTCCCAATATTAAAATTACAACATTTGACAATCACTCCAACACTGAAATACAATAATCATCAAATTCATCAGTTAATAATAAATAAATAAATTATAAATTACAAAAGAAAAAACTAAAATTCAATATAAAATCATTAAAATACTAAACAAATTAAAATACAATAATGATTGAAATTTGACATTCACTCAAACAATTATAATTAAACCTTTACCGTCCGCAATTAACTCATTTACATTATTTTTCAACTTCGTTCATTACTTAATAATAATAAGAATAATAGTTCATTTATACGATATTTTGTATGAACCTCTTTTTAATAAATTCTCCCCATAATGCTCGATTTTTCTTTCCAATGACGAAATACGCCGCCAATGCTACTGTATTTAGGAATTCTGCAAATACTCCTATTATATAAACATATATATTCGTTACTTCTAATATGTCTTGTAAACAGTATAAAACCATAACATTGCTAAGAACAAAAATTAATGTAGTTACATAGAAGCGACGCCAATTGTTACTATTGGATGAGCTCGCGTCAGATTTACTACAACTGAACAAGGAATACACAACCATTATATAAATAACCAAACTAATGAACACCGGAATTAATAACATTGCCATGCTAATGGGAATTGTAAATATATCTATAGACAAATACAGATTAAGCATCGACCCAGTAATATAATATGACAATAATATCATTAAGGGCACACCCCAGGCAAACAGGTTACTCTTTAAGTACCTTCTAGTAATGTCTAAGTTAAAAACTTTAACGAAATCGACATAAAAAATATAGCACAACACTAGCAACCAAAAATTAAAAACGAGTGAATAATACAATATTAGATATACGGGTAACGAACATAGTTCTGGATAGTGGTCACAAAACACGAACAAAGCAAAAAATATATAAACAAACGCACGAAGTACATTCGCAAACATTAAGTTTAGAAGCACATAGTTCCTAATGTGGCGAAACTTTTTGATAATACACCACGATATCACTCCGTATATGAACGCAACAAGAGACAGTACAAATATAATCCAGGAAATAATTTTGGAAATATCTTGGGCTACGACATATTCTATTTGTATCAAGTCGTTATATGTTTCGTATGCACTCTTGTCATATGCATTGATGTTGTGTGTACTCATGTCGGGTGCACTGGTATCATATGCACTGGTATCATATGCAGTGGCATCATATGCACTGGTATCATATGCACTAGTTTCGTACGAACTGGTATTATATTCACTGGTTTCGTACGAACTGGTACTATATACACCGGTTTCGTACGAATTGGTATTATAAGCACTGTTATTGAACGCATTACTAATATACACGCTAGTATCGTTTGCGAACATGGTTAGCATCACATGAGATGTTTTGTGCGTTCATGAGCAGTGCCTCGCGTCCACCACTATTCGCAACGCACAACACTATGAAATGAGTTTTGTTATTGGCACTGTTGAAATACAACTATGCAAATTACTGTTGAAATTTTTAAGACATAACTAAACTTTGAATCGTTAATCTCGCAAGATTTTTTTCTATAACAGAAAACGAAATCGATTAAATATACAATATTGCGGGGTTGTTTTATACTTACACTGGAAAAACTACTTGTTATACATATAACTCACATAATAGTAGCTTGGGTGTACCAACTAAAAATAGCTAAACATTCTTAAGTTTAAGTTTCATCTTCGCCATTAAATAATAACATATTTCACATAAAAATTACTTAATTATTCTAGGATCTTAACACTACAGACATTGGTATGCAAAGCGGGTTTCATCATGGCTTTCATGATTATTTATTTATAATAAATCGTTATTGTTAACCAGAAAACGCAACACTGGTAGTAAACATAATAATTGAATTATGTCACAAATTAATGTTTTTTTTATTTTGTCTCTGACATAATCTCATTTTAAAATATTCTGCCCATAGTTCCCGATTACTTTTACCCATTACAAAATACACCACCAATGCTATTGAATTGAATACTTCTGCGGATGCTCCTAAAATAGCAACTACATTATTCGTTATTCCTAATACATCTTGAATAGCGTACAGTTCCGTGATATTACTGAGTATATAAATCAAAATTGCTATGTAGAAGCGACGCCATTTATTAGTAGAAATAATTTATGGTATATAAATGGTTATTTTTGTAACGGTTATATACAACCGTTACAAAAATAACCAAACTTATCGTTACAGGTATTAATTCCAGGAACATGACGACATTAACTGTTAATATATCTCTTGAATCATATAAATAGAATAAAAATGCAGCAATTAAAAATGAAAACACTGTTAAAAAAGGTATTCCCCAACCAAATAGGCTACTCTTAAGGTACCTCCTACGTATATCAATGTTAAAAACTTTTACAAAATCAACATAAAATATATGGCAAAACACTAGCAACCAATAGTAAAAAGTAAGATTGCAGTACACAGAAAAATATAAATAGCCATTCAGACACATAATATTATAACGGTCCACGGTCATCACGGCAAAAATGTTTAAACAAATAATAGAATAAATACGTAAAGTTCCGTAAAACATTTGCTAGAATTGCGTTGAGAAGCACGTAATTTCTGATATGACGGAACCTTTTGATGATGCACCATGATGTCACTCCGTATATGAAAGCGGCCAAACTCACCACAATTACAATCCAGCTGAACGTTTTAAAAATAACTGTTGTTGTATCAATTGTAGTGCTTGTTGAGTGGTGTGTACTAACGTTGTGTACTCTGGCATTATATGCACTGGTGACATATGCACTGGTGACATATGCACTGGTGACATATGCACTGGTGACATATGCACTAGTGTTGTATGCACTGCTGTCATAATCACTGGTGTTGTATACACTTCTGATGTTTACAATAGTGTGGCTTTCAAACGTGTTGTCGGCCATGACGAACGACGCGAGCATAGTTCGTAACTCGTTATTGTATAATGCCGCCACGCGCTTACGCAGATACACAAGTCACTACGCTGTGAAACCGGTTAAGTTATAATACTAGATAGGTAAAGACAATAATGGAAATTACGGTCGTAACTTCTTCAAGGTATTTATCCCACAAACGTTTATCTTGGAAACGTTTTTACAAAGTATATAGCTATATACTATAATAAACACATAGTTTCATAACAAGAACGTGTTTTTCTAGCGGCTTGCATAATATTAGCTCAACCTGGGGTTTTACTACTTTTTATAGGCTTTTATTATTATAATTTAATAGTCGACTCTATGATGAAATTAAACAGATTTAAAATAGTTTTAGGTATGTGGAATTTTAACTGGTTGGTCAACCTTAATTTTATTTTATTACTAGTTGTTGCCCGCGGCTCCGCCCGCGTGATTGTCGAAAATTATCCCAAGGGAACATATTCCCGGGATAAAAAGTATCCTATGTGTTATTCCAGACTATAATCTACCACTGTGCCAAATGTCATCAAAATACATTCAGTAGTTTTTGCGTGAAAGAGTAACAAACATCCATCCATCCATCCATACTTACAAACTTTCGCGTTTATAATATTAGTAAGGATATAGACATACCAGAGTTATTCTGTACTCCGAGTTTGTTGGAATCCAGGGGTCATTATGTATTAAACATTTGTTATTTAACCGCGTATTAGCTAGGAACTCTGAGTTAAAAAGAAAACTATGATTTATGCAAGCGAGCCTTAGGACGGATCGAATGAAACAGTCCTGTGACAATACATATTTTCTCAGTCTTTTGCGAGTCGATCTTTAAAATATCGAAAACACGAAGAAACTCATAAGTTATGTAGACCTGAGACTGTTATATTTGAAGCAAAATGTGAGCTCTTAGAGACTCCAACATCCTCGAAAGCAGCGCTCATAGCTAGTCGCGCTCCGGGGCATTCTTCGCTCCAAGGTCCGTTCAGCTCGAATGGTGACCTTATCCTGAATGACAGTGACTGAATGCTGTCTTTTCTTGATTCCTAAGCTGTCTCCTGAGTTGGAGATCTTTTGCTGTCATCCGGCGCAAGGCCGACTCTCGCTCATGAACTCCTACTTCAAGCCAACAACTGCCTCTGCTGCTGTCGCTGCATGATGTTGTGGTCTTGAACCCGAACTTTGAACTGCTGCCTGCTTCATGGTGAAGAAGTTCGTCAAAATACTAGGATCCCAGGATACTGGATATCAAGATACGAGGGTTCCAAAACAAGGACATGAGGAACTCCACCATAATTTGTGCGTTACTGTTCATACTGACAATATCAGGTCGGGTGAGCCGTTTTACGTTATGTTACGTCGTAGCACGAGACGTATTCATCGCGTAGCAAATCAACATGCCATAGTCTTTCATCTTACCAAAAAGTTCTCGTTCTTTGATCTGGAAGTGTATCCGGTTCACGACTGTACAATTAAAATACATTAACACAAAATATTGAAATATTAAAAAAAAAAACCGGCCAAGTGCGAGTCGAATTAGCGTACAAAGGATTTCTTATAGGTTTTCCTGTAATCCATAGGTATTATTATCTGTATTTTTTGAAAACTTTGGGCGCAGCAGTTTCGGGGTATGGCAAATTTTTATCTGCTTTCCTTAATAACTTCAGAATGAAATATTTAAAATTATAAAAAAAACTAGCGGACGTCAAGCGGTTCCGCGTAGCTCCCGTTCTCGTGGGAGTACGGGGATAAAATATAGCCTATGTTACTCGCTAATAATGTACCTATCCATTGCTAAAAGAATTTTCCAAATCGGTCGGTTTTTAAGTTTATTCGTAACATACAAAAATACAAATCTTTCCTCTTTATAATATTAGTATAGCCCTTTTCATTTGATATTAGAAGGCAAATTAAAACCAACTAGGTTTAAATTTTTTTATCTTTTTTTTTAATTGCGGCACCGATGAATCTTTTATAATTATATAGGTAGAAGACGCTTAAACGAACAAAAATGTTAGTAACATGGTGCCCTAAAGTGTCACGTTGCTGAGATATTTAGAGGTAAAGTCGCCGTATTATGCGAACAATGAAAATCATTAATTAATTAATCACATGCTTTTACGCAATGTTCAAACAATAGTTCTTAGCTTGACTATTATTTTGGGTTAGTAGGCAAGTTCTTAATAAAGTAGTTTTCACGTGTTCTTATTTTTCCTTCCTTCCAATAAATGGTTAAATGACCTACTTTGTCGTAGTGATTAATATGTATACCCATACCAAATTCATACTTTCTAGTGCTAAACGTCTCTGAGATAAACCGCGGACAGACAGACAGACGGTCATGGCGGAACTATATACTGACTTAATTTTTATGCATTAGATTAATTAATTCAAATAATACATAGTTCCCAGCCTGTATTAACCATTTAAATATTTCTTGATCAACTTTCTGTTTTTGCAATAGACCCTTTATAAATGATAATTAAAAATCATGTCTACAATGGGGTCCTCATTTAACATCTTTTGCAGGAATGCTGTTTTTTTCTTAGGAACACCTATAAAATATTTACCAAAACTTTAATATTTAATTTAACATTCCTCTTTGTTCTGGATAAACATGCCACTTAGGTGTACATAATTTTAGAAGCATGTTAGAAAAATTCGCCAGTTTACAGATGCGAATACCACGAATCTATTTTAGTAACTTCCATAGCAAGGTCGGTCAGTCAAACACCTGGATAATGTAGCACGTTCCTAGGCGTAAAAATCTCTGATAAAACTGGATGTAAAAAGTACCTTGGAAGAAGACTGCGTCTAGAAACAGAATGCAATTATCTATATAATAAAAAATGTTATCAGACAACCATGGCCCATAGATAAAACATACAAATTACACATACAAAAAAAAACTAATAAATAAATAAATAAAATTTGTTTATTTCAAGTACCACAAGACTCATATCAACAAAACACATTTTTGTAAAAGACACATAAAAACATACCTTGCTCTCAAACAATCTTGCTTCCATAAAATATAACTTTTAAAACTAAGATACGCGAAGTGACGGCGTCATGTTAGGCTGCGCAGTGTCGCGTAGATTGCCGCGAAAATGGAAGGACGTAAGGGACTGATACTTTTACTAATCAGAACAGACATTTTACAGATAAGAACCGACTAACAACTAAATCATCACCTGCCTAGCCTATTCCCAATTTTATTGGGGTCGGCGTCCAGCCAAACCGGATTCAGCTGAATACCAGTATTTTACGTGGAGCGGCTGCCTACCAGACCTCCACAACCCATTAACTGGGTAACACGATACTCCTTGGTACGACTGATGTCAGATTTTCTGGTTTTATCTATCCGCAACGACTGCCAAAGATCCACAAATGACAGCCGGGACCAACGGCTTAACGTGCTTTCCGGGGCACGGAGGAGTCTCGGTATGATAAGATGGTCACCCATCCACAGACCAACCTCGGCAAGCGTTGCTTAACCTTGAAGACTGACCCGGGCGGATGTTATTATTTAGCCACGAGCTCCTCCGACTACCAAATAAATATGTCTAATTAATCTAATTATACAAAGGCTTACATGGCTTAACGTCACAAGCTAGGACACGATTCGAATAGGTCGTTTTCTATGGAAAGACCATCAAAAAACATCACGGTTACTCTTTTAAAATATATATTTTTTACATTGTTTCCCTGTTACAAGAACTTATTTACGTCATGTTTTAACTTATTATTTTATTTAAAAACCAAAATTACATTTTTTATCTGTGTGTAAGGTTCCCATTAAAATAGATCGCAAACTTTTTGAAATCATTCAGACCACCAAAATAAGGACAATGGTAAAAAAATAATAAGAAAAAAACGTATTCGCTACACAAAAAAATGTTGGTTACCCAATGCATAAACGCATCCATGTCTTTGTTGTCTCATAATTTTGATACCACAAATGTTCAGACGTACGTCACCACGTCAAGTACCAAAATGGATGTGTTTATTCTAGTGTGCCGGTAATTTTTTATTTTCGGTCAAAATAAAATCACTTAAAGCAGTGTTTATTTTTGCTTGGATATCTTTGGTTATCTATCTATTTCAATGGGACCATATTTTCCTCTCGAATTCGATACGGCTACGCTACCAAAACGATATCAGTCTACTGCGCGTCAGTGTATTTGTGTGGACGTGTGAAATCTTGAGCACCGAGAATTCGCAAGCCCAAAAATAAATCCATTCATATCTTGCGACCACAGCTGTGGTGTTGTGGATAGCGGTAGCATTTCCCCAGACGAGTCTTTATTGTCACGGTCAACCAGGTGATTCAGATGTTATGACTGTGATGCTACTTTTATATCAACTGTTTCATATCTTTCCGCTCTGAGGCTCGTGGAGGACTGGTCGCGTAGCGGCATTCTGGCATTCGGCATTCTGCGCGCCGACCTGCGCCCGTGACGCGGCGACGCTCAACATGGCGGACAACGATACCAGGATAAGTGAAAAAAATGCATTCGACACCTCAGCGTACAACACAAGTGTATACAATATTAGTTCTTATGTCAACAGCGCATACAAAACGACTTCTTATAAAACTAGTAAAAATGATAACAGTGCATATGATATCAGTGCAAACAACACCAGCGCGTTAAACATCAGTGCATATGACACCAATATCTTCGACGAACCCTGTGTTCCTAGTGCATATTATCTCATAGTGCTCGCCTGGATTATTGTTGTGCTCAGTCTAGCTGGGTTCATATACGGAGTGACATCATGGTGCATCATCAAGAAGTTTCGTATTTTCAGGAACTATGTGCTTCTCAACCTAGTGATAACTAATATGATACGGTACAGTCTGTTCGTGTACGTAGAATCAAACTGCTTTCTTAATTATCTACATCTTGTTCAAGTTCAGATTGTTTTGTATCTTTTTGAATTCTGGGCGCTTACTTTCAACTGTTGGTTATTAATATTGTGCTGTATTTTATACGTTGATTTTGTGAAAGTTTTTAACAATGATATTCGTAGGAAGTACCTTAACAGTAACTTATTTGCTTGGGGTGTACCTTTTGTAGTTATGATATTATATTTTATTTCAGGCAGGTTACTGCATGTGTATTACTCGATAGAAATATTAACAACTCCTATTGGCGTGTCCTTGTTATTATTACCAGTAATAATATGTTTTGTCATCAACGTTTTCGTTGTATACTCTTTGTTCCGCAGTGGTGCAGCTACCGCTGCCTTATTTTATGGTAAAAGGTGTCGCTTTTTCGTAACCACATTAATATTTATAGTTAGCAATGTAATGGTGTTGTACTGTTTACGAGATCTTTTTGAAAAAACTGATAAATATGTTAATGTAATAGGAGTATTTGGAGACTTGGTAAATGTAATATCATTGGATATGTATTTAATTATAAGCAATACCAATCAAGACTTATGGCAAGAATATTTTAAAAGGAGATCGTTGCAAACACGAGACTTTTACGTGTGTTACATGATGGCGCCGGTGTGATCTTGACCGATTTTTGTTTTTTTTTTCTTAGTGTTTGTAAATATTATTGGAAAAACTGATGCGATACGAGAGTGTACAGGTGTGTTGTCCCCAAAAGATGCATTGTCCTTAAGGATAGTCCGCGGAAGACGCGGGTAAAGGCTAGTTTTTTTTCCTCGAATAATTTTTACCTCGAGGGTAAGGAAACAAACCTGTTTCCCTTCCCTAACCAGACCAGTTACAGAAACTGGTGGAGAAGTTTACAGAGTAGACCGGCAGAGGACGCAATGATAGTCAGTTAACATTTAATACAAAATATACTCTTATAAAAAAAATGCGTATTATTTTTTTTTGCTTGTGGCTAAATAATAACAGCCGTACGTAGGGTTGATCTTCAAGGTTAAGCAACGCTTGCCGTGGTTTGTCTGTGGATGGGTGACGATCTTAACATACCGAGACTCCTTCGTGCATCGGAAAGCACGTTAAGCCGTTGGTCTTTGCTGTCATTTGTAGATCTTTGGCAGTCGTTACGGATAGTCAGAAGCCAGATAATCTGACATCAGCCTTGCCAAGGAGTACCGTGTTACCCAGTTAATGGGTTGTAGAGGTCTGGTAGGCAGCCGCTCCACGTAAAACAGGTATTTAGCTGAATCCGGTTTGAATGGAAGCCGACCCCAATATGTTGAGAAAAGGCTAGGAAGATGATGATTTTTTTACCTGTTTCCGTATTTCATTTCATGGAATTTTCAATAGTAAAAAAAAATATATTTAATCGCACATTAATAATGATCATAGCTTAATTAAGCTTTTCGAATTCACTTTTCATGTCACGCTGTAAGTACCATTTATTTACTGCACACACGTTGCTATGTCTCTGGAGCTAATTCGAGTGACAATTTTCTGGTTATAGACGTTTAATTCTCATAAAGAAATTTACATTTCACTTACATGAGAACAAATATAAATATAAAAACTAATCATTGTCCTTCGACACTCGGACTTACAATGAATGTAACTTGTTATTATTATATATTGTTAACCCACATTACTTATAAATTAACAAGGTTTGTGGGTACTCCCAAAAATCTAAGTTGTGCCACTACTCGAAAATACCCTGCTTAACGATAAAGAGTGCGGTCCCGTTGTCACAATGCAGATAAATTAGCCAGTAGGACAACTGTTGTATACAGCTGCAATTTTAAGATTTTATTCACGAATTGTATTATTAATTGTATTTATTATATTATTTTTTGCATTGATTTTACTTTAAATTAGTAGCAATAATCTTTTCTGGTTAATTAATATTAATATTTTGAAGAACGTATTTTTTTAGTTTGGTTTTAAAAATATTCATCGAATTCGCACCCTTTATCTCGTTTGGTAATTTATTGAAAAGTTGCACTCCCTCATAAACAAGTGATCTTTTACCTTGAGTGGTTCGCACTTGAGGAAGTACGATGTGGTCTTTTCTACGACTGCTACGGTTATGTAATTGATGTATTTTGGTGAATGAGATTTGTGTATGTATGGTTTTATTAAGTATCTTTTGAATGAGTATGCTGGTACAGTATGTGTGAAGTTGTTTAATGTTCATGAGTTTTGTGTCTTTGTATATTTTAATTGTAGGTGTTAGGTAGTCGTAGTGAAAAAGCATTTTAATAATTTTATTTTGTGCAATTTGTAGGTCTTTTAAGTTTGTTTTAGGTGCATTGCCCCAGATTTCGATTAGGTACAGTATGTGTGGCTTTACTAGGGAGTTGTATATTGTCTGGCGTACACTATATGGTAGACAGTGTACGATGTTACGTAGTGAGCCCAATAAAGATGTAATTTTGGATCTGATGTTGTCAATTTGAACCTTCCAATTTAGATGGCAGTCCAGTCTTAACCCCAGGTACTTCTCATATTGTTTGAGCTCGAGTATTTTGGTTTTCAATTGCAAGAGGTGGATGAGGTGGTATTTTCTTATTTTTGGCTTTAAATATAACGTAGCTTGTCTTGGATGCATTGATTGTTAGGAGATTTTGTTGAAACCAGATGGACAATGAGTTTAAGTCTTGTTGGGCTTGATTTATCATGTCAGTTATGGAACCACCAAAATAAAAAAGACAGGTATCATCCGCATATAGCGAAATATGACCGTGTATTGGAACTTTATGGATGGAGTTTATGTATATTAAGAAGAATAGTGGAATTAGCAGCGATCCTTGGGGAACACCAAATGTGATATTGTGTGGTTTACTTTGGTATTCTCCGACTTTAACTACCTGACACCTGTTATTCAGATATGATTTGAACATTTTATACGCAACACCTGATACGCCTATGTCTTTTAGCTTTTGTAATAGTATAGGATGGCTAACTGTATCAAAAGCCTTTTTAAGGTCGATGAATAAGCCTATCGCCATGTTTTTATGATCAATGTTCATTTGTATCTTGGTAATTAGATCGGCAGTAGCTGATAGGGTGTTAGAGTGTGTTCGAAACCCATATTGTCTTTCAAAGAGGAAATTGATTGAGGTGAGGTGTTCATCAAGGCGTGTATAAAGGACCTTTTCAAATATTTTGGAAATAACCGGAAGAACTGAGATAGGTCTGTAGTTGTTAGGTTAGGTATTTTATCTATTTAATACTAGTGGCCCGCCCCGGCTTCGCCTGAATGTATATTTTTTCATAATTTTCTTTCATAAGAACCTTCTGACAATAATTTGTCAACCAGGCGAAGAACAACAAAAAAGAATTAGCGCAATTGGTCCAGCCATTCACGCGTGATGCCGTAACTAAGGAAAATAGGGATTCCCAGGTTGTACCTATCAGGAAACACAGACTGGCAGGGAATGTCACTCCTTAACTGTACGCTTTATAGTAAACACCACCGAGGCTGCTGAAACTCGACGAGCTTCATTGCCTTGGCTGGTAGTAGCCATTGTTGATCCTGGCATACAGGAGACGCAGATATTGGAAAAGTGTGGTGAGCTTGATTCATTTTTAAAAATGCACATAAACATACATAGGCACTTATAAAACTTCAGAAGCTAGGTCACGGTTTCAATTGTTCGGTTTTTTATGCAGAAAAACCAGAAAGAAACTCCAAGGTTACTCTTTTAAAATAATAATATATTTTAACAATTTTTCTGTATTACAAGATCTTACGTCATGTTATAACTTACTAACTTTTGCCCACGACTTTGTACGCGCATATCCCATTTTTTCCCATTCCTATACTATTCTCGTATAGCCTATAGCATCCCTTATTAATGTGGCTATCATATACAAAAAGAATTTTCCAAATCCGACTGGTAGTTCTAGAGATTAGCGCGTTCAAACAAACAAACAAACTCTTTAACGTTATTATATCAGTTTGGATTTGCGGAAAAAAAATCCTTCTAAATTAATATCAGTTTACAGTGTGTCAGTGTATTTGTGTGGACGTGTGGAATCTCGAGCACCGATAAAGCGATAGCCCAAAAATATTACCCCAGAGGATTTGTTAATGTCACGCTCAACGAAATGATTCAGATGTTATAATTGTGATACATATAATCTAGTCTGTAATATAATGCAACTTTTGATTCAACTGTTTACTTATCGCTCACGTGAAATAGTGGTCGCGTAGCGGCATTCTGATCAATGCGCGCCGAGCTGCGTCCGCGACCCTCAGCATGGCAGACAATGACATCCCAAGTGCATATAACATTAGTGCTTATGTCACCAGTGCATACGAAATCACTTCCCATAATACCAGTGAAAGGGACATCAGTGCATATAAAACTAGTGCAAACGACACAAGTGCAAAGGAAACCACTACATTAAACATCAGTGCATATGACACCAATATCTTCGACGAACCCTGTGTTCCCAGTGCATATTATCTCATAGTGTTCGCCTGGATTATTGTTGTGCTCAGTCTAGCTGGATTTATATACGGAGTGACAACATGGTGCATGATCAAGAAGTTTCGTATTTTCAGAAGCTATGCGTTCCTGAACCTAATGATAACTAATATGATACGTTACAGCCTGTTTGTGTATGTAGAGTCAAACTGCTTCCCTCATTATATACATCTTATTCAAGTTCAGATTGTTCTGTATCTTTTTGAATTCTGGGCACTTACCTTCAACTGTTGGTTACTAGTGTTATGTTATATTTTGTACGCTGATTTTGTGAAAGTTTTCAACAATAATATTAGTAGGAGGTACCTGAAGAGTAACTTATTTGCTTGGGGTGTACCTTTTGTAGCTGTGATATTATATTTTATTGCAGGCAGGTTTCTGCAACTATATTACTCGATAGAAATATTAACAACTCTTGTTGGCATTTCCCTGTTATTATTACCTATGTCAATATGTTTTGTTATCAACGTTTTGATTGCATACTCTCTGTTCCACAGTGGTGCAGCTGCTGCTGCCTTTTTGCATGGTAAAAGGCGACGTTTTTTCGTTACCACATTAATATTTATGGTTAGCAATGTAATGATGTTGTACTGTATACGAGATCTATTTGAAAAAACTGATAAATATATAAATGTAATAGGAGTATATGGAGACTTGGTGAATGTTATATCATTGGATATGTATTTAATTATAGGCAAGACCAACCAGGACTTATGGCAAGAATATTTTAAGAAGAGGACGCTACAAATAATTTAAAATATTGGTCAAGATGATCTTAACATGTTTGTATAATTTTCACTCGAATGATGTAGGTTACCATATCATTGTAAAAGTAATTGATTTAAAAGAGTCTCCGTGGACTTTCTTGCACGTTCTTCTTCATAGAGATCTACGTTCCAAAGAACGTGCAAATAGCCTCATACCTTTAGACAGACCGACCTTGACAATTCAAAAGTGCATGTAATGGTGTAATTGAAATAAATGCTTTGAGTTTGAGTTATAACAATTTTTCTAATTTTTTGTTTTTTGTTAAGAATTTTAAATAAGAGTTGTTTAAATTAATGTAGCTGTATTCTAATTGCTAACAATTAATCGCACTTTTACAATGGTTTTATAAGCTTTTTTGAAATTATAATATCACGTTTAAAGTTAAGTATTAACAGTGCACGTCGCCATGTCACTCGAGCTAATTCTTATGACAATGAGTTTGGTTATATACATCAATTTTATATTCTCCGTTGTGTTAGTAATACTGGCGCGAGTAAATCTACTACCAAATGGTGTCGCTTCTACATAGCTGTGTTTATATTTACACACAGCGAAGTAACAGTTTTCTACACATAATAGTTCAGGGAGTTTCAGGAAACGTTTGAAATAAGGAAAAATTTAGTGCACTGATTGAAACATGTGTAGAATATATAATATTTTATCCTATTGAATTCAATAGCATTAATTGTTTTTATTTAATAATAATAATAACATATTAATAATAAGTATATTTATCACTAAAATGTAACTGGTACAGTGCACTATTTAATTGCCATAATAGCATAATTATGTACAACTTTAGTAGATACAATATTTGAGCTCTGTCCCTTAAACTAGGCAATAATACCTGTATCTTAAGAGACAATGTTCGGCATGTTTAGGGATTCATTTTTCGTCGTTCGTTTGTTCGTTTCGGCCATCATCATCTTCCTGCCCTTATCCCATGTTACTTGGGGTCGGCGTAACACGTTTTTTTCTTCCATTCTGTCCTGTCAACCATCACGTTATCACCAACTCCCTTTTCTTTCATGTCACTCCTAACAGAATCCATCCATATTTTCTTTGACCTCCCTCTCCCTGTCCATCCATCTATATTTATATTCATAACTCTTTAGTTAGTTGGAATAATTTTCGACAATTACACGGGCCGAGGTGCGGGCGGCAACTAGTATTTTAAGAAACGGTCATTAGAGAAGGGTTTATGGTATAAAACCATACAGTGTGAACCTCTTCGCGTGCCCTGGTTCATGAATAGTGATGTTAGTAGAAAACTGATTGTTACTGCTCGTAGACTCAGATCTGGACATATTCTATACAGTAAATTTGCTTTCATGATGAAGAAAATCTTCACCCGATTGTGAGGAATGTGGAGTTGTCGAGGACCTACAACATTTATTGATGGAAGGTGTCCAATACGAGTCCAGTAGAAATAATTTAGTAAGGTCTCTGAATTTGAACAGAATTGATGTAGACATACAATTCTATCCCAACCAAATGGCGACTATGCGAAGGGTTTGTTCAAATGCATGGCCCAGAGCTTTTTTTTTTAGCCTATTGTGTCCCACTGCTGGGCAAAGGCCTCCCCCACATTCTTCCAAACATTCTTTTCTTGCGCCACCTCGAACCAGCCTTCGCGGTGTGCATCCAGATCATCTCACCACCGCTTTCTGGGCCGGCCTCAGCGACGCCGTCCATCCTCTGGCCCAGATCTTATGATATATAATTGTTTAGGTTACGATGGGACTGACATACGCTATGCGTAAAAGCCCATAAACTAATTAAGAAAAAAACGACACTCTAGGATGGCCTTTCATATGGTAGATTGATGAGACGTATACGGTTTTTTATAATCTATGTATTCGGTTTCATGTATACGGTTTTTATAATTTATTTACTAATATAATAAAGCTGAAGAGTTTGTTTGTTTGAACGCGCTAATCTCTGGAACTACTACTACTAGTCGGATTTGGAAAATTCTTTTTGTAAATGATAGCCACATACATGAGGGAGGCTATAGGTATCCGTCATCACATGAACTTTGTTTTAGTTTTGTTATGTTCAAGTTAGTTTATGCTGCCAGTCTCTTGGGCACATTACCAGCTGACAGCGCTGAGGACGAATTTTTTGACGCTATCAACAATCTGTTGTCATTTTCACCCATATTCATAACATTAGCTACGCCGACGATATGGCGCTGCTGAGCCCATCTGTTAAAGCCCTCAACATTCTCATAGGCATATCTGAGAGGTACGCAGTGTCACATGGCCTCAGGTACAACACCAAAAAAAGTGAACTACTTGTGTTTAAGGCGGGTAATAAAACTCCCTCGACCATTCCACCGGTTAGACTTGGAGGAGTTCAGGTAAGTAGAGTCACCAAATTCAGATACCTGGGGCATTGGGTCACTGAGGACCTCTCGGATGACTTAGATATTGAGAGGGAACGCAGGGCATTGGCAGTCAGATGCAATATGTTGGCGCGCAGGTTTGCGAGGTGCACAAAAGAGGTTAAAATGACTCTGTTTAAGGCGTACTGCCAGACAATGTACACTTGCAGCCTGTGGGTCCTCTATACGTAGAAGGCTTTCAATGCCCTGCGGGTCCTCTACAATAATGGGTTTAGGATGCTGATGGGGTTGCCGCGATACTGTAGTGCGTCAGGGATGTTTGCGGAGGCCAACACCGACGGCTTTAGGGCTATTGTGCGCAAAAGAGTGGCCTCTCTGATGCGTCGTGTGCGGGGCAGCCCCAATGGCTTTCTAAACCCTATACCAGAAAGAGTGGAGTGCCCTATTGTGCGGCACTGGAATAGGGTGCATAGTGTGAACGTTGTCAGATATAATGTAAGGTAAATAAATAAGTAGTTTTTAAGGTACTAACATAGTTTTTAAGTCTTACTAATCATTTTATATGGAATTTTGTTCTGAATTAAATTATTATTATTCCATCTATTTATTGTATATTACATATTAGTTAAATTTATTTTTTGTATATATATTTCGTTTTAATTACTTTTCATGCTGCCCCGATCGACGTCATTCTGTCAACGCTGGTCGTCGCTGAAAACCAGCGCTGTGGCTGTGTCTCGCACACGAGTCCCAGCATTATGCTGAGCGATGGCCGTTTTGCGCGAATGTGACGCTTATCTTCCCAACATGCATAACTATTGTAATTTAGTTTATTTGTATTTAATTTTAACAATCAAGTAATTTTATCTATAATCAAGTTTGTTTTATGTTTAGTTTATTTATCAATTATGCATGATTTAGTCACACATTTCGAGAATACGTTTTCCCTCTTATTTTTTCCGTATCCTTCTTTTTCCCTACTTTCAACGATTTTAATGCCCCATTCAAAGAGATTTTGATGCAGTACCTAAACCCGAGGCTCTGAAATAGCAATACCTCAATAGGTCCAGTTCGATCCAGCCCGTCCCTATCTGTCCTCTCCCCAGCGACGCCCTAAGCCGAGGCCCGTACCCCACAGGGGGTGCCCTTAGCGTGTAGTCGCTTAGTTTGTAAGTTTTTTATAAGCCCTGGCTGGAGGCTTTAATATTATATTAAGGCCACCACAGACAAGCCCGGTTAAGCAGTCGACAACCTTATAGGTTGAACTGTGAGAAGCCACACATAAAAAAAAATACCTCAATAGGTATTGCTATTTAAATAAAATATTAATTTTCGAAACCAATCAATATTCATTTCGAAAATCAAAATTTTATTTCTACTAAAATTAGGCAACGGTATACGGTAATACCATTTTAAATAATAATAATACTATCTTCGGACAACTCACACACGGTCATCCGATCCCAAACTAGGCAGAGCTTGTGCAATGGCAGCCAGACAACTGATAAACATACTAGTTTATATATTTCTAAATACATACATATTATACACAAATTACACCCAGACACAGAACAAATGATCATGCTCATCACACAAAGATTTGTCCTGGGTGGGAATCGAACCCACGACCTCCGGTTTAGCAGTCAGGGTCACTAACCACTCGACCAACAGGCCAGTAATAATATAATAGACATCAAATCATCTAAGTAAAGGCGTCAATATCTACTGGAATCACAAAGAAGTATTTTCAGGGCTGGGTCAGTAATGACTAACAAACTCCAAGGAAGGTCAGTATCATGAAGGAGTAAAATATTCGAGACTAATAACTATTTATTTACTTTTTATTTCTTTTCAGTAGGATTATGCATTTTTGAAGTGAAAACTTCTTTAACGGCGTTGTGCAGTTTTTGGGATGGGTAAAAAATGTTAAACCCGCGTCAGGACACGTGACTTGATCGAAAATTCGTAAGATAGAGGGAGAGTAGACCCCGGCGCGGCGTAGGAGAAGAAGTAATATCCCCCTCTCTTTCTACCGCGCGGCGAAAATGCCTCAATGCATGCATTTGCAATTCGTGCGAAATTATTCCCTAACCATTCCAAAATATCAAAAATGCACAACGTTAATGTTCAAGTTTTCACTTCTGCCGGCAATCCCGGAGTGCAACCCGTTGTTTTTTTTACTATTATTATCATCTCCCTCTTGACCCAATTCCGAAATTCACGCAGACGAAGTCGCGGGCAGAAACTTGTTTCTAAAATTAATTATTTTTATAAGTTCGCAAGTTTAATTACTTGATATATATTTGTTTGATGTATTTCAAACCCTAAAATATAATAATTTATTTTAGCCTGTTTCTTGAGATAAAATGTCAAAAAGCTGGGCATCCTTAATAAAGTGAAGCAATACTTCACGCCTGGACAATTTTTAACCCTTGACAAAGCACAAGTCCGATCCTGCATGGAGTATTGCAGCCACGTTTGGGATGGCTCAGTTATATACCAACTTGCCGCGCTTGACTCGGTGGAACGCAGATCTAAGAGGCTCATTGGCGACGTAAAACTGGTAGATGCCAAGCTTCACAGCTTGGTTCATCGCCACAAGGTTGCCTGCTTGTCGGTCTTCTACAGATTGTACTTCGGGGAGAGTGTCCAGGAACTTTCACGGCCTCGTCCCACCGGCCCCCTTCTACCATCGGACGTCTAGACGCACTGCAAGTTACCATCCCTACCTTGTAGATATTCCACCAATTCGCAATAAACGTTTCAAAACGTCTTTTATAATGCAAACTAAAATAACAAAAAACAGCAAAGGTGTGGAACTCTCTGCCTGCGTTTGTGTTTCCGAACGCTTACAACATACAAGGCTAGGCAGATGATGATAATTTATAGCTGGCAAATACTTAGGCCGTTCGAGGAACTCGTGGCTAAATAATAACAGCCGCACGGGTCGATCTTAAAGGTTAAGCAACGCTTGCCGATATCGGTCTGTGGATGGGTGACCATCTTACCATATCGAAATTCCTCCGTGCCTCTGAAAGCACGTTCAGCCGTTGGACCTGGCTGTCATTTGGAGAGCTTTGGTCCTGGCTGAGTTTTGGTCATTTGGAGTCGTTACGAATTGTCAGAAACTAGAAAATCTGACATCAGTCTTGCCAAGAAGTACCGTGTTACTCAGTTAATGGAAGGTCAAGCAGGCTGCCGCTCCACGTAAAATAGTGGTATTCAGCTGAATCCGGCTTGACTGGGAGCCGACCCCAATATAATTGGAAAAAGGCTAGGCAGACGATAAAATGGGGTAAGCATGTGACGAAAATATATTTAATTTTGAGAATTCTAAATAGGGAATATGCATGCAATTTTTTTATTTGCAAAATAAAATACTTATTATTTCTAGTAAACAATTATGAAACAATTTTTAAAATACCTTCATCACTGATGAAGTTATTTAGCTTCAAAGTTGACACTTAGAAAGAGAAGTCCGATACAAACTGTGACGTCAAATACTACGACGTTATACAGCTACCATAGAAAACAGTGTTTTCGCGAGAGGGACAGATATGTTTGTTTAAAATAGTTATATCTCGTTTGTGTTTCGGTCAATTTCGATTCTATTTTCATTGTTAGTATTCTATTTTTGTATACTTCTAGATAAACGGTTAAGATAATAAAAAAAGTTCATGCATATTTCCTATTAAGGCTACGCAAACCATTAAACGATATTGAACCAAGTCATTTGCCTAGCTGGTCAATTAAATGCTGGGATGACATTTAGGCCGCTGATTAAACGGCGCCGTTCCCCCGCACTCCGTGCAATGTACCTGTGTATTATCAAATTGCCCGAAAACCACATGGCAAAAAAATAAGGAAGTTCAAATTATAATTATTCACTTCGTCCTAAGTAGCTTGTCATTATTCATAATTCAATTTATCTTTGATGGACCAAGTGATAAATTGGGGCATGTATATTATGAAAACACGAAGAAACGTGAGCTACGTCGTAGCAATCGCGTAGCACGAAGCTTAGCCATCACGTAGCACAAAGCGTAGCCATCCCGTAGCACACCAAGACACCAAAGACCTTTCACCTTTCGAAAACGTCGACGAAGAAAGAATGATTTTAAAAAAAAAGCATTTTATCACTGTGTTTCATCTACATGAAGGTGGTCAAAGGTGGTCAAAAGTTTAAAATCTAACTCGCACTTGGCCAGTTTTTTTATTTAGATATCCATGGATAGATTTATCATGTTAAGGTGCTCCCTCTGTCTGTATCGAGCATTATATATAGTCCTCCTGACTGATTTCGGCCATGCGGCCACTCTCAACAGAGACTAGCCATCGGCGCGGGACATTCATTACTTTGGTGAGGGAACAGAACCGAGCATTACAGTGCGCAACTTGATGATATCATGTGTAATATTTTTATACAACTTGTAACATAAATTAATGAATCTAATGTTCATTACAGGCGAATGCTCGTCAGTCATGGAAGCGGTATTGTAATGCAATGCTCAAAATCGAAACTGAAATGTTACTGATCCACGCCAGAATGAATGCCGGGGTACATGATGAAATTAGTTACTACTGGCGCCATCTAGTATCGAGTAGCAGAACTAGTAGAGTCAAGTACCTTCTAGACATTTCTATGCCAGAACATTCTACAGTTCTCGATATCTGGTCAGGCGGCACCGGTAGTTACGAGTACATTCCAGATGCTTCTACAGTAGAAGGTTCTGGAATTAATTGACGTATATAAGGCCAGCATAGTCCGCGACCGAATTAGTTTTGGATTTGCGATACAAGCGAATACTTCGGAAGCGATCTTCAAGTGCGACTAAAGTGATCAGTAGTGAAGTTGTGTTTTATAATTAGTGAGTTTAAAGTTGTAATTAGTGTTGTTAAATTAAAGTGTCATTTTGGTTATTTAATCGGTTGTTTTTACTGGCACGAACCCCAAGCTCGTAACATTACATTACAGGCGAATACTCTAGGTGAGGGAGCACCTTAAAAGAAGTTAAAGTAGTTAATTTAATCTCGACATTTCGCAGTGCAATGGGATATATTGAAAGTGGTAATAGATTACAGGACATTAAATAACTATAATTAAAACAAAAAACATTTATTAGCAAAAATAATACATTGTCCCAAACTAGGCAAGCGTGTTTTTTATAAAAAAAAACAATTGATGAGTCAAATGAAACCACCGACTGTTTCTGGAAACTGTTCACCAGGAGGTTACAAAACATAATACAATAATCAGGGGTTCCCCAACTGTGCGTCGCAACTCCCCGGGGCTTCGCGGTTCATTCCCCCTCTGGAAACGTTGCAAACAACAGACATGGAGTAAAGAAATACTTTGTTTCGCTATTTTTAAAGGTTTGATACAAAAAAAAAAGAGTTTATTTGCGACATGCGTGACGCATGCCAAAAAATAAAATATACAAAATTACAAAAGTTATGCAAGTTGGAAAGATATATAGATGAGAGTTCATCCGTGTCATTGATTCTACCTACCTTCTCGTTTTCCCAAGCAGAGTTACCGTATGTATCTTTTTTTTACAAGGGCTTCGCAAAAGAATATAATACACAAAGGAAGCTGCAGTGTAAAAAAGATTGGGAACCCCTGCCGTATAAGACATACATCGATTGTAGGAACCAAAAACCTTCAAGTTTCCTGCCAGTCATTTATAGCTTTGCCATACATCCAATCATTCAAAACTCATTCGTATGTATATATACTTAAAAGCTTTCGAATTCCTGAAGAAACAGTTCAAACCATCGGCCTTGACCTCAACCACTCCAAATGTGAAATTTTTCTTTGTGACAATACCGACAGATAATTGACAGTCAAATGGCACGCCATCCGGAGCAAGAGGGTTCGTGAGGAGTGACAGGAGAACTAATACATTGCAGCTAAGGACGACACGGCGCAGTGGTTGAACGATTAGCTGCTAGCCGGTGTCGCGGGTTCGATTCCCGCACGGAACAGATTTTTGTATGGCCTACAGATAGTTGTTCCGGGGTTGGCTGTTTGCGTATGTGAGATTGAATGTTTGTAAACGCATACATGATACAGGGATAATTCCTAGTGTGGGGCAACGTTTTCTAAATGAGAAAAAATATATAATAAAAAATATAGAGTGCTGGCGACAAAGTGTCAACGTAAGTAGTGTGAACGTCTAACATGAGGAGGGAGAATGTTGAAGTGATAAAAGAAAACGCATCGCGCCGCTCGTTTGACGTTTCGACGACACGGTTGGCGCAGTGGTTGAGCGATTGACTGCTGCGCTGCGTGTTGCGGGTTCGATTCCCGCACGGAACAGATATTTGTATGGCCTGCTGATCGTTGTTCCGGGTCTGACAGTATGTGTATGTGACTTTGTATGTTTTTAAACGCACGCACGATACAGGGAAAATTCCTAGTGCGAAGTAAAGTTTTCTAAATAAGAAAAAAAAACGTATTGACACAGACGTTTAACATGCTTAGAGGGAATATGTTGAAGTGATAAAAGAAAATGCATCACGCCGCTCGTCTGACTTACACAAACGGGTGACTTTGAGTATTACACCAAACTAAAGACAAGTATGTTCATGTCGATACAAAGTTAAAAAATCATAATTCCTGGGAATCGGTCCTCATATTCGCCTTATAACCAACCAATTCACTCATTTTAACTTAAAACCCCACCGGGATACTACCTTTAAATCGATGCCAAAGTTGAAAATGTAGTTATTATAATCAAAGTGCTGTAAGGTGGAGCTCAGTAGACTTATGACTCACATGCGGAAACACAACGAGAAACAATAATAACAGTGAATCCAAAAAAACTCACTCGTAGTAAAAATTCAAATATGACATTGTTAAAATGTGATTAATTATAATCAATAAATTTGCAGTTACATTGTTTAAAAAAACCGGCCAAGTGCGAGTCGGACTCGCATGCAAAAGGTTCGAAACAAATCTCATTTTTAAAACCTTTTTTTTCAAACAATAGACTTCTAATAGATTTTAAATTCGAGCCCAGTAGTTTCGGAGAAAAGGCGGAAAATAGTCATTTTTCATCTAATTTCTATTTATTTTAAAATTATGAAAATATATAGTGTAAACCTCCACAATACGCCGCCCTTTCATCCGTTGGAAAAACTTTTTTTTAAGTTTTTAATTTGGCCCTCAAAAAGTGAACCCATTTTCAAAATTTATTTACTTTCGTCACACGTCCGTATAGATTAACAAAACCAAATTTCAACTGAATCGGTCCAGCAGAGTGAATTGGCTGTGACAGACAGACAGACAACCAAGTGATCTTATTAGGGTACCGTTTTTTATAAAGAGGTTTGGAACCTCAAAAACAGAAAAAAAAAACAATATTACAACAACAAAAAATACTGATACCAGGTAAAGAAAAAAACGAACACGCAAAGATTTATTATAACTTTATTTCATAATAATATACCTTATATATAAGATCAACTAACTATCATTGCACGCACACAGCTGCTGTACACGGTCTAACCTGTTTCATTTTCCTTAAAACTTAAACTACGTATAACTTTTACCCGCGTGTTCGTTCATGGCTTATTCACAGTAACCGTTAGCTTTCTATAGGTAAAAGATTTTATGTATTGTATAATTTCTTCCAATAGTAGTATTGGTTTCCGTACGTCACGCGTCATGTCCTAGGCGACCACTGAAAATCAGTGCCGTACTGTGGGTCCCCCACGGCACAGCATTATGCTGAGTGGAAGCCCTTTTGCCACAACCACATCATGCATCTACTTTATATATATACTCATACTTTTGTTATTTTTTTTCTTATTTAGTTTTTAACGTGTCTTTACTAATATAATTTAAGAACTACTAATACTATCGTTTAGGGTTTAGTATAAGCAAAATAAATGTAAATTAATGTATTTGCATGCTGTGTCTATCGCGTCATATTGTACACTATGTTTTTTAAATATTGCTTTTATTATTATGACAAACAGTGTAACAATTGTAGATAGGCCAATAAATAAATAAAAAAAATAAATAAGTACTTTTTTTTCTTTTTTTTTTCTAGTATTTTTAACAACCAATAAATTTGAAAAATTAGTCAATTTCATACTTTCAGGGATGTTTGTAACGTTCTCTTTTTAAAATATGCTTGCCATAACTCCCGATTGCTCTTGCCTATAATTAAATACAAATCCAATGCGATTATATTCATAAACTCTCCAAATACTCCTAATACATTTACATATTTATCAGTTATTTCAAACAAATCACGTAAACAGTACAACACCATCACATTACTGATTACAAATATTAATGTTGATATGTAGAAGCGACGCCTCTTATCTGAAGATGTACTCGCAGCAGCACCACTACTCCGGAAAAGAGAGTAAACAACCATGACGTAAACAACAAAACTTATTGTCACAGGTAATAATAACAGGGATATGCCAATAGGAGTTGTTAATATTTCCATAGAGTAATACACATGCAGTAATCTACCTGTGATAAAATATAATAACACAGCTGCAAAAGGTACACCCCAAGCAAATAAGTTACTCTTAAGATATCTCCTACTAATGTCATTATTGAAAACTTTTACAAAATCAACATAAAAAATATAGCACAACACTAGTAACCAGCAGTTGAAGGTAAGTGCCCAGAATTCAAAAAGATACAAAAAAAACTGAACTTTAACTAGATGTATATAATTAAGGAAGCAGTTTGACTCGATATACACGAACAGACTGTAACGTATCATATTAGTTATCATTAGGTTGAGAAGCACATAGTTCCTGAAAATACGAAACTTCTTGATGATGCACCATGATGTCACTCCGTATATGAACCCAGCTAGACTGAGCACAACAATAATCCAGGCGAAAACTATGAGATAATACGCACTGGGAACACAGGGTTCGTTGAAGATATTGGTGTCATATGCACTGATGTTTAATACACTGTTACTGTAGTCGTATGCACTTGTGGTGTTTGCACTGATATTGTAAGCACTGATATCATTTTGACTGGTATTACGAGAAATGGTTTCGGGTGCACTGGTGACATAAGTACTGATGTTGTATGCACTTGTGGCGTATGCTGTGGTGTCGAATGCATTTTTTTCATTTATACTGGTGTCGTTGTTGGCCATAGTGACCGTCGCAGGAGCAGTTCAGCACGCTTCGATCAGTAATACCGCCACGCGTCCACTCGTCCACGTGCCGCAAAACGATGTGAAATCATTTGAATTACAAGTAGCATTATGTTACAAACAAGTATGTGAATCACAGTCGTTTTGAATCACCTGGTTGACCATGACGTCTCAAAATATATGTACATAGCAATACCGGCTACTCCGGGGAAATACTACCGCCGCTCACAACCACCACAGCTTGGCGGCATGATATGGATGGGTTAACCCCATCATGCTTGAGAATTTTATAGTTAGATCTTAAGTAGGTAGTAGGTACTGCTGGGAAACTTTGTATTAATGTGTAGTTGGTGTTTGTTTGTTTATGATTAATTATATTTATTTTGTAAATAGGTTAAAAATTACACTTTTATGCTTTTCGCGACAGACACAGTTTGTGATCATGATCAGTCTCAATTGAAATAACTCGTATTTTTTCGCTATGTCTCGCGATGTAAGCGATCATTACTATTGCACTTGACGATGAAGAGAATAACGCGGGAAACAACAGAAGACGGAGATTTTGGGTGCATACAATGGTAAATGCCAATACAATGGTTTACTATGTTTGTAATGAGGTGTACAATAAAGTATATAATAAATAAATAAAATAAATAAAGGCAAAAATTGCAGAAGAGGAATTTTGGAAGATCAAGAGACATTTACTGGATGACGAAGAAAAACACTTCATATATTTCCACCTACGTGCAACGTGCTTCAAGCGAGCAGACTGCCTTAATCTGCGTGCGTGCACCGCGCGGGTTGCCCGTTTGAACTGTGCGGTAAGAATGCTGTAAGCGAGACGTCAATTATCGAGTTGTACGATGGCGTAAACTGGAGCCATCTGCTAATTTATGTTGTCAATGTAAAGTATATCTACAGAGAACGCCATAAAGCTCATATTTCAATGAACATTATTTTTCCTGTGTGAGCGGTATCGTATAAGTCGGCTACGACCTTTAAAGTGTTTTTGAACCAGACAAAGACAGTTATAAACTACACTGGTGATCAAAGATCCTGCATGGAAGCACAAGGCAACTTTGTAACTTAAATATTTTAAAATTAATCTGCAGTAGTAAAGACAGCAACTTTTACCGTTTTTCGCACTCTAAGAACACTAAAGAGACAGTGAAGTGAACGCAATAAGCTTACTAAATCGTGTTATGATTTACCATTTTATAAACGGTAAAAACTTAATCAAATCCAATTATCACTGGTCAACAAATTTTAAACTTTGAAATTCTCTGAGTTCTTACTTTATTTCTAACACAAAACATATTCATAATTAAAAGTTTTCATCACATCTCAGTTTTCAGATTCCATCATCATCTGCCTAGCCTTTTCCCAACTAAATTGGGGTCGGCTTCCAGTCAAACCGGATTCAGCTGAATACCAGTATTTTCCGTGGAGCGGCTGCCTACCAGACCTCCAAAACCCATTAACTGGGTAACACGGTACTCCTTGGTAAGACTGGTGTCAGATTATCTGTATTCTGGCTATCCGTAACGACTGCCCAAGATCAACAAATGACAGCCGGGACCAACAGCTTAGCGTGCTTTCCGAGACACGGAGGAGTCTCGGTATGTTAAGATGGTCACGCATCCACGGACCAACCTCGGCAAGCGTTGCTTAACCTTGAAGATCGACCCGTGCGGCTGTTATTATTTAGCCACGAGCTCCTCAGTTTTCAGATTAAGCGCCTGAAAAAATCAGGTTTGTTCTACAAAAGTGGTGAATGTGAAGTTGAAATTAAGTGTAATTATAGTTTTAAAAATTATATCTGTACCTTGTTTTTAGTAGTTGTAATTTATTTATTTTTTTTGCATGATGAAAAAGAGTAAGCAAAATATGTGAATCGATTTTAACTTAAAAGCATTATGTACCTTATTTTACGCAAAATACATATTCTATTCTATTCCCTGATCTTCATTGATGAAAAGCACAGTTTTTTGGGAGATAGAAATCATGATTAAAATAAAGTGATTTGAAGTAAGACACTTCAAACCACTTTATAAAAAAAACCTTTAAATAATACTCTCAAACCTTTAAAAACCTTTAAAGTCAAATCGGGAAGACTTTGATTTGGACTAAAATTCGTACCTAAGTAACAAATTTTATGCTCAAAACGCACGCGAGTGTATTAAGAATCCCAATTTAAAACAAATTCGGATTTTTATACACGCACGTGATATTTGATAATAAGCAATTAAAATAACGCGAAAACCTAAAAAAATATCTTATTTGATTTATATTATTTAATAATCAGGATGCCTAATGAAACATTTCTGCAAAAATTTTATTTTCATATAACATCTAAAAGCGGAGAAAATTAAATTTTTATTTGGTTTTTAATTCAAGTTCTAGTCTAACATCGTGAAAAAAACTACTACGATCTAAATACTGTTGGGTTTACTATGTTTACCATAATTTAAAATGCAATATTTTTATATGCCATAATGTATTTGCCATAATTTAATTAGAAATAACGCTTCAGTTGCCATAATCGTGACATTACATAAAATAATTTTCACTAATTTCATTGGTCATAATCGATCAAGTGTCATAACAATTTTATTCCATATTTTTTTTGCTATATTTTTCGTTTTCAATTATGTCGTTTTCCGTAACATTTATTCACCGTAATATTCATTTGAACTTCAATTCACACCATAATTACTAAATATAAACCTAATCTACCATGAATGCTTGCTTTTCAAAACAGGAAATCTGGCGTTGTTGTCACAGTTGTACCCTTTTTTTTTTTTTGATCGCGGTCGGATATCCTCATGGATGTCCTCTGCCCTGGGGCGGGCGGAGGGGTCTGTCAGACTCTTACTGACTAAAACCACCCCAGTGTTCCATCTCCCACCTACGCCGGGGATTGCAGAAACATATGCGACTTCCGTAATCCCCGGCTCTGCGGGCCACCTCGCGTGGGGAGTGAGGTGTTTGACTCCCCCCGCTACGTCAAAGAACGAAGCAAGGGAACACCACGCGCCGCCACCTCGGGTCTGTTTGAATGGGGGGCGACGAACATCCCCAAGTCCGCCGCCCCTGGACCCAGTTAGGGGGGCCGGAAGAGGGCAGCGTGTGCCCTCCTCTGACGCCCGATGCGCCTGCTGCGGGCCGGGAGAGCGGTCAAGATCTCCCTCTCCCTTTCCGCAGCCTCCTTCTGCGCGATAACTGTCTCGCAGAAGGACAGTCACAGTTCTAACCTAACCTAGCCGCTTCGAATTTGACAAACTGTTTATTGTCTCAAGATTGTTTGCTGTAATAAATCATTTGATTACAGACCATATGCCTAAATTACATTATTTTTTGTACAAAACATCAAACATTTCTAAATTATATTAAATGTTGCTTATGTCAAGTATCGATTATGTAATGTGACTAATAGAAACTTATGATGAACACATGTTATTATGGAAACTTATTTTATGGCAAATAAAAGTTATGACTAATAAGGTGATATGACAAGCGTTATTAGTATCCTACTAATATTATAAACGCGAAAGTTTGTAAGTATGGATGGATGGATGGATGTTTGTTACTCTTTCACGCAAAAACTACAACTGAATGGATTTTGATTAAATTTGGCACAGAGGTAGATTATAGTCTGGAATAACACATTGGCTACTTTTCATCCTGGGAGTATGTTCCCTTGGGATACCTTTCGACATAAACGCGGGCGGAGCCGCGGGTGACAGCTAGTAAATAATAATAGTGCAAGTAAATATTATGATGGGGGACGATTATGGAAAACAATAATAGTACAAATTATATTATGGAAAACAAGACAATACCAATTTTTTTAAAAATTAATAAAGTGCTAAGAATTTTGAGATATATGTAAAAACTCCATCTAGCGACGAATAGCGGAACGTTATCAGGATCAATGAACGATTCCAAGTCTAACAGTTATTTGAAGTGTAGCAATAAAACTACCATCCTGTACTAAACTACATACTAACCATCCTGTAGGTACTAAATATTCAGGTGATTTTGCAGTTTACCACTAGAGGGCGCTACTTTCAACTTTATATGAGCCAATAAGATTATTATGAGCCAGTTAAAATACATTGGAAATAAGAAATGAGATGCAAGAAACATCTCTTAAATGGATACCTAGTAGTATATTGAAAACTAAAGGGAAAGTCGAAAACAATATTAATAGCAACTTCAACGAACAATTTAAACAATTGCAATATATTTTGGATTCAACAAAACACACAAAAATTTGTTTGAAACGATTTTACCAATAATATTTTTGTAGTTACTGCTTTTGGTTTTCAACCGTTGTAATAAAATAAAACCTCCTCCTCCTTTTTTTTGAGGATAGGGAATCATCAATTGACTTTTCTCCATTCTGGGTGGAGCGGAAGGGCGTGTCAGACTCTTACTGACTAAAACCCATCCGTGTTCCTTCTAAAGCCCTTTGCGTTCCAGGGCCGCGGTGACTCTTTCGAACAAATTCCGCTACCCTGGCAGGCTCTGGCCCTAGCGGGCCCCGTCCCTATGCTGACATCTCTTTGAGGCGCGCGCGAAACACAACGCGCCATCGACCCGGGCCATTGACCATGGATTTAACCAGGGCCGGACGGAGGTCGCCGCCACCGATCGCCTTAACGAGGACACGGCGGTGCTCCGCCCAAGCAGGGCAGACCTCCACCGTATGCTCCGCCGTGTCCTCCGGGCGATTCTCACAGTGTGTCAGCACCGGGCGTGTCCCCCCGCTGAATCCAAAACAGGTACTTCCCGAAACAGCCGTGTCCGGTGAGTACCTGCGTCAAGCGGAAGATGAGAACGCCATGGCACCTCTCCAGCCACTTCCCAAAGAGGGGTCTTACCGCCGCAATTGTGGCGTGCCCAGAGTTGACTCTACCGAAACTTAAATCTGCTAGTTTGATTGAAATTCTCGGGGGCTGGTGGGATGAGGTCGTGGAGTAGTATGTTTCCTGGAATCAGCGCATCAAGCTCCATTCTCTCCTGTCAACTGTCACGCTATCCCTCAGTTCTCTCGTAATAGGAGGTGGTAATGAGGAGTATCTAATACTCCTCACACAAATCCATTCATATTCCTTTGTTCTTCTTTTTCCTGTCCATCCATTAACATTTATCATTAACCTACATGGTAGTAGGTACGATTAAAAGAGACTTTGACCTCTGAGTTTGTTTCGGTGTTTCTTCTTAGGGTAGTCAGCTAGGAAACACCGGCCTCATCTAGTTTACCCAAAAAGATTCACGTGTATAAGTGTTATGTTTAACTTACTTACAAAACAAATATCATTTATCTCTCTATTTGTGATTAAGTGTAAACTTCTTTCTTTTCAATGAGTTTTTATGTACATATTTACTAATTTTTATTTCTTCATTTAGTTCTTATAATAAACTGTACTTCTGTGTTGTGTCTCGTTGTAACAAAATAATGTTTTATCTATATTTCTATCCATCTATTCAATCCCCATCACATGCTCATACTAAGTCCGTTTATTTCACTGGCTTACACTTACTGTAAGGGTTCCGTAACTTGTATGGGTTACGTTCTTTCCTTTCGTGGTACGAAACCCTAAAAATAATCAGTATCCTATTTCTTACATTAGTTTAAAATGAAACAAAAGTACCATGTTTGCAAAAAAAACACTTCTCTCCGAGGTGAAACATTTAATTCAAGTAACTTAGCAAGGTGCGTCATTTACAGACTTATATATGACGTATATTGAATGCATAGTGCTTCAATTAAAAAAAACCTCCGATTAATTACCATATTTATATTGAGAGCCCCATTCATGACACATATTTATTCCTAATAGCGTCTCATTAGCTACGGTGTAGGATTTTCCTGCATGTAATTCATATATGTACATAATATAACATTTAACACATTTTGAATAATCAAATCAATTTTCTCAGCCTCTTCCCAACTATGTTGGGATCGGCTTCCAGTCTTACAGCTACAGCTGTGTACCAGTATTTTACATACAGTGACTGCCTATCTGATCGCCACAACCCAGGAACTGGGTAATACGATACCCATTGGCAAGAGTGCTGGCAGATTTCTTGGCTTCTGACTACCCGTAACGACTGTCTAGAATCTACAAATGACAGCCGGGAATAACTACTTAACGTTCTTTCCGAAGCACCAGTTGCTTAACCTTGAAGAATGAAGAAGTTATACAGTTAAAAAATAATACTTTTCAATCTCTTTGCACGATAAGCTTTCCATAAATCCCGATTACATCTTATTAAAGGAACGAACAAGTCCATTGCTATTATTTGTATGTCTGATAAAACTGATTTTGTAATCAAAGAAAGTTTCAACGGTTTGGTCAATAAAACAGTGAACAACATGGCAATATCGCTAAAAAGAAATATCAACGTAGCTATGTAGAAGCGACGCCAACAGTTGGTACCTGTACTCAAATTTTCTGAACTCCCATACCAACAACAGAACAGAGAATGTATAAACATCATGTAAATAATCAAATTCACAAATAAAGGCAGATTTAAAATTACAATTTGGGGATAAAAATACATGTCATCCGATAATAACAGAGGCAAGACGAACTTACAAATAACAGTTGTCATCGAAGGCACTCCCCAAGCAAAGACAGTACTCTTCAGAAACCTCCTTTGAATATCTCCATTAAAAACTTTCACAATATCAACATAAAGAATACAACATATCACCAACAACCAGTAGCTTTGAACTGACGTAAAGTATTTGAGAAAAAAATCAATTGGATCCGGAACAGGTCCACCGTCTGTTGAGTATCCGAAAACGCGGTAAATGATAGAACAATTTATCAACCGGCACACACTGGCTAGTACAACGTTTAAATACACATAGTTTCTGAAGTGTCGAAACTCTTTTATGAGGCACCATGACGTTATTCCGTAAATGAGCACTGCTAGAGACAGCACAACCACACACCAGTCGAAGACTGAGGACATTAGAAGCTGTTCCTCTTGATCCAGTGTTACTTTATTGATGTAAACAGAAAGTGTATCATTCTGATCGATTGTCAAACGTCGAAAATCGATTGGTGGACAAGGCTCGCTGCTGGCTCTCTTAAAAAGATCAGTGTGACACTTAATATATTCCATTATTGGGATCTTTGCCCAGTTTCTCATTTTGAGACACGGTAATGACAATATGAGCTCTACACGGACTGTGTTACACTTGAATTACCAGACAACTCAGGAGCGTCTGTCTACCTAAATTAAATACAAGGAAAATAAATAAGCCAGAAATTTTACGATGTTTGTGCACTGTTCTGTCCGCAATCCGAATCCATATTGGTATAAGTAATAAGTTTTTCAGCGATCTCAACTTCATGCATTTCGGATGCAAACTTTGTAGATGATTTTGTACTTTAGTCATAGTATTTATGTACACCTCCTTAATTCAGATTCTTATTCTTTATCGCATGCAAAAAATACAGATACAAAATATTATGGAACAGTCTATAAACAAAGGCGATCTTAACCCATTTTTTTTTCTGATTAATTTATTTGCAGAATCTGGATATGACTAGAGAAAGCGTTAAGTGCTTACCGAGGCATGGGTTTTCACCCCACCAACTTCCGAACTCCGGGATCCAATTACCAACGGAGCCGTTTTATTCGTTTAGCACCTATAACTAAGTCTATCTGTCACACTGAAAATCCTAATCATCACTACCAGCACTTTTGAAATGTCAAAGTTCTACATAAAGACAGTCCCCCAAAACGCTCGTCCGTCACCACTCCTAGTGTTTTAGCTGGGAAGAAGAAGTGGCGCAAGAAACTCCCCAGCAACACATCTGCCTGTTGAGTTATAAGAACTAGCATTAGTATGCAAAGTATTCTTACCAAGAGAACAATACAACAAAGATAACACGTAAAACTAAACTATGAAACCATGATAGCTTTAAAACGTTTAGCACCTGGAGCTCATTCCTAAGTTATAACAGCCGGACAGGGAGATCTTCAAGGTTAAATTACATTTATCCCGAACTTGAACTTTTTTTTTTTTTTTAAGGTTGGGAAATCATCAAATGACTTCTTCCGCTCTGGGCGGAGCGGAAGGGCGTGTCAGACTCTTACTGACTAAAACCCATCCGTGTTCCTTCTAAAGCCCGTTACGTTTCAGGGCCGCGGTGACTCTTTCTAACAAATTCCTCAACCCTGGCAGGCTCTGGCCCTAGCGTACCACGTACGAAAAATCTAGTGTGTGTAAAAGGTCGACAGAAAATCTGACCTCTGTCTCTTTCTGCGGCCAGATGTGGATGATCTATATTTTCTGTAACTTATATGGTGTACATAATAAAGAGTATTCTATTCTATTCTGTTCTATTCATACAAGTATGTCTAATTATAGGAATTATGACATATTTTCTATGATGGCGAAGTCTTTCAAATGTGAGCAACGGATTTTGTGATTTTTTATTTTTTTACGGTTTTATAAGAGGGAATAATGTTCATAATACTACCGCAGTTTAAGTAACTATTATTCCATATTTTGTATATACATAAAATATTTTACTTAAATTACGTCCATGTTTCAGGATCACACTCATCGCTCAGTTGGAAATCCCCGCTTGAATAAAATTAAATAATTCTAAGTATGTACGTACATACAGTACCTATAGGCTTGAAATAATTAAAAGTTTACTTTGTATTATAAATTATAATATAAATATATGATAGTACTGTCACGAGCTTGGGGTTCGTGACAATAAAAACAATAAACAGCCGACAACTTTAAACTCACTAATCATAAAACACATCTTCACTACTGATCACTTTAATCGCACTTGAAGATCGCTTCCGAAGTATTCACTTGTATCACAAATCCAATACTGACTCGGTCGCGGGCTACGCGGTCCTTATATAGGTCAATTAATTCCAAAACCTTCTACTGTAGAAGCATCTGCAAAGTACTCGTAACTACCTATGCCGACTGACCAGATAACGAGAACTGTAGAATGTTCTAGCATAGAAAAGTCTAGAAGGTAGAAGGAAGGGGGACTCTACTAGTTCTGCTACTCGATACTAGATGGCGCTAGTAGTAACTAATTTCGTTATATACCCGGCATTAATTCTGGCGCGTATTGGTATGATAGTTTAGTATGACGTGAGGGTTATAACCATCACGTAATAAAGTGACACTCACTTATTTTTCTAACGCGCATTCTTAGAACAGTGAAATTTGAAATGTCACTCTACTTGAATGTGGCTTCAAGCGACCTGATTCCTACGCTTCTTACGCTGGCTCACGTTTGTTGATGTGGAGTTTTGGTTATTTGTTGCCTAGCTATATCAATAATTTGACCAGTAATTTGTACGTACTTTCTTTTCTTACGAATAAATTACTCTTACTACCATTATAATTGCGAAAGTCTGGATTTTATCTCTATAGTATTGTTCCCTTGGGATAATTTCCAACATTCACGCGGGCGAAGCCACTGGCAGAAGAAGAAGCAGTATCCAATATAACTAATTTGCAAAATTAAAATCGATGGCCGCTGTACTTGTTCTACGACATCCTTAATCTGTCGATAATGGACGCTTATGTTATCCACGTCTCTAATGCGATCCGAAATGAAAAAAAAACAATGAAAAGATGTTCTTTTGCGTTTGAAATGGCAGACGAACTGATGAAGCCTTGGCTGCAAGAGAGATCAGACGGTAACTCAGGCTCGGTCGGTAGGAAATCAGGATGGTCACCAACCGATTAGCCTTCGAAGTTAAAGTTCGCGAACATATTCGTAAGAAGTTGGCAGTAGTATCATCACATCGCTAATGTTTTCCAATTACCTATTTTTTTATAATTGTTTAAGTATTTCGTGTACCTATTTATCTTGTTAATTTGAGTATTTATTACATATTTATATTCTATGTATAGTTTATATAATCGTTTTATTTATTTAAATGTTTGTATGTAATTAAATATCAATCGTTTTTTATTCACCATGTTGCACCTACCACAATTCTCTGCATCACCCAAAAGTTGACTGGTAGAGAATGCCTATGGCATTAAGTCCGCCTCTGGACATTTATGTGCGTAAAGTGTTAATAAATAAATAAATAACTTTGTAACGAAATTTGAAGCAGATCATAGCGGAGATCTTGAAAATGGTTGACCCTCAGGAAGGTTCTAGACAAGACGTTCCTAGAACTCGCAAAACTTGCAGCTACTGTCCTGCAAAAACACGTCGTATGACTACAAACTTCTGCAAGGGCTGCAAAAAACCGATTTGCAGGGAGCATATTGTTTCTATGTACAATCACTTTTCTATGTAGAATATTTCTAAAACAGCTTATATTATTTGATTAGGAGGAAACTAAGACTGCTAATTAAGTTCGTTTTGTGTCATAAATAAAGTTGATTAAATAAATGTTGGTGTTTTAATCTGTCGTAAATTTACGAATGGTTAGTGATAATGTTACTCGAAATTAAGGTAAGCTAAGGTTAAAAGAAGGCCTCCACAAAATACTTGTAAAACCTGTTGTTTACGAAATAAATTATTATTATTCTCGTTTTTTTTTTTTTCTCAGGTATGTACCTGGTATTTGCTAGAATCCCACGGGTTTGATCCAAGGTGAAGAACAAAAAAAAAAATATTTAATTGCCACAAAACGACATACCTACCCACATACATAAGGTGCCACATACATAAGGTGAGATCCTAGTTATTATTTTGTGATGGTAAATTACTTTGCACTGCGGTGAAATTGTTATCTAAATCCAGTTGTAAAAGTTTTCTAACTATTCGGCAAGTATTTAAAATGGCGGCTTTTTGTAGTGTTAAGTATATGTAATTCGACAAATTGTGAACATTAAAACTGTTGAATATTTATTTTGGAATAACACCTGTTGTTGATATTACTATTGGGACAATTGTGACTCGATTCATTTCGGCCGACACCAACTCGCAGAGGCCCCGTTAGACATTTCAAATGGAATGGGGCACCAACCGACGATTATCCCTGTATGTACTATGAAATTATACCCAAGGGCAATCCCCGGTTAGTGCAGTTCTATTGCAGAATATGGAATTATTATTTTTATCATGACTTCGCTTATTGACATGTTGCTTATTATGACGTATTTTAAATATGTTCGGTTATTGTAGCTGTCAGTCCGTCCGTCTGTCTGTCAGCGGGCTGTATCTCAAGAACCGTAATAGGTACACAGTTGAACATTTCGCAGAGTGTGTATTTCTATTGCCGCTATATCAACAAATTTTATTAATTGAATAAAATAAAAAAATAAATTATGTAACATACGTGTACGCACATAGCCGGTTTTTGTATTGATCTCTCATTTTAGGATGGATTTATTTAAAGATATATACCGCATACTTATATTTTTCTTGTTGTTTAAATGTTATACTTACGGGCAGTCACTACCTGAGTTTCGAACCCGGGGTCGGACAGTGTTCGGTTTTTGTGTTGGGTTTTTTTATTTTACCATGTTTCGAACACAAAAATCAATAGTAAAGTACTTAACCATTGTAACTTATTGCTTAATCAAATAATTATCATTTTAAAACGAATAACATCTTGCATGATAGATAATATGGTTTTACCAGAGGGTACAACTGACGCTGGTGTCACCTTCCTAAAGCTATAAGATGCCATAGGTATCTTTTGCGACCTGTCAAAGGCCTTTGATTGCGTAAATCACGAAACATTGCTCCTGGAATTTGACCTTTACGGACATGGAAGAGAAATACGCACTGTCTCCGAAGTAATCTTGCACGGCTCCAGAGAGAGGAACTCGTAACAATCTGTGCCTTGTATCGAACCGCTTGAATCAAGCCCTTGATCCAGCTACTTTACCTTAAACGTATTGATCGATATCTCTCCATATTATTAGTTTAGATTTAGAGGAGCTCGTGGCTGAATGATAACAGCCTCACGGTTTGATCTTCAAAGTTTAGCAAAGCCTGCGGAGATCGGTATGTGGATGACTGACCATCTTAACATACCAAGACTTCTCAGTGCATAGAAAAACACGTTAACCCCAACGTGTTTTTGCCGATCTACAAATGACAGCCGAGACCAACGTCACGGCTGTCATTTGTAGATCGGCAGTCGTTACGGATTGTCAGGAGCCAGAAAATCTGACACCAGTCTTGGCTAAGCTAGGCTAGCTACCTTATAAGACGTCCTTACCTATAAACGGATGTGGACGAACAAGGGTGCGTATGCTTCTATAGAAGCAGCTTTTGCCATGGCCTGCGATAAATAATTATCGTACTAAAAATTACTATGCGCCACTTGCGCTCCTCAATAACGCAGTCATGCCAAAGCCCTGCCGGGGAAAAACCACTAGAAAAGCTCCGGCACATCGCGGTTACTTTAACAAACAATGTGACAATTGACATTCATCCAGATGGGATTTATATCTGTAATTTATAATATTATAACATTAAATCTCTCGGACGCAATTGAGTCAGAGAAAAAGAAGGTCATACTAATATAAAATATACCTAACTCTTGAACCTACTCCAGCGATCCGCATATAACAAAGAAAATCAAATAGATACATTAATTGACATCAACTAAGAACTGTGGGTCTCCAATATCAGTTGAACCAATGGTGATAACCAAGTCACCCTCTGCGAAAGGCTATGTCCCATGAGCAGAGTTGGTATCAACCTCCATTGCGCCCTCTTACTCCCCTCTCTTCAGGATGGGACATAGTTCCCTAAAGTTGTACTTATATTTTTCAAAATTGGAGTAAATTTAGACACTCTGTCTTCATCTTTGAACAAGTGACCTTCTCTTCCTCGCCTGGCTGCGTCCCTCACGCACGTACAAGTCCATTTTCAATATTCACATGAAACAAATAAACTAATTAATAAACTTTTTTATAAATAATACTAAAATAATGGTTTTGTTTACGTGAATTCGATGACAATACAATTGACATTTATTTCGAAATCGCATTTTATTTTCTAAAAACGATAATTCAGCCTTTCTAATATGGAACCTATTTACATGAACAACATCTATTCATCCGAAACTATCAAGAACTTATTCTATAAGGCCTATACAACCTACATTGTTTTATATTTCTACCTATCCTTCGCTTTACCGGGAACCAATTAGTAATCTGTGACTTTACTTCCACACATGAATTCTGTCTTACTGTGCTCGTTATATTTATTTTGGCACAATTTGACATATTTTATCTTTGAAATTATGACAACTCCATGAAATCTACTAATAAAATTGTTCGTGAATCTGTTTGATCGTCAAGTTTGCACTCATGTCCTGCTACTCTCCCTAAACTATCTAACATAATATGTCTAATATAATATCAATATAGACTGTATAAAAGAAAATGACTCGACAGTTAAAAAACATTCCAAATGAAACGTTTCCTGACTTTATAATTATATGTATAAAAGTGTTTGGAATTTCTTTCTTAACCATTTTCAAAATTTACTTTAAAGTACAAGAGATTGTTCTATCAAATCATTTATGGAATTTTTTGTATGATTTGATGTATTTGACTTTAATTAATGCGTATAAATGTGTATGAAATTATTTGTGTTTTACAAACGTTCTCTTCTGGCCCGAAATAAAGTGTATAAAAATACACTTTATTTCGGGCCAGAAGAGAACGTTTGTTATCATATTTCATAGATTTGAACCTATGTGGATATGTTATAACTTTATAAAAGTCTTTGGGTTTTCCCTAACAAATAAAATTAAGCTCCTAACATTCTTAACTTTATTATTAAAACTATCGGCCGACATTGGAACTTGAATTTCGATTGGGACCATCTCCTTCGGTTCGTCTTTCCACGTGTCAATTTCTTGAACACCATTCTCCTCCAACATGTGGTCCGTTTCGATAACATCCTCATTGGATCCGTGATTTGAAACACGCTCCGGTTCTGACAACAATATAACTTGCTTATTTATTATTTATTTATTTAATATGGGTTTGCTCTGGACTCTAGTTTAGGTCATAGATGACCGAGACAAAGTCGACGATGGAGCGAGCTTACCCAGAAAAAGCCTGTTCACTCTAATTTTGAAGAGATAAGGGTCGTATGCGCTCGGAAACACAGACGCAGGCAGAGAGTTCCACTCCTTTGCTGTGCGCATTATAAAAGACGTTTGGAAACGTTTAGTACGAATTAGTGGAATAGCAACAAGGTAGGGATGGTAACTTGCAGTGCGTCTAGATGTCCGGTGGTAGAAGGAGGCCGGTGGGATGAGGTCGTGGAGTTCCTGGACACTCTCCCCGAAGTACAATCTATAGAAGACCGACAAGCAGGCAACCTTGCGGCGATGAGCCAAGCTGTGAAGCTTGGCATCCACCAGTCTTACGTCGTCAATGAGCCTTTTAGATTTGCGTTCCACCGAGTCAAGCGCGGCAAGTTGGTATTTAGCTGAGCCATCCCAAAGGTGACTTTTCTGAAATCAGATCACAATTAAGTATTGGGCAAACCCCCTTTCGTATCTTCAATCGTAACGTTCAGGTTCGTCTCATTTTGGATTAGGCTCCTCTCTCCACAACTTCATCATTGTCATCGTGGTCATCAAGGTATTGGTCTTCAACATCAATTTGTGAGACGTTCGTCATCACGCTAGAATATAAATCAGTGTTATTCTCAACCTTCAAAAATTCTTGCCGTTCGCATTTTTCGACTACAACGGTGGTCGTTGTATCAACATAAGATGCCTTTAATGCACGTTGTTTATGACATGCATTTGCACGGGAATTCTTTTCTAATTTTATCACACAACACATCAAAATCAATACCATCATGGTATGCATATAAAATTTCTGGCTGCGCTTTGTAAAAATCCGCCTAATATGAGCGCGTAATCGCTCTCCCGCCATTCAGCGCCGGTGGCGATGAGCCTGAATTCTGATAAAAATGCTTCAAAGAAAACTCGGTCTTAACATTTCACGGTTTCATAAAAAATATTTTCTCATAATATATAACATTTAATAAAAAACACTTAGGTTTTTATTTTCGAGGCGTCGATATCACCTGACCATCAAAATCTCGCACTTCTTCGCGATGCTTTTAGTACATGGGGGTTCCTTTTAAATGCAATGTTATGTCTTGCACACGCGGGTTTCGAAAACCGGGCCTCCGCCATTTGTAACAGTAGCGAACTCACGCTAGTGCTACATAATATTATTATTTTTAATATAACTATAATTGAAGTTTAAACTTCATAATATATTTGGCGCCTTAAACAAGCGCTGATACCAGAGTCCCATTAAAAAAACAAAACATATTTTCATATTCAAATTCTCTTTTACTTTTGCCAGACGCTTCCAAAGAGATACCTTGTCTACCAGGAACCTGCAGCCAAGGAGATCCTTCTGACAATATCATATGATTGCTATTTTATATGAGTTTTAAGACAGTAAAAATCTTCGCTCTACAAATAATCGCCTTCTACGATGTCCCTCTCACCGCTCTGGGTTTATCCGCTCCTCTTTCTTTGTTCAAGCGATTTTCCTCTGGAATGCGCTCCCTCTGAGCATCAGGACGGCAACAAGTCGGTTATCCTTTAAGGTGAAGGCACGTGAGCACATTCGCAAGAAGTTGGTAGAATCATCACAGCGTTAATTTGTTGGATTCGTTTTTTCTTAATAACTTTATTTATGTGTATGTATGTATCTATGTATTTATAAATGTTTTTTTATTTTTTTTCTTCTCTCTATTTTTAGTTTTTCTTTAAGTTGCACCTGCCATGTTGTCTCTGCACCACCCTAAGGTCGACTGGTAGAAAATGCCTAAGGCATTAAGTCCGCCTTTGTACAGTGTTTTTACTAGTGCATAAAGTTTTAATAAATAAATAAATAAGCTGAATGATCGAACCTCCTTGGAAGCGCTTTTGCTCAATACGTTTGTCTCATTTAATACTAAAGACAAAATGAGACGAAAGATGTAGTTCTAGTTTTCACCACGCGCACGTCGTGCCATTTGCAAATTCGCGCTGTTTTCATATATGGACGTCAAAGATTGTTGCGACTTTCCGACTAATATCTAAAAACAAAAAGTTTGTTTTATTACCTACTGTACTGTTTTCTCGCAAATGTGTTGAAAAACGTTATATGACACACGTGCGGAAATTGGTTTTCACAAACTCGTGACAATGGTAAGCCCTTGACTTCGTCTCGGCTTACATTCGTCTACTAGTTTGTAAAAACCACTAGTATCATAAATAACTATTATTTTATCAAGTAAGCGTGTTGAAAAACGTCGTTTGACACATTTTTCATTACAGTCCTGCGCTCCATAACCAACTCGCCCTCGGCTTGGGCGTATATTCCGCAGCGGCTGCAACGACAAAGTTTGCCCACTAGCACCAAAATATTTTTAAAATTAATATATCTAATACCTTTAAACGAACAATTCTTGTATGTATGTATATATTATATAATCTGAATCTCGGAAACCGCTCCAATGATTTTCATGAAATTTACTATCGGGGACAATAAATCGATCTAGCTAGGTTTAATCCAGGTACTTTATAATAAAGAAAAACAGGTTTTTCCGTACAATGCGGCCCGCAAACACTAGAGGTTTATTACCCCTGGTATTTAGCCTTAACAATTTCAAGTGTTACAAACGAATGCCAGTAATGATTATAAACTCGTTGTATCAACTAGTCTACCAAACACATAATAATATTATTTTAAATATAAGTATTGATCAATTTTAATTTTACATGATCTTGATCAAAAAACAGTAACGTAATATAACATTAAAGTTTAAAAAAAATTGTGGAACTTTCAATTCTGTATATTTTTTTAAAGTTGTGTCAAAGGTTTTAAAGACTCTTCAACATGTTTGGAGATCTATATTTTTGGAGGCAGGTTCGTATTTTCTTTATAAGTACCTAACTTATTTTTTATTTTATTTTTATTCGTTTTTAGAGTTCCAAACATCCGTGAAAACGGAACCCTAATTGGATCATTCTGGTTTGTCTGTCCGTCTGACTGGATTCTGTTAAAATCCAAACACAGCCGCGTTTGAACATGGGGGTCAATTTAGAGGAAAAAAAAGAAAATTACAAAAAACATTTTTCATACTGTACCATTAGTCAGTCGAAAGAGTTTTATTAAAGAAGTTAAGAAGTTATTCTGACATTTGTAATAATAAGCTAAAAGACCTTGACTTTCCGATTGATTTTTGTGTGTGTGCAGACAGTACCTTTGGACATAAATATATTATTGAACATTTTTATGAAGACATTGTAAACATTTTATGTGAGGCTTCTGTGCAAAGCAAGAGAGGAAGGAAGCTCAAAAAGGGTTAAACAGTAGTGGGGTGGAATAAACACGTTAAAGAGGCGCATAGGCAGGCTAGGGAGGCATATCATAGGTATTTAGTACATGGTAAGCCGGATAGTGGGCCTGTACATGATGCGATGTATCGCACTCGTAAAACATTCAAATCTAGACTAAAGTTTTGTCAAAACCACCAAGACCAAGTTAAAATGGATGTATTAGCCTCTCACGTTGCGGTTAAAGATTTTAGAGCTTTCTGGAAATGTACTAAGAGGATGAGTGGTAGGGTTAGTTTACCAGTGAGTGTGGGCGGGTGTAGTAAGCCTAAAGATATAGCCAACCTTTTCAAAAACTATTTTAAAGTTGAGGCTCCTATGACCAGTAGTGCTGTTGTGCCAAAGGTTGAGACCGTGGCTGCCTGTGAGAACCCAATTGGGTTTTCAGCCCAGGATGTTAAGTATATTATCAATAACATGAAACGTGGTAAATCCCCGGGCAGTGACGGACTCAGCATTGAGCACCTTCAGCATGCAGGTACACATTTGTTTAGAGTAATGGCTATGCTATTCACTTTCTGTATACGTCACTCGTATTTACCACCCAAGATGACGGAAACTATTGTTGTGCCTATAGCAAAGAATCGTACTGGGGATGTGACTGACAAATGTAATTATTGGCCTATCTCCCTGGCTACTGTGATGGCAAAGGTCTTCGATGGTCTTCTGGATGCCCAGCTCAGTAAGTATGTTAGGCTTCATGATGCTCAGTTTGGTTTTCGTGAGAGGTTGTCAACGGAAAGTGCTATTTTGACTTTAAAACATACAGTCACGTTGATAAAAAAACACCTATCTATGCTTGCTTCCTGGACCTATCGAAAGCCTTCGACCTAGTCGATTATAAGAGACTCTGGGCTAAGCTTGGGGAGGTCGGGGCCCCTGCTGAACTCATAAATATATTATCTTTTTGGTATAACCAACAGAAAAACTTTGTCAAGTGGGGGAACGCATATTCAGATGAATATAAACTTGAGTGTGGTGTGAGGCAGGGGGGGCTGACCTCTCCAAGACTTTTTAATCTGTATATCAATCAGCTGATTGGTGAACTCAGCAACAGCCATGTCGGATGTCATATAGATAACGTGTGCGTCAATAACATCAGTTACGCGGACGATATGGTGCTGCTGAGTCCATCAGTTGGGGGCCTACGGAAACTCCTAGTGATGTGTGAAGACTATGCTGAGAGTCACGGTTTAAAATACGATAGAAAAAGTGAGTATATGCTTATCAGAGGTAAGATTAAACAACCTGAACATATACCACCGGTTTATCTTAACGGAGTATCTTTGATTCGGGTCTCTCAGTTTAGGTATCTAGGGCATGTTGTGACCGAAACCCTACATGATGATGCGGATATTGAGAGAGAGCGGAGAGCGTTGTCGGTACGAGCAAATATGTTGGTGCATAGGTTTGCGCGGTGTACAGCGCAGGTAAGGGTAACGTTGTTTAGAGCCTACTGCCAAAGCTTTTAAACTAGCGCCCTATGGACCAACTACACGCAGCGGGCCTACAATGCTCTCAGAGTTCAATATAACAACGCCTTTAGGATTCTGGTGCGGCTACCTCGTTTTTGTAGTGCTTCGGGCATGTTTGCCGACGCGAGGGTGGATGACTTTTATGCTATAATGCGCAAAAAGTCAGCTTCATTAATGCGAAGAATTCGAGGTAGTGGCAACGTAGTCCTAAGGATGATTGCGGATCGACCAGTATCGCCTGTGGTGGAACGGCTCATTAGACTACATGTTTTATAATGAATTTAATTCTAATTACGTACTTAATTATTTGAATTGTATGTTAATATATTTAATAATAATGTTTTGTGTAAATTTTGTTGACATGATTTTTATTTTATTTTTAGTCGACATAACTTTCTACAAACATAGTCATAAGTGAATTCATTAATTGTTACTAACAAAGTATGGACAGCAATGGTCTGAAGTAAACGAATTTTATTTTATTTTATTTTTAATAATATTTAATTTCACTCATTTTTCATAATTTTAAAATTAATAGTTTTTAAGTCATTCAAAAGATTAGATGTAAAATAACCATTCCTTCCTTATCTCCGAAACTATGGAGCCAAAAATGTTGAAAAAAAATATAAGTTAAAGATATTATGTAGTTATTTACCTATTACAGTAAAACCTATAAGAAGTCTAGTGTTAAAATAACATGCAATAATTGCTTGGCGCAAATAAACTCTTCTTTTTGGTGGTTTTCTTATGTTTTTTGCATGTCAGTGTCATGCTGTTGAACAAAATATGATTCGCGACCGTAACATACCGTATTTATTTATAGAATGATTTATCATTAAATCCCTCTAAGTTCATATAACTCGAATGAATGGTTATTTCATAAAAAAGTAATTCAAACAAGTTACATGAATGATACAATGTTTTGATGATTTTAATTATTATAACTCAGTAAAGCCATATTTGATACGGTCGCCAATCGTATTTTTATCAACATACAATATGACACTGACCTGCAAAATGCAAAACACGTATGAAAATTTGAATTTGTTACCTGGCGCTTTCACCTTAATTAAGGTAGTTGAACTTTTTTTCTAGATTTTTCCCGTGGCCCACAGAAACCATGCATTTTTTCAGGGAAATAGTAGCTCTTGACACTCAGATAGTAGTGTAGACCTTTAAAAGCATTATAATACAAGTCAAAACAATCTATTAGAATTACGGGGTAGACCTCATAGGTCTACCCCGTAATTCTAATAGATTGTTTGACCTATGACCTCTTGCCTTCCCTTTTGTTTTTTTTTTTAAGAATTGGAAAATCATCAAATGACTTCTTCCGCTCTGAGTGCAGCGGAAGGGCGTGTCAGACTCTTTTTTTTTTTTTTTAAGGATGGGAAAAAATCAAATGACTTCCTCCGCTCTGGGTGGAGTCGGCGGAGAGGGCGTGTCAGACTCTTACTGACTAAAACCCATCCGTGTTCCTTTTAAAGCCCTTTGCGTTCCAGGGCCGCGGTGACTCTTTCGAACAAATTCCGCAACCCTGGCAGGCTCTGGCCCTAGCGGGCCCCGTCCTCTATGCTGACATATCTTTGAGGCGCGCTTGAAACACAACGCGCCATCGACCCGGGCCTGGTGGTTGGGAGCCACCCAACGCTCGCCGTCCGCAGGCCCGCGCCTACGGTGGCCGGGGATCGCCCTGCGACTCCTGACGCCCGGGGCGTCTTCTCCTGTAGCGGCGGTTGGGAAGGCCTTGCCTTTCCCTCGCGCGGCCCGCCTCCTCCTTCGCTAGCATTACTGCTTCGCAGAAGGAGGTGACCGCTTCCCAAGCCTCCTCGCTCCGGACCATGGATTCAACCAGGGCCGGACGCGAGAGGTCGCCGCCGCCGATCGCCTCGATGAGGACACGGCGGTGCTCCGCCCAAGCAGGGCAGACCTCCACCGTATGCTCCACCGTGTCCTCCGGGCGATCCTCACAGTGCTGACACCCGGGCGTGTCCTCCCGCTTAATCCGAAACAGGTACCTCCCGAAACAGCCGTGTCCGGTAAGTACCTGCGTCAGGCGGAAGGTGAGGACGCCGTGGCGCCTCTCCAGCCACTCCTCAAAGAGGGGCCTTACCGCCGCAATTGTGGCGTGCCCAGTGTCAGACTCTTACTTACTAAAAACCAAGCCATGTTCCTCCTAAAGCCCTTTGCGTTCCAGGGCCGCGATGACTCTTTCGAACAGATTCCGAAACCCTGGCAGGCTCTGGCCCTAGCGGACCCCGTCTATTATGCTGACATGTCTTTGAGACGCGCGTGGAACGCAACGCGCCGTCGACCCCGGCATGTTTCCGATCGGACGGCGAGCCACCCAACCAGTGTTGCCAACCCTACTGTTTTCACCATGAAATCCCTGTTTTCTACTGTTTTTAAACAATTTTCTAAAACGGATTTCTAAAACGATAAATTCTCCAGTAAAAATATCTAGCTTCATGATATGGATGTATGTATCCGAATTATTTTGAAGCCATGACATGTCAATGTTAAACCGAAATGATGTCCATGTTTAACTTTAAGCAACAAAAAAGTTTTCGCGCGTTTCCTAGGGGATTATGAAACTGCGCAGGCTGGGGATTCCCCTTTCATAGCGCAACGTCTTTGGCACTTGATAAAACAGAATAGCTCAGTCATTTTTCATTGTCGCAAACAGTGTGAGTTTTTTTTTTACTGGGAAAAAGTTTATATAATAATAATGAGTAGTAGTGATTCCGATTCTGATAAAACTCCTCCTCGAAAGAAAAGATTCCATTTTGTCGTTTTCTATTGTTTTTTTTAAGTCTGATCTACTGCTTTTTGTCTGGATAACGTTGACGACAACACTGCACCCAACGCTCGCCGTCCACAAGACCGCGCCTACGGTGGCTGGAAATCACCCTGCGACTCCCGACGCCCGGGGTGTCTCCTTCTATTGCAGTGGCTTGGGCGTGAGGTTATCCTCTCCCTCATGCGGTCCACCTCCTCCTTCGCTAGCATTACTGCTTCGATTAGCTTCCTTACTTCTTCTTTACATAGTATTTAATAAAGCCGCTTCCGCTGTCTGTTCGCTTAGATCTTGTAAACTTTGCAACTGATTTTTAAGGGGTTTTCATCAATAGACGGATGTGTCAAGAGAAAGGTTTATATGTATAATTCACCGCGGAATTCCTATGGGAACGGGAAAATTGTGATATGCGCGTACGAGAGATAAACGCGAAAGTTTGGATGGACCAACGGATGGATGTTTGTTACTCAATCACTCCAGAACGGCTAAGGTGAAATTTGGCACAGATATAGATTATAGTCTGGAATAGCACATTTTATCCCGGGAATATGTTCTATTGGGATTACTTCCGGAATTCCGGTCGGCGAAGCCGTCGCAGATCAAAGTCTTTATAACATTGAAATAGCCTTTATATACAGACTTATAACAAGCATAACAATTAAATTTAATACATAAAACACCATAATAATCCTGGGTTTTGCGATTTAAGTGTTGGTCCCATAGTATAAGTTTTTCATTAATGATGAGTATAATTGATCAATGATCTCTATTCAGGTATGACGATGAAACTATAATAACAATTAAACGTTTCCAAACGTCTTTTATAATGCGCACAGCAAAGGAGTGGAACACTCTGCCTGCGTCTGTGTTTCCGAACGCATACAACCCTAATCTCTTAAAATTAGAGTGAACAGGCTTCTTCTAGGTAAGCTCGCTCCATCGTCGATTTTGTCTCTGTCATCTATGACCTAGACTAGAGTCAAGGGTAAACCCATATTAAATTTAAAAAAAAAAAAAAAAAATACGTACAATTTTGTTTTCACGTAGTTTTGTTTTATTAACTTAAGCCTATATATGTACCTACTCTATGTAATTATAAAACTTGAAATACTGTAAGTGCTGTGCACACCTGTAAGTGACAAATTTACTCTAGTTTTTTAAGTTTAATTGTTACAGTACCACAAAAATGTATTAGTGAATAAGTCGCTGTGGTGCCATAATTAAATTAATTAGTTAATTCATATAAGCTACTGGCGGTTAAAAGATGGCCGATCTCAACTGAGGGCGCCCATTCACGAGCATGACGCGTGTATGCGAACATAAGCGAGAAATTAGCGTGAGCAACAAATAAACTATGACTTATCACATACATTAGGTATGTTAATGGCTCCACGGTACAAAAAGTAGGTAATGCTCCATCAAATGCTCAATAATTTTAACATTTATAAACAGTTAATAAAAATACAAATCCTATTATATTTTATCTTAATAAAATATTATAAAGAGGAAAGATTTGTACTTCTTTGTGTAACGAATAAACTTAAAACTACTGGACCGATTTGAAAAATTCTTTCAGCAATGGATAGCTACATTATCAGCGAGTAGCATAGGCTATATTTAATCCCCGTATTAATATAATAATAATAATGAAATAAACGGAATAATAATAATATATCTTGGGACAACTCACACACGGTCATCCGATCCCAAACTAGGCAGAGCCTGTGCTATGGCAACCAGACAACTGATAAACATACTTATATATTTCTAAATACATACATATTATAGACAAATGACACCCAGACACAGAACAGATGATCATGCTCATCACACAAAGATTTGTCCTGAGTGGGAATCGAACCCACGACCTCCGGTTTAGCAGTCAGGGTCACTAACCACTCGACCAACAGGCCAGTCGAACGGGCCACGGGAACGGGAACTATGCGGGTAAAACCGCGTGACGTCCGCTAGTTTAGTAAATGTTAATGATCTACACCATCTTATAAAAGTCATCCTCAGATGGTGTTATTTACAGACGATACATTCTTAATTTTTAAAACAGGTAGACGTTCTATCAAATCTTGACGACGTAAATAACGCCCTTCAGCAGATCCCAAATTGGTTTACTGCTAATAACTAAGTATTAAATGAGAAAAAAACTTAATTTATCAGATTTGCTTTGACGAATGTTAAATAAAAGTAATAATGGCAACAGAATATTGAACAAAGAGAAACTTGAATTCGTCGAAAACACGGGTTGTCTCAAGGCTACAATGGGGTCCTCATTTAACATATCTTGCGGGACGGGTAAAAAAAGAAAAAAAAATCCAAGACCCGAGAGTTTCAACCCCAAACGGCTCCAAAATATAACTACCAACAAGTTTATTATATTTCCGCCGCTTGAGGTTCTCTGCAGCCGCAGCGGCAGCGCCAGCACAGCACGAAGAGCTAGGAAGATGGGATGGCGCAAGAGTATCGACACAAGTAGCGTCCCACACTAATGGCCTACCCATCTTCCATGGAAATAACGACATGCCGTCCGGTCTCTTGCCATCGTCGCGTGCCAGGCCATTGGGTTCTAACACAGCCGGAACGCCGACGGTGACAAGAGCTCGTCGGATGATGTCGTTAAGATTCGCGTGCCGCGCAATGCGACCCGCGCTACGGCTGCATGACAGGCCGTGGTGTCCGAGGCTGTTGACAACTTCGCCACAGAGGCAGCGATGAGGAGAACAACAAGAAGCGCCAAGACGCAGGCAGGCAGCGAGGCGGAAAGTAGTATCGTCGAACATGGTGCCAATGTTCGACGACGGTAGTGCGTGAAGTATTGTAAAAGTAAATGGTTTATTTGAGATTGTTTTATATTAAAAAATATTAGCTAGCGCCTTTTCTATCTAACACACGAGCAAAGGCGCTGACAACGTATCCGTATCAACGTATCGTCCTGGTTTAGACGTGAAAACAAGCAATTAGACAGAGTAAATTTCGCATTTCGCATTTTAGTTTTTAAATATTCCTCTCTGTACGTGAAGGCTTGGATGTTTACAAATTAGTGCTTAAATATTGTTTTAAGAGGGTGAGAGCCTGGAGATCTGTCATACAGGTCCCGAACCCACTACATACTCCAGCTCTCACAAAGGTTACAAATTTGATTGAAATCATATGTCACGAACCAATGTCGGTACCTTTTGAGAGAAATAAATCAAAAATTATTATTATTATTATTATTTGTACTATCAGTATGGAATTTAGTACGATCCAATTCCTTAAAAACTCCTTGTATTTATTTCAGCTCTTCATCTTAACGACAGGTGTGTTATACTCCGTCAGCGTGGGCATCATGATATCATTTCCATCAGTACTCACCCCTGCTCTGGTTTCTCCCAATAGTACTGACATTCGAGCGACTTCCAGCCAAGCTTCATGGATAGGTAAGCATTCTGAGTAGGTAGGTAGATTTTTACATATCTACAGGTACTTGATTATAACCCAATAATATTGCAGATGTCTATAAGAGTTGCAGAAACCACCAACCAGACAAGCTGAAATTACGCCAGGTGCTATACACCTTTGCATAACCCTTCACGGAAAATAAGTGCCCATACGGGCAAAACGTTTTAGGAATTCTTGCACTGTGCGCACAGCTATGATGTGGGATTCTCTGCTGGAGCCTCCTGATAGCTACAACTTGCGGGGTCTTTAAGTCAGCAGTGAATAGGTTAATTCTAAGCAAGAGTCCTCCGCATCATCGCTTACCAACGGGATAGATAGTGGTCACACCCCTCCTTATCAAAAAAAAAAATAATAACTACGGCAGCTTGTTTGAAATGAAGACACCCACATTTTAAGTCCCATGTAGGTCATAGGATCGAGCCTGTTGCCATAAACTGGGCACAAATTTGTATTCCAAACTGTTACTGAGAAATCACAGATGAAAATACACCTGACCCTGTCCTAGACTCATGCAATCACTAACCCAATGAGCTGCTTAGTAAAAGCTCTGTTTAAGTTACAAAAATTAATTTTCCGCAACAGTAAATATCCTAATATATTAATTCTCATCTCTTATTTTCCAGCTGCCAGCAACGGGTTCGCAGGCATGTGCGGATTCCTCATCTTATCACCGATCCTACAAATGTTAGGCAGAAAAGTTGTCCATATCAGCAGCAATCTCTTACTCCTCATTGGTTGGGTGATCTTCCCGCTGGCCAATAACATTCCTGTCTTGTTCGCTGCGAGAATCATCCAAGGCCTCGCTATTGGTGGAATCTACATCCACGGTATGATTATCAGCGAATACGTTGACTCTAAAAGGCGAGGGTATTTCCTGACAATCAAGAAAGCATGTATAGCTGTCGGCACTCTAATCTGTCATTCCATGTCGTTATTTTGGGATTGGAGACAAATATCAGCATTTGCAATTATATTTCCAACTGTATCTGTAATCCTGACGTTATTTTGGCCAGAAAGCCCATCGTTCTTGGCAATGAAAGGTCGATTCGCGGACTGCGAAGAATCATTTATATGGCTGAATGGTCGATCAAACCTAAACGAGCTTCATCATTTAATATCAATGCAAATGGAGAGGATTAAGAACCACAAACCTGAAAAAAGTTACAAGTTCTTATTGAAAAAGGAGTTTTGGAAACCTTTACTGATAGTTTCTCTTCTAACGCTTCTTTGTGATCTATGTGGCAGGTTTTTTATTGTTGTTTACATTATTCAAATTATGGTAGAATTAATTGGAGACCAATCATCAGCTGTATACTTTTCTTTAGGTGCCGATTGTTTGATAATAATTGCTCTAGCACTCTCTTGCTTTGTCATATACCGTTATAAAAGACGCTCCTTCTTATTGTTATCTTGTATCATCACGGTTATTTTAATGTTTTTAATTAGTTTCTTAATGTTACTGAAATCATACAAAATTGGAATTTCAGTGTGGCTGACTCCTTGTTTAGTGATTTTACAAAGTTTCGTGGTTAATTTTGGTCTTATACCCGTTTCATTTGCTATTATCGGAGAAATATTTCCTTTAGAGTATAAAGGAATCTGTTCCTGCATATCTGGGATAGTTTTTACATTTTTATATACTTTGACAATAAAGATAACACCAATTTTGATTGAAACTACTGGCGTGGGAGGTACATATGGTGTGTACGGAGTATGTATAGCTGTGTCTTTGGTACTACTATACTTTGTGGTACCAGAGACTAAAGACAAGACTTTGCAACAGATAGAAGATGAGATCAAAGGAGTTAAAACGGCTAAAGCTGCGGTTGAAATGAATGCTTTGATAGATAATAAGAAGTAGTAAGATTTTCTAATAATGTAGATAAGGATAGACTAAGACAAACTTATCATAGTTATGTTTTGATGTAGGTGAACATTCATTCATAGTTCTTTGTCGATAATGCTTCCATCCAATAAAACTATTTTTTTAAAGTAGATTAAGGTAGTATACTTCAAATAAAATGTTAAAGACTATGTGTGTATTTTTTTATTGCAATTTCAAATGAGGTACAATGAGCCATCTTATCTGTTACATCATACAACTATAACTTAGCTGTTCTGTTCCATCTGATGTATTCAAAAACGTTTACAAAACTGTTTTGGATCACGGATTTAACCTATGTTTGTATGCAGGAAAGCTCTAATATATCCGCCATACTGGAAGATCTTTTATTTCATCGTAGAAAAAGTATATTTCTAATGAGCGACAGGTTTAGGGCAAAAATAACAGAAAACAGTAGGTAAATGAAAACTTTTTCACTTAAGTATATAATAATATAATATAATATCTTGGGACAACTCACACACGGTCATCCGATCCCAAACTAGGCAGAGCCTGTGCTATGGCAACCAGACAACTGATAAACATACTTATATATTTCTAAATACATACATATTATAGATAAATTACACCCAGACACAGAACAAATGATCATGCTCATCACACAAAGATTTGTCCTGGGTGGGAATCGAACCCACGACCTCCGGTTTAGCAGTCAGGGTCACTAACCACTCGACCAACAGGCCAGTCAAAATTAGACTTGATTTCAAAACGTTTAGGGCAAAGTAGCTAGTTTTCCTGTACTTTGACTTCCGGAAAGCGTTTGATAGGGTCAATTAGATTGATATGACATTCTGCTGTTGTCTCATGAATATAGGTATATAGGTCTACTGCTGGTCATCGCTGACTACCGACAGCTGTTTGTCAGGCTGGATTTTTATGAATCCTAGACCTTGATAGTCAAGGATCAATACTAGGCCCATTATTGTTTCTGAAAATGGTAAATGACCTAGCCTGTTCAATGAAGTCCCAATCCCATCATGATTCCATTGTGAGAAAGGATAGTGCTATGCGTCTTGTATAGCTCCGTCTCCCTCCCAAACCGGAGTCATGATGGTTTTAATACGCCATAGCCCTATGACGTCCCTATCTGGAAGGTCATTTACCACTATCAATTTTGGTCTCTAGAGATGGATTGGACCTTGGAGACGGACATAGGATTTTCTTTCCTGGGAATAAATTCTCTTTGGATAACTTCGTACTACCACGCGGGTGAAGCCGCTTACAGGAGCAAGTTGGTAATATATTCCTATAAAAACAGCAGCGCCGATTGCAATCAAGATTTACATAAATAATGAAATGGGATATGATTGCTTTCAACGCCACATTTTCCGTTCGATCGCTTCCTATTTGTTAACAAAGTATAGCTAAGTTTATAGACCGAAACCGCATATTAAAGAATATAGGTATTTTAACTCATCGGCATAAGGTTCCTCATCCTCGAAAGCATCTTCATTAGGATCCCGTAACCTAAGGGTTCCATTTTTCGACACAGAGGTTCAAAACTTTTAAAAGTGACTTCATGCAGTAGGTATGCATGATCAAAAACATTGATAGCTGCAAACCTTTCTTTATTTGAATATATTAACACTTCTGCCCCTATAAATTTATGAAGTTTTCATGTTTATCAAAAATAACAATAACGGATTCGAAACCGAAACGCCATCAAGGTGCCTTTAGAACTATAAGTCATCAAAATGCCCTTTTTAAACTGACTTCCAAAAAAGGAGGTTCTCAATTTGGTGGGTATTTTTTGTTGTTGTTTTTTTATGTATGTACACCGATTACTCCGAGGTTTCTGATTCGATTTAAGTGATTCTTCTTTTCGTTCGATGCGCTATACTGGCCATTTGGTCCCGTAAAAATATATAACAAACTGCAAAGTCTTCAAAAGATCTAAAGTACAAATCCGTCACACTCCATAATTTCCTGGTACCTTCACGAAGCATACCTAATTATCATTAATGAATATTTAGAAGAAAAGTAAAACCATCTCACCGCTGATTTATATATTAATATATATCCTGGGACAACTCACACACGGTCATCCGATCCCAAACTAGGCAGAGCCTGTACTATGGCAACCAGACAACTGATAAACATACTTATATATTAGTATCTACCTACATGACGGATTTTTTTTTTGGTAAACGTTTTATAAAAATGAGAGCTAGGTCGGTTTATCGCCCTCAAAACCCCTGCCTACGAAATTTCATGAAAATCCTTGGAGCCGTTTCCGAGATTTAGATTATATATGTCACCGGAAAATTGCAGACTCTGTAAGATTGTAAAAAATCATTATTATATTATAATTTCTCGATATATTATGAAAAACCGTTTTGTATACTATAAATTCTATGCAAATTCAATAGTTTCCAATATATCCGTGTCTGATTAAGATAAAATTGTTAACTGTTTTACGCGACATTATACAATCTCACGGTATTTGCAATTTTCCGGTGACATATACATATATAGGTACATTTATACAAGAATTGCTTGTTTAAAGGTAGAGTTAGCTTTTAATTATTAGGGATTATTAACTATGCATTTACTGTTATTTTATTTTTTGTCGTTTCGAGTTAATCACATTTTTTATTACGTAAAGTTCAAATTTGGTGTATTTTTGTTTTGTAAAAGTAGTGTTCTGCACCTGTTTTTACAAAACAATATTTGTATGCCCAGCATTGCTTCACATAGTTTAACACTACATTATAATATTATAATAACGCCACCAATCTCCAACATTTTACCAATGTGTGACAAATAAAATTTATGTTTTATATTTCGAATTTGATTTTTTTGAGTGTAGCGACACCTACACGACTATATTAAGAACTAAATAATCGGCTAGCTAGTGCACTACAAATATTGTAGATGGCGCTATATCAAATGTCACACAATCTTCAACTAATTGTTTGAGCATGTTTGAGAGCTCTTCTTAACATTGAATAGATGCACCACAAGGAGCTGGGCTTGTATGTATTGGCGAGTTAAATACGCCAAAAACACATTTTCAGTAAATGACTGGGTTTTTTTCTTGCTCTTCCATTCTAGGAAACTAGCGTAGCTAAGTAGTTACTTTTCTCTATATTTTGCGGGGATTAGGCTATCGTTTGCATTTTATGCTTCATTTAGTATTTCTGGTGGAGTTAACTCTTTCAACTGTTCATTTTCTGTACTATAACTTGTAATTTTTTTTAAATACCACACAGCTACAAATACGATAAAAACAAAATATGAAAATTATGGGAAATGGCGCGCATGTTTGTTTTTTCACGCGCCTAATGCAAGGTGAGTGAACATAAAGCCTACTTCAAAATTATAATTTTAAGTGATATAAAATGAAAATATTTTACTACAAATGATTGTGAATTATGAATAATTTGATAATAATTAATGTTTGTTTGTCTTAATTAAGGACGTACCTACACATTTATTTATTCCGAAAGTGTAGGTATACGGATTTTCAGCGGCACAAAACCTCTTTGTTCTTACTAAAAAAAAGTAGGTACCTAACTGAATTTTACCCGATTAATTGAAAATGCTCTGCTTACTCGCATATAACTAGCAGTAAGGTACTAATTTAACTTTATAGAGATAATTCTATTACCTACACACTAGTGTGTAATGTTATTATATACGCACTTGTGTGTTATAGTTCGGTTTATGGGCCTAAAAGCGATGTTATAAGGCTTACTTTACGAGAAAGTGTGTTTAACAATGGAAAAAAGTATAGGTACTTAATACTGTTTTTAACAGTGTTGTTGGGTCCCTAGGCCGCAATGTGCATATTGTGTAAGCAGGAGTTTGACGAGATTTCAGCTTACCTACGTACTGAGACCAGACAGAATAATATCGTCCTGGTAGAATCTCCTCGCTTCAAACTTGTGGAACCGTTATAGGACACCATCAGGTAATCCCGACGTGATCATTTCCCCAAATGCGCTTGCTCTAGGTATAGAAAATCTTGATAAAAGTTTTTTCAGTTCATTCTCAGAAACTTAACATAAGATTCTTCAAAATCGAAAGTTATGACAAGGACCACTCCTCTTTAGATCCCGTTTCAAAGTCTTTGATCCAACTAGGTATATTTCAAAGATTCTCGAGATTAAATAGTTCAGTATCTTTTGAGAGCTCTTTCGTTAAGACCAATTATTACTTGGGTCCACTATAGAGTATTTCGAAAATTCCTTTATGAAATAGGTAGGTACTAGAATAATTTGAAAGTTTTAAGGTCTAAGGTTTAATAGCCCGTTGTTAAAGTCTGTATAGTTTTGAGTACTTTGAAACAGCTTTTGAAACTTTAGAATAAAACCACTGTTTGAAATTTAATTAGGCTACATAATTAGGTACCTACCTACATTTGGTTTTAGTGGGTTACATGGAGAGGTTTAAATACTCAAAATATTCACTGAAATGTTAATACATGAAATCTTACGTATGATAAACATGGATATCCCGATGTGGACAACAATAATTCACATAAACTAAAAAACATACTAAGTACTTAGGTACCTACCTACCTCCATTGTTGCGACCCCAAGAAACTTGGGATAAAAGCAGAAAGATGGTGAGATGCTCAGCCAGCTGCCGGAGACTCAATGTGGTTGTGGTTGAGGTTCTCAAAATCTCAATACCTTGATAAAACCACATTTTGTTTTCAAAATCCCACCCTTCTTTTTTATTCTTTGCCACATGTCGCATCTACAAGTTTGCTATACACTTTTCATCAGGCGTTAGTATTATGAGCGCATTTGTATAAAATAGACGGACGCTAACATAAGTGCTAAATCTAGGCCTCTCTGAGATACCATAATTCTGTCCTGTCAAGAAATAAACCTTAACGTTGTTATAAATCTGAAATTTGAAACTGCGGTGGACGTCTGCGACAGCCTGGTAATTAAAAAACAAAATGGATTCCAACAGTTTTAAAGATGTGCATTGTAGAGACATGCAACCCAGACTAGACATAGCAGCATCACTGTGAGCCAATCAAATTAATGCCACACATCCCCAACCAATTAGAAAAAAGGAAAAATTTAAAAATGGCGACAAAGTGAAATTCAATTTGGTTGGTCGCTCGCAAATTAAATAAAGAGACTCGCTGTATACTGCATTTTTCTATAGCCCTAATTTTGTGTACGCCCCATGAATTTAAATTTGAGGCAGCCACTCTTAAATTCGTGTTTAAATTGCGTGATAGGAGATAATTGGGGAAAAGTTTCGTCTATTGATTTTGTTTGGACGCGAAACATTGCTTGTCATATCTAATGCGCCCCCGAGACGATCAATTGCAATTGTCAATTTCACGTTATTGGCAATTGCCATTGATCCTTTACAAGTACAATTGAAGCGATTGTCAATCGCTGTTACGTGATTGAGAGTAATTGATGAAAAATTTGATTGATGCTCATTATTGGCAGGAGCCATTGTAGCTGCCAACTGATCGTTTTGACTGAGTCATTGACAATAGTTTCCAAAATTCGTGCGTCTGATAGCCTGCAGTGAAATTGTCCCTAGCTGCCTGGGCGAACACCAACCGTTCCTATCTATGCCAAAAAGCATACTGAATGCAAGCACATTGAAACCTGCATCAATGGCACTTCAATTGCAATTGACAATAACGTAAAATTGACAATTGCAATTGATCGTCTCGGGGGCGCATAAAATGTAAAAATTGATATTTTTATTTTCTCCTGCACATACTTAAATTTTCACAATACCTACGTACATAAACTAGAAAATAGTTGATTGCACACGAAAAAAACGCCAATTATTTTTTCTTCATTTTTTAAATTGATTAATTCATTCATCTACTTCATTCAGTACTTATGAGGGTAGAGTAGGTAGATACCATGGTTAGATCATGTTGAGAGGATGAATGAGTGAATCAATTTAAAAAATGAAGAAAAAATAATTGGCGTTTTTTTGTGTGCAATCAAACACTAGGTTCGTCTTAATTTTTTTGTATTGGAGAAAATGTATTTTCTCACACGAAACCTGTCACTTTCAGTCGTTGTCTCAAAAACTTCAGGCTTTCAGCTCACTCACACACACTAAACCCAACTAATAACGCCTGCAGCAAATGAAAAGCAACAAATCGTTTATCAACAAAACCAATAACCACCGACCCTTGCAAAAAGGTGAGACATTAAAACAAAACCGACTCAAAATACGAAAAAAGCCCGCCGTCGCGAAAGTTGCGTCGCTAAATATAAAAATGTATTCAAAACGCTCGCTCCTGGGTCCTGAAACGGACGAGTTTGTAAAAAATTCAGACCTACGGCCCGCCAGCGCCAACCGCATTTCAATTAGACATGTTACAAAGTTCCCCGCCTCGCTAAATACATTATCCTTCTGTTTGGACTGCAGTTCCGTTTGATTTTCATGCTGGTATTTATTTATAGGTCTTTTAGTTACTGGCAAATTGAGATTTTAGATTCACAGACGCTTGGTTTCATTAGGAACTTCTCGCACAGAAAATCTGTGTTGAGTTACACGATTATTGGCACATGTTTGCATTAGGTACATGGACGGGTACAGTCAAATCTGTATGCTGCACTCATCAAGAAACTACCTTAAACAGTATTTACTATTGAAGATATTATCGTCTATAGATACTTAGTTCTCATGATGTCTCGTATGATTACCTACGGCTAGGTAACACCAAATTCATCCTAGTAATGCCTATGTGCAGCAGTGGACATGGTGATCTTTCGGCTGATATGATGATGATGAACAAGACACTCTTTTATAGTGTTGTCGTGTAAAAAAACTGACGTTTTACATTCTTAAACAAATAAATGCGAATGCGAATACATCAAAACAGTGTCGTTCATTTCCGCACATTTATATAATTAAATATTTTAAACCAATACTTACATCAAACAGTTGAAATCGCATCATTTACAAATGAAAAACACGTTTTGATAAAATCACATTGGACATTTAGGTACAGGATATTCCATTTCCCTCAAAGTAAATAGGTACCTACATTTATTTGCTTCGTATGTATAGGTAGTTCACAAATATTTCGTTCGGAAATTGAAAATTTGTTTTATCGTCACATCTATGCTTTGGATTAAATCCATCAATCTGCAAATTTTGTTGATTTATAAACGGAAGTTTTGACTTCAATGTTTGCTCATGCCCCCAAAAACGAAAGCGAATTGCTAAGGTTCTTTCACAACAAGCATTCTGCCTAGCTATTCCCATATTAGGGTCAGCTTCCAGTCTAACCCAATTTGTTCGAAAGAGTCACCGCGGCCCTGGAACGCAAAGGGCTTTAGAAGGAACACGGATGGGTTTTAGTCAGTAAGAGTCTGACACGCCCTTCCGCTCCACTCAGAGCGTAAGAAGTCATTTGATGATTTACCACGTTTAAAAAAAAAAGCTGAATACCAGTATAATAGATGGACACAGCCCAGTAAAAGGCGACAGTACACGGCGTTTCGATTTACCCAATTCCTGCTGTAGCAAGTACCTATGCTTGACAGACTTTCGGCCCGTAACGACTGGCAAAGATCTACAAATTTAATGACACCTAGAACCGTAATGAACGGAGGGGCCTCTGTATGCAATGAAACGACCTCGGCAAGAGTTGCCCTTAAAAAACCGACCAAGTGCGAGTCGGACTCTCACACGAAGAGTTCCGTACCATAAACCCCAAAAAAAAACTACATTTCTTGTATGGGAGCCCCCTTTAATATACATTTTATTTGTATTATTTTTTTAATTTTATTATTTGTTGTTACAGCGGCAATAGAAATACACACTGAAAATTTCAACTGTCTACCTATTGCGGTTCTTGATAAGCGCGCTGACAGACAGACGGACGGACGGACGGACAGCGTAGGCTTAGTAATACGGTTCCGTTAGTTACCCTTTAGGTACGTAACCCCAAAAATGACCCGTGCAGCTGTTAAGACTGAACCACAAATTCGTGAAAGATAAAGACGCTTATAAAACTGTTCTAGCATGTTCTAGTGCTGCCCGAAATAAGTTTCTAGTCTCAAGCTTCGACTATAAAATAGATTAAGTAACCCAAATTACCCCTAAAATTACCTGCTGACGTAACACATTAGGTACTCTTGAATAAATGTTTTAAAAATACCGCACCGTCACCTAATGGCCGTTCTGAAGGTAATCTCTTGTTTTATCCGCCGACCCTTCCGATAAATTCATCATTTCAACATGCCAAGCGAAAAATTAGAGAAAGAGTTGAACGCGATAAAAAAGTGGGTAGTTACGCATTTTTTGTTTTCGTTTTTGAACGTATTCTTGACGTTTGAATATCGAATCAGCAATTTTTCAGCATATTATGGTAAATTTGCTAAAAATATAGTTCGTACCCGGTTCGTACCTATCCTACGGCTTTTGGAAAAAATATCGACTCTTCACTAATTAAAGCAAGTCAAATAATGCGATTGGCTGTTGAAAACAACTACAATAGCTAGATAAGGCGTTGTTGACAATTTAACACAAAAAAACGCGTTAGAGAAAATGGGCCTATTAGCTTTGTGCATCTACAGCCTAGCTGAAGTTGCCGAAGACTTAATTTCGCGGAAACGAAAGCCTGCATTATATTTCCAATAAACTAGGTTCCAAACAATTATTTTAAGTGAAAAAAAAAAGAAATAAGCTAAAACGAGACATAACAATCAAAATATACAACAGACAAGTCAAAGTTTCCGGCGAGTCTTTAGCAAAGTGATTTCGCGAAGTATTTCTAACAAAAGTCCCACCTTCGAAATAACTTGCGTAGGTGCCTACAACTTTGGATTCGTTCGGGTCATAACAAGTATTTCAACTCGGAAGTAGTGGCGATCATTTTTAGAATATAGGAAAGAAAAAATTAACTAGAGGAGAGAAGAACTGAGAACCACGGACCCGTGATCAGCAATTGGAAAGTATTTATTCAGTTCTATCTTGAACGTAGACAGAAGAATTTAAATTAGGTAGCTATATATTTCATTTCACTCTTAAAAAGATGAAGGAAATTATCGGAAGGAAACCGGTATGTCTTAGAAACAATCATTTGAAGACATGTGACATTCACCACCCCGCACTAGGTCCGCGGGGTTGGTTATGGAACAGCCCACCCACAGAGACCTGTGAACCAGGCAGCAGTGAGAACATAAAGCTGGGTACCATAGAGATATGGTCTTTGCTGGGTACCTACTGACCGGTGTTGGGTACAGGGCGTAACATTCGCAGCGAGCATGTTATGTGTCGCCGTGTCCTAAAATCCTTGTAAAACAAAACACATACCTACGCATCATGTTCGCACGTACGGACAGCACGAATACTCGCTTTGTAACATGTTACAGTACGCACCGTAACATCGCCACACATTTCAGCATAAGCCTGCAACTGCAACTCTTGAATTCAGAGTCAGAAACTGCCAAACACCACGTGCCACCTGCCCACTCCTTGGCTTTGTTTTCGTTCATAAGTCTGATTAGGCATAGGTACGAATGCTGGCTGTGGGTAGGCAAATAGGTACTAATTTTCAACCCAGCCCCCATTATTGAAAAAAATAACATAACTCGGTATAATGTTGCGACTTTTTATTATAGGTAGGTACGTCAGAGCGGCCATACAATTTCAGCTAGCCCCAATAACACAGCTCCCCAAGGGTATAACACTTCCGAAGTGGTTCCAAAGTCCATTTCAGTTTTAATGCTATTTTCCTATTGCAATAGTAGTCAGGCGCAAGTTTAGATATTGCTTTTAAGAAGTTTTGTGTCGAGTTATTGGAGTAGCAGGATGTATTTTTTTTTGTTGTAACAAAATTAAATTCTTTTATAGGACGTGCGAAAATTAAAAACGTAAACGGTAGGTAAACACTTTGTTCATCTTTTCATTATAAAATCATGTATACGTACCTCAATTCTTTATAAAAAGTTCAAGATTTTTACTTATCGAGGCGCACGGTAGTACGCCAGGCCAAGTTTGGTTTAAAGCATTATATATTAGGTACACGAAACATTTCGGGCTGTTTTTACCATAAAAATAATCACAACTTGATGAAACTTGGCTGTTAGTTACAGATCCTCATGGAGCAGAATGTTACTAGTTACTTTTAAATCATAAGCATCATAGCGCACCTGAATAGTCAGGATTTGGTTGTCCTAATGTTTACCCATACGTATGCGCGTTCACTATGCAAGAAACATGGCGTCCCTATTAAAAACCATAATAAGGTAGCGAATAATGGGGGTACAACTTCTAAAAGTTGGGTAGCAGACGCCTATTCTTACCCAGCATCCATGAGGCACATAGTCAAAATTAATACATCAGTCATCATGAGTACAGAGCAGAGGGATGGAATACTCTTGACAACATTCATATTATAGATATTTATTTATTTAACACTCTGCACACAAATCTTCAGAGGTGCACTTAATAAAATGCAGAAACAATTTAACAAAAAAAACATGTAGACACTGTTAACCTTTTGAACACCATTTTCACGTTTACATGACAAGCAAGCTACAGGGCACCCGCTTGGATACTTGTGACAAAAAGTATGGCGAATTTGTGTGTGTTTATGCTATTTAGGCATTCAGGTTAAATGTATGAGTTATAACTGTATGTTATAAAGCCTATCATGATCATCAACAGTGGAAGTGAAGACAAGTGTGTAAAATATATATGTTATATTACTGAAACACATTTTTTAATCAACATAGCATTGAATAAATTACAGCCATGCTTACATTTAAATTTTGGGTCATGCTAACTTCTAACACGGTATAAAACTCATGAAATTGAGTTTTAAGTTATATATAATAATAGTTCTATCATTACATTCATCATGCAAGTCATATTTTTGCGATTTTGACATTGCAGTTGCTAGAGAATCCGAAGACGCATGTTTTCAATTTTCAATAAACAATAATGGTCCCATAATTAATGGCTGTAACTTAAAGTGTACATATCACCGGAAAATGGCAAACGCAATAAGATTGTAAAATTTCACATTAAATTGTAAACTAAATAGTCTAAATAAGACAGGGATAAGTATATTGGAAACTATTGAATTTGGATGGGATTTATTGAATACATTACTTGATATGTTTTTTCATAACATATCAAGATTTATTAAAATTTTACGGAGTCTACAATTTCCCGGTGACATACACTAATTATATAAAATGGTATTATAATGGTATCTATGTGAAAGAAATTGTGCAGGTTTTGCAATCTCCTGTAAAGGTGCTATTTTTTACTTATGTGATGTTACAACTTAAGTGACAATATGTCAAAGACTTGAACAAAGTCCGTGAATTGGTGTATTCTTTTTTTACGCCATGCCTTAGCCACCGACGTGGTGGATTATAGCATGCTCCCATTCACAGAGAGAAGTATGTCCCAGCAGTGAGAAAATTCTATACTGCTATCCTCATGCTACGATGCCACGGTAACATACAGATTCATGGATTTCAACTGTCAGTTTAGGTTGACAAAGGTAACCTATGTACCTCATCAGAGGAAGACGCTTACCATGCTTGGAAGGTTTTGAGATGACCGTTCTTCATCTGTTTAGTGGTTGCCACTGGTTACTCTATCCACCTAGCTAGTGTGGAGATAAGTTTCAGCTGGCAAAATCCAACAGCTCCAGCAAAACAGAAAATCATTGTAAAATTGGAGTCTTCATAAATACCTATTAACTACATAGGTAATCAGTATGATATTTTTACAGATCATACATTACTTTTTTCTGCAGTTAACTTATAATATGCCCCAGTCTATTGAGCGACCGAGTTTAAACATCTCATTTTTTCAAGAGTCACGCAAAGACAAACCTTTACCTATCATACTTAGATTTCGATTACAATCGTTTGATTTATACAAAATTAAAACAAAACAAAATCACGACGCCAACATTCTCATTGTTTTGACTTTTGATTGACTTGACAATGAGTCATGTGTTACCAACCCAAATGAAAATAAAACCTACTAAAAATTACTGCCAAGGACGGAACAACATAATAATATTTTCAACTAAGTTATACGCTTGCGAATTGATACAATTGGTTGACTGAATTATTTACAGCCCAATTATTATTTACTATTAGTTTTAGTGCTTTTTAGAAGTAGATGGGTACAGCAAGAACTGTCTCTACTTTAAAAACTTAAGTACCTACTGCTTAATATAGAGGCTCGCAAAGATAAAAAAATTACCTGAACTTCTTCAAGGTAAGGCACATAGAGTGGGTTATGCAAATGCCTTCTCGGATATCCCAGACTTATAAAATCAGAATTTAACAATTTATTGGACTTTGATTACATACAATACAACTAATTAGTTTAGGTACTTTCTTGGAAGTAGAAAAAAATACATTATTCTTTGGCACATTAACACGGAACTCTGAACATGCAATTTGATACTTCGAAACTATTTGTTACATATGTACCTATTTATTTATTTAACACTATGGACAGACGCCAGCACATCAAGCTACAACAATCTGTCAAATGTCTTTATTAGATTTCCAACTTTATCGCCACAGTATTAGGTTCAAGGTTGATTGGGAAAATTTTAAAGTTTCGGGTAGCTTGATGTGCTGGTGTCTGTTCAGAGTCAGACTTAATTCCTGAGGTTTTTATCAGTGAACCTTTGGGTGATGCCTATTCAATTTCCAATAAAAAACAAGGTTTTAAATCGTAGGACTATTATTTCGGGATTTCATTAGAGGAAATATCCATTTTATATTATTTACTTTGACAAGTTTTCTTCTACGAAGCAATAACGTCAGTTTAAAACGTCATACCTACACGAAAACATTAATTAATTGGAGAGATCGCTGCAGATTCAGGTGAAGATGAAGGAACAAGTTTGAAACCTTTAATAGGCAGGAGGCAGGACTGGTCCAAAACCGTGTTGTTCCTGTGGGATATAGATAAAAAAAAGCCCACGAAACTCTTAAATTTGTTTGTTAATTATACTCCCTATCTCCTTCTCCACGTTGGTAGACAGAAACAAAAATAATAGTTTTAAGTAGTCATATTGAAGCTGCCAACCTAACCGGTAGTTTTATATTGAGAACTACTAATTGAAAATTAATTTTTAATAATGGCAACACTGCTTTGAGCAGTGTTGTTACCGAACAAAACAATAACTAAAAACGAACCGGCAAAAATAATCCAGAATGAAAATGAATAAATGTATATAGGTATATAAAGTGTGTCTTATTGACTGTATGAGGTTGCTTTTATTATAGGATAATTTTTCAAATGTGTTTTCATTTAATTCCTGATTCGTCGATAAAGTTTGTTCCAATGAAAACTTTTAAGTTGGGCGAGTCGTAGCTCCCTCTAGTGAAATTAACCTCAAACTACGCGTTGGCGGAAGATGGCCGTCGCGTGCCGAGTGTTGCTCCGATTGTTTACGACGATTTTTTAAGTTTTTATAATACGAATCCATACAATTGACGATCGAATAAGTGAAAAAGTTGTGAAGTTGACCTCAAAAGTGTTATTTGGAGTGTTTTTAGGGTGTTTTATGATAAATTTCTGTCAAAAAGTGCGGCATCAGTAGTGTGAGTGAAGCAACTAGTTTTGAGCCAGTGTTTTTAGGAATGTTGTGAATCTTAGTGGATTGTGTTTATATTACTGGAGTTTGGACCTGCTACAACCACATTTAGCCCTAAAGGTAGGTTATAGTAACTTTGGAAAAGTTTTAGAAACTTTAGGTTTGTTTACATCGGAAAGCGCTACCGCGCATGTTCAGTTCATAGCCAAAGTTTCTTGGGAATAGGTGTTTCTTATTTCAAACTTTTTGTTCTCGTTTTTTCTTTTTCTAACCTATTGTTTCGCTATGAAGTTCTTTTAACTTAAAACGAATTAATAAGTTACTTATTTTTTGTGCCCGTTGATTACGCTTCCTTGAACTTATTTCAGATAGATACCTACAAGTAACCTTTTATTCAAATAAGTTTTTTTTTTACTGAATACCTAACTTTTTTACCGTCTTATAAGATTATCAAATTGGAACCCAGTTTATTAGTGGCGCACTACCAATGTAGCCTTCATACATAACTTTTTTTTCTTGGTCATTGAACCTTGGTTCGTGATGCCGACATAAAGCCTCTATGGTTATAATTGCTCGAAAAGTTCTGTAATAGAAATGCTGAACCTACCTACTTAGTTATTTATTGTTGTACATTGTAGAAATTATGATTTATAAAGAAATTCGTAGGTAATTAATTAATGGTACCTACTGAAACACTAAATTTTAATGCTTTGTTTATTTATTGATAATTAGAATATTTAAGTAGGTACTTGTGTATTATCTGCTATTTATTAGAAGTAAGATTAAAAGTAAAAGCTAGAGAGGTAGTCTACTAGAGCCTAGCTGTTGGTTTGATGATGTAAATTTACGAGATAATCACTGAAAACGTGTTATAAGCGCCGGATTTATAGCCAAGTAGTACGTAATTAGACTATTAAATTACTAAACTAGCTTTTGCTGGACATAAACATTATGTAATACCGTATTTACCACAGGTTGAATAACTAACTTACAAAATTTCGAGATGCTGTTGTGCATTTCGATGTCCTTTTTGTTGATAAATGTGTACCAGCCTAAGCATTATTAGAATAAGTACTTAGTTAGTACTGCCTTTAATTCAACCAAAAGCATCTGCTATCGAATTCTAACTTGGGTCTTAAATAAAAATTAAAAGTAAACGTCAACTTGAGATGCACAGATTTTACCTTTGCCTTTTGCATTCTGTTACACATTCAAAAAAACGCACATTTAAAAGAAAACGATGCTGACCCCACCCACAGCCTCTGAGTATTTAAATTCGGAACAAACAATTCGAATCAAAATGGCAACCATAGTAAAAGCATCGCCAATTAACGAATAAAACACAAGATTCACGCTTAATTAGTAAATGTTTGCGACACCGTTCATTTAAAATGGACATTTTACTAACAATGTTTAATTTAATTTCCATTTTATTTAAAGGCCTTATTGTTCATTAATGCAGTTTACGGTCGGAATGATCTTCATCAATAAAATTATATTTTGTTACCTTTTGTTTGGTCGTTGGGAGTATTTTGAGCTTTTTAGGAATACGGGCGTAAAAAAAAACCTGATAAATAACACCTCCAACAGACAAAAAACCTTTTTTCCTAGTATGGATCTCTTCTGGATCCATGGATGGTGTGTCAACACCTAAGAACACCGGCTTCATCATCATCATCATCATATCAGCCGAAAGACGTCCACTGCTGGACATAGGCCTCCCCCAAGTGTCGCCACAACAACCGGTCCTGCGCGTCTCTCATCCATGGGCTACCCGCTATCCTCACCAGGCAATCGGTCCACCTTGTGGGAGGCCTTCCAACGCTGCGTCTTCCGGTACGCGGGCGCCACTCCAGAACTTTTCGACCGGCTTGATATTATGAATTATTGCAAGTGTTCTAAAATCCTCATTATCATCATCCACACCCCGACCTCAGCCCACTGCAAGGCGGCATAGGCCTCGCTTTTTCTGTGCCAATACCACCCTCTCTGTGCTACCCGCATCCAGGTTCAACCCGCGATTGCAACGTTGTCGTCTGCCCATCTCGCTGCCGGATGACCAACATGACCAACGGACACCTTCTACCAATCATTGGAGTCACTGCCTGAGTGCTCGTACACACAGGTCCGCTTTATCGTGTACGTTTTTATTCGGCAATAGCGTATGTAGGTGTATGAGTGAGTTCAAACACAACAGTATTAAGATACTGATCTGTTTTATCGGATCGAAGCCACCTCCAGTAGCGACGGATCCGTTGGAAACGATCCTGAAAGTACGGATTTTCTGGTTGAACGAGCCCTCCACCTGTCATGACTGCCCATTGCCATGTGTCCTACCTTTTATTTGAGTTCCATTTAAACTCGTTTTCCAACATCGAATACCTTCATACGTCTTCGGATCTCGACGTATGGATATCGGCCTAGTAGCCTTATCCACAAGCATGGAGCCTTCCATGGCTTTTCGTGCAACTCTCAGCCTGTACACAGCTTCTTGCGTGAGCGTCCATGTCTCAATATCGTAAGCCTACTTTAATTTAAATTACCTAAGTAGGTACTAACTTAGCGAACTTAATGACTAATCTCCCAGCATAATTTATTCGCCTTAACATCTCACACTTAACTTCTTCAGAACAAGTACAGTCGTAAATTACCTTGCATGATAATATAAAGTCTCTTGATTAAACTTTTAATAACTGGATCAGATGAGTTACAGCCTTAAATGAGCGCTTATGTGCTAAGATATTACCTGGGATCGGTTTTCGCTATAACAGGTATGAATAAATAATATGGTATGGAGTTTTCGAGGCAAAATCGCTGTTCCACGTGTTTAAGTTATTGTATCGACCTAGAATACGGAATTATCTATCTATCCATATCTTAATATATATATATTTCTTGTGTACGTGTGTATGTCACTGAACTCCTCCTAAACGGCTGGACCGATGTTGATGAAATTTTTTGTGTGTTCAAGGGGATTCGAGAATGGTTTAGATTCACAATTGGAACGGGTAGGTGGCGCTGAAATCGATTTCTATAATTTGTCGTCATAAACAAAGCAAACGTTCGGACAAGACAACGCCTGTCGGGACCGCTAGTACTAATAATAAAGCTGAAGTGTTTGTTTGTTCGTTGGAATGCGCTAATCTCTGGAACTACCAGTCGGATTTGGAAAATTATTTTTGAATATGATAGCCACATTCATGATGGAAGGTTAAAGGCTTTACGGGAACGGGTAATAACGGGATATGCGCCGACAAAGTCGCGAGTTGGAAGGCCTCTCACAAGGTAGACTGATTGAGGGTCCTGGACCTGGTGAGGGTCGCGGGAGTCTGCTGGATGCGGGAAGCACAGAACTGGGTCCTACTACTATTTAAACTTCATATTTAGTAGAGGTAACACAAAAAGAAATCCTCTACCAATTCAAAAGAGTACATACACTATCTATGCAGCTGTGGGAAGTCTTGGCTGAAAGCTGAAATGATGATAATGGATGACCTGGCTATAAACTCTTTCTATGTAGTATAAACATTGCAAACACGAGCTCTCGTTTCAAACGAAAATAAGTAAATAAAGGCATGACCTTCACTTAGAAAGGAATGCCAAGGGACGGACATCAAAGGTAAGAAATTACTAAAAGGTGTTCTTAGAAATTGAGTTTTTAGGCTTCCGTTACTTTGCTTTATGCCTCGGGGAAGGGGTAGGCTGAAGAATAGTAATCGTCTTGGATATATTTGTTGAAAACAGTACATTAAATTCGGATATTGTGGTGCAGTAGATGAAGTCCTTTACAGCGGATGAGTTATGTTGGATAATATCAAGAAAGATTTATTTGTTTTGGTTCCGATTCCATCAAATTATCTCTCTCTCTCTGCTTCTCTCTCCGGGCGAAGCGGGAGGTGAGGCCAACTTTTTTTTGAATAGAGTATTTCTGATTTAAGGAAGGGCAAATGAAGAGTACATTCGTAGACTTATTAAGAAACAAAAATGTTGTTTTTAAATTAATTAGAGAATTACAATGAAGCCATCGATTTCTTTTATTAACAATTTTAAATTATGGCCAAAAAGACAAAAACTCTTTCAGTGGAATACTGAAATCGCAGGATTTCATTCAGTATAATAAAAAGACGGAGTCAAAATAAATAAGAGTATTTTAGCGTACTCCATTGCTTTTGTAGATTTTAGAGTACCTACGTCTACGCAAAATCTATAAAATACAGTATTGCACTCTAGTTACTTCTCTTACTGAGTAAAAACCACCCGTGTTCCTTCAAATGCCCTTTGTATTCCAGGGCCTCGGTAACTCTTTCGAACAATTCAGCAACTCTGGCAGAAAAGATCAAGAACCTGGAAGTGACATTACGACCTCCATATAATATTACTACCTACTATGAAAAATGAGAAATTGTAAACTTACTCCCTTATTCTCAAAAACGTTGAAAACGTTTTAGCCATTACTTAGTTAAAATACTGTTTTCAAAATTCAAAATTCAAAAAGTTTAAAAGATTCTATATTCAAACCCTCCATAAAAATTTTTGAATAAAGTTTTTTTTTTTTATAAGAGTATTTTAGCTTTATTTTTATTTTTGTAATGGTTATAAAGTTTTTATGAATAAGGTTGGTAATTTGTTAAATAAAATGAAACTAGGTATACGTTTTAAAAAAATCATTTTTGTCAAAACTAGGTAAATAAAACCTTTCAACACGTTACGTCAGTTACACCAGCTTTCCATTATTAAAATAAAATATCAGACTACCCAGTCATGCGGCATAGTTGCATTGGTCATCAGTATTCACTGGCATATTTCATAATAATTCACCATGCATGCCTGCATACATTGATTGGTTAATATTTATGCGAAACTGCACCATGACAATTGTCTTTGTTGTTTTAAAATGGTTGTTGCACAAGTGCGGAATATTAATCAGGTCTTTTATTGAAAGTAATTTGATTAATGGATTGCGATCGTTTTTATTTCCGCTGTTCGGTAATAAGTAAGTAAAATGGTTGTGAATGGACTTAGGCAGAATGTAGATAGCTTTTTTATTAACTTAGTAGTTGGGCGTTGTGTGTGCATTTACATGGGTGAATATCTTGAAAAACCGGTCAAGTGCGAGACGGACTCTCACACAAATGGTTCAGTACCATTAAACGAAAAACAAAACACGTTTCTTGTCGGCACACGCCCCTTAATTCAATTCAATTTTTATTTTTACTATTTGTGTTATAGCGATAATAGAAATACACACTCTGTAAACATTTCAACTGTCTACCTATTACGGTTCTTGAGATACAGCCCGCTGACAGACAGACGGTCGGACAGACAGCGGAGGCTTAGTAATAGTGTTCCGTTGGTTACCCTTCGAGTACGAAACCCCGTAAAGTAGGAGATGATAATATTACAAAGAGAAGTATGAATGGAGATTTGCTGCGCCAAATAATCCTCAATAAGGGCCAGAGAATTATGATCAATGCGCTACCTAGTACAAATTTAAGATATCGAACTCGCACACGAAGCCATCTTTGGAAGGGTAGATCCGGAGCAAATTGACTGTGACCGACACACAGACACAAGAGTGATGCAACAGTTCCGTTTCTTCACTACGACATGCGGATGCCTAAAACCGCTTATTTGTGAAATCTTTAAGAAAACCCCATCCAGACTTTTCTTGATTGTCACAACCTAGGTACCTACTTCTGTATGGTTTCGGACGTAAAAGAATAGCACCATCCCATCATTTCCCGTGGATGTCGTAAGAAGCGACTAAGGGGAGTCCCTTAGTCGCTTCTTAGACCAGAGAATGGGCAGCAGCATTCTCTGTGCATTGCAACAGCTACACTGCGATCGCCAACCCGCCTGCCAAGCGTGGCGATTATGGCAACCCCCTTGCGGGAGGCCTATGTCCAGCTGTGGACGTCTTTCCGCTGATATGATCATGATGATGATGAGATACCGTTTTCGTTTTAAAAGAAATCAAAGATTTTTTCCCGTTTCTATATATTATTTAAAATAATCCAAGCCCAAAGTATCGATTGTCTCGCCTCTTTACTCTGAAGTTGTAAAACTAACCTGTTTTTTCGAGTTGTTTTTTACGACGTACAAGAGACGATAAGCCATCGAATTGGGTTCCCGTGGCGCTGTATTAAGCTAAAAATCTATCACTATTCAACAGCTATAAAATCTGATAAGATTTTGTTTTATGTGACTACAATACCTTTTGAATAACCCGTTAATTAAGCTTAGTTTTTAACGTGAATGAAAGAATTTTTGATCGCGAGATGATTTGGATGCACACCGCGAAGGCTGGTTCGAGGTGACGCAGGAAAAGAACGTCTGGAAGGCAGGGAGGGTGGAGTGGGGGAGGCTTTTGCCCAGCAGTGGGACACAATAGGCTAAGGAAAAAAAAAATAAGAAAGAGAAGCTCTTATGCGCTAATGTAGTTCTAGACAAAATTGCTTTTCAAGACTGATTCGATCTTAAAAAATACTGTAAAATTTATAACCAAAAAACTAAAAGAATTGATAGATCAGAGAATGGGTAACATCTTATTAACTACTCCTATTACTTGACTACCACCCTAGAGTACCATTAGGTAGGTAGTGACGCGACTACGATGCGTCTAATCCTAAAAAAATGCTAAGATTGTTTTAGTGTTATTATTTTTATTTGATTATTATTATTTCCATCAATGAATTATATGATTTCATTAATGATAACAACATTATATGTTGTTCTGTATTGTTTTTGTTATTTTTTTTAATTTGTGTGTTACTTTTAAATGTTTGCTATATCTAATTTATAATAAGGTTATGACTCTCTGTACGTGTTAGTACTTACAGTTACAGTTACACTTACAGTGCAGAGAGTAATTAAAGCTAAATAAATAAATGACAGTTATTGACATAACCACGTCAAAAACAGTTCGAGCTGATTCAAAAATAGAATATGCCACTATAACTTCAAGATGACAACTGTCATACAGACTGTTCTATAAAATTAATTTGAATTTGAAATTCCGAACCCAACACTCTATTTGAGATCAATGTGACAATATTAAAAAAAAACCGAAAGAAAAGCTAGTACCTTATTTGACGACACGATTGGCGCAGTGGTTGAGCGATTGACTGCTGCGGCGCGTGTCGCGGGTTCGATTCCCGCACGGAACAAATATTTGTATGGCCTACAGATAGTTGTTCCGGGTCTGGCTGTTTGTTTATGTGAATTTGTATGTTTGTAAACGCACCCACGATACAGAAGCAATTCCTAGTGTGGGGCAACGTGGGGCAATTGCAGTTTTTGACGTTCTTATATTAAAAAACCGGCCAAAAGCGAGTCGGACTCGCGCACCACGGGTTCCGTACCATTATCTTTAAAAACGGCAAAAAAAAATATCGTTTTTTGTATGCGAGCCCCCAAATATTTATTTTATTCTGTTTTTTAGTATTTTTGTTGTTAAAGTGGCAACAGAAATAGATCATCTGTGAAAATTTCCACTGTCTAGGTAACTATCACGGTTCATGAGAACAGAGCGTGGTGACAGACCGACAGCGGAGTCTTAGTAATAGGGCCCCGTTTTACCTTTTGAGTACGGAACCATAAAAAATCATCCACTAATTGGCATTCGCCAACTCAAAACCGTATCGTATCACTTACCACGGTTAGCCTAAAAACCGTTACTTCACGGCTCGGTTTTTGTAGACAAAGCTATCAGGATCGCGTTACTAATCGTGGTTAGTCGGCAATTAAACAATTAGTCGTAATGAATGAGGCTTAGAGGGGTCTTGTTCTCACGCGTCACCTGTGATTCAATTGGGACCCGTGTAAAGACTACTTCACTTTAAATAGAGATTTGTAGTTAGGGCAGCCAATGGAAATAGGCAGGCAGGCAGGTTTCTGAATCCTAACTCAACTAATGTTATAAATGCGGAAGTGAGTATGTTAGTTTGTTTGTTAAGCTTTAACGCCTACATCGCCGAACCGATTCTGATGATTTTTGGTACGGGGATAGATACGCAAGCAAAGCCCCTGACATAAGCTAGTGATGAATAATTTGAAGTTGGTTTTGTTCAAATTTTAACATAACAAGGCTTTAGAACATTCTTCCTTAACTGCAAACTCTCTATTCGGCAACCGGCCTTTGTTAGCTCTAATTTGATGGGAAGAGGTAAACGTGGGCCCACAAATTCCGCAACCCTGGCAGGGTTGCGGAATTTGTTCGAAAGAGTTACCGCGGCCCTGGAACGCAAAGGGCTTTAGAAGGAACACGGATGGGTTTTAGTCAGTAAGAGTCTGACCCGCCCTTCCGCTCCACCCAGAGTGGAAGAAGACGTTTGATGACTTCCCATCCTTAAAAAAAAAAGATGTGAACGTAATGAATTACTTACTGTTCTTTATTTTCAATTTGTTTTACAATCACACTTACGCAAAGGTAGGAACTTACTTCATAACAAGGCTTCCTGTACAATATTCGAAACACAACTTAATATTCCTTTCCGGTACAACATAAAGTGTGATAATATTTTCCATTTATTGCTACGAAAAGGGACAGCTCGAAAAATGAAACGAAAACAACAATAATGACTCGGATGACGGGCAAAAACATTTATTCCCATCGTTCATGGCTTTATTGCCCACTTGATTGCGCACTTATTCGCAATGAAAACAAAATACCAGCAATTATTAGCGTAATACCCTCCAGAAGCGATTTACAAAAATATTTTTCGATGACACCTGATTTTTCTGTTAACTGTATCTTTATTTGCTGGTTTTATTATGTAAACAAATAGGGCGTAGATATTTCTGATTTAGTCTAGGCTTTTTTAGGGACCGTACCCAAAGGGTAAAACGGGACCCTATTACTAAGAATCCGCTGTCCGTCGGTCACCAGGCTGTATCTAATTAACCGTGATAGTTAGACAGTTGAAATTTTCACATATGATGTATTTCTGTTTCCACTAAAACAACAAATACTAAAAAACAGAACAAAATAAATATTTAAGGGGGCTCCCATACAATAAACGTGATTTTTTGCCGTTTTTATAGATAATGGTACGAAACCCTTCGTGCGCGAGGCCGACTTGCACTTGGCCGGTGAGATCCAGGTTTTTATGCCCGACTGTAAGGCCAGCTCGCATAAACCAGAGTTGTCTGCCGGGTGTCATATTTGTTATTTTAACCTCCTGTTAGCAACTTACCCGGAGTTAAGAGAAAACTAGTTTGTGTTTGCGGGCACATGCGAAAAATGCGGGTTTATCGCATACCATGTGTACCTACCAAATTAGAAATGTAACAAAAACCTACTTTGCACATTATATTTGTTCGTTCCTTGTTGACAAATCTGGAGTGGTATTTGAATCTGTTTACTATATTTTCCATAAATCGTCGATAAAGTCTGTCATGTTTACTTTCGGCTTACGGGTCCGGGTTATGCAAATGTACGGTTTCGTAATATGTCACTTTTGGATCTTTTTTTGGATACTCGTGTTTAGCATAATGTATAACATTATGTGTTTAGCTTTTACCTACTTGAATTACCGAATCCTCTACTGGCTTTAATACTTTAAGTTAAACTTGTATCAGCGAGGGTGGTTGTCTAAATAATCCAAATCCTTCGCATCATCTCCTACTTCGTGTGTTTTGTTGACATTTTTATCCCTGATCTAATTACTTGCTTGACTTAATATCCTATGCCCCCTAGAAGAGCTAGAGGGCGTCCTATTTTTTTTTTATTCCTCCATCGCGAGCGGTCTTGAGCTACACGCTTTACCTCGCTCCACGTCAACCGATGCTCGTTGCTTCGGCCAATACGGTGCGTCGCCAAGTTTGACGTGGACGTTCACGCTTCTTTTTCCTTGAAATAGATCAGGTTTCTATTTGCTGAATCTATTTCGGTATTCTAGAATTGTCTTTAAAAGTTGAGCTTCCGTAGCGTGGGTAGAAAAAGCTAATTCTCTGTAATCCGAAAGTATTGAGAGAGGAATATGTTCGGAATGATATCTACTGACTTACGAAAAGGGCAAATTTAATCGAAGCGGCTTGAGTTGCTATGAACGTGGGCGAATTTGATGGAATAATAAATATAGAAACAGATTTGCAAGTTATTTTTGGGTAGTATGGTATTTTGACTTTGTCAAAGTAGATGGAAACGAGACTTTATTTGCGACTTTAATTGTGAACGTTACAAAATATGCTACACTAACTTCTGCCTGCGGTTTCGCCCGCGTGAAAGTGGAACATACTGTTGGCACAAAAGTATTATTTGTCCTAATCAAAGATAATGGTCTAACTGTTTCTTCTAAATCTATTCCGCCATAAAGACGCGAAGAGCTAACATACCAGAGTTACTTACACATTTATAATATTAAGTAGGTTTGGATGCGCACATGAACTTCATCGTAGAACTTGTCCAAAAACAATCCGCTGCAATTTCGTGCTTCATTCGCTATTCGTTAAAAATAACAGTCAGTTTGTCCCTCAAACATATCCAGCTCATATTTGCTATTACAAAGTAGCTCGAAGCTCAGAACTTTAAATAAAACAGTGTAAAGACAGTATGAACTGCATTCAGCTTGTGTTTGCGCGTCTCGTCAACATTTACTCTGGCCGGCCATTTAGTCGTGTCTGTACATGGAGTAGTTAGTACAAATGGAGTGAGAATTAACATAGACTGCAGTCGGCCACTGTAATACTTTGAAGCTTTCGCACCATAGTACTCGAAGATAATTATTTATTTATATTTTATGAATAGTAGTGGTACACGGGCTGACTTAATGCAAAAAGGCATTAACTACCTTGGGTCGAAAATTACTAATTCTGTGGTTGATGTACAACAAAGAAATAGGAGGTATTTAAATACAAGTAGGAGGTAGTTTCATAAAAACACTATATTATATAGGAACCTTGTAACTTGATATAAGTGCTGTGGTGCTTCAAGCTTTGGGGTATTGTCATAATCAAGTTCAAGTCATTACTTAAGATCACACATTACAATACTCTTAAAATATCGGAATCTCCAATACAATTGCCAAGTCGGTACCAGTTATCAAGTACGTAAATTTAAGAGTTAAGGCCAAAATGGTTCTCTATTGTGTCACCTAACTTTTTTATCCATAATTTAAAGTGCCATAACTTTTTTTGTCCTAATCATCATTTGTCCGAATGATAACTTACCCGAACTTAATATCACATAATATCACATGCCATAACATTGAAATCCCTAAATATTATATGTCCTAAATTCGTTTGTCATAAAAATTACAATCAATAATATACAAAAGACATAAAACTGTTTTCAATAAAAGTTATAAGTCCTAACTTCAAATTACATAATGTTCAGCATGCAAGCAAGCATTCAGCATGCAAGCAAGCATGCAGCATGCAAGCAAGCATTCAGCATGCAAGCAAGCATGCAGCATGCAAGCAAGCATGCAACATGCAGCAGGCATGGTTTCTGTCACGGCTCCGGCGCTGCGGGGCTCCGGCGGTCCCACGCGAGTTTATCGTCGCAGATTGATTGTAAAGCTCACCACCACAGCTTCGGCATGCTGGCCGGCTTCGCCGGCCAGCCTCAGCCGCGGCGGCGAGTGTTACAACCACCTGCTCCTCAACTCGCGGCCCGCCTCGCCCCTTCGCGCCTACGCAATTTTAAATTACACTCTAGGGGTAGGGCAGACAAGACTGCGTGGAGTCGGATTTACAGCGATTCGTTTCTGTCACTAAAACCTATTTATTAGCAAATGTTTTAGGACTAAAAAAATTATTATAAATGAACATTCGGAATAATACACGTTATTTAACACAATACTTAGGACATATGACTTTAGCTCATGTAAAATTAGGAGATTCAATTATTATAGTACTCGATATTATGACAGAATACTTTTAGAACTAAAGATAATTCTGTCAAACAAAATTTCGGGATTTTGAACATTATGGTTACTGAAGTTTTTAGCAAAGGTGTTATGGATAATGATTTTCGGACAAACAATTTTAGGAGAAGTAAGGGAGTACCGGCCAAAATACTCAAGACATCATGCTGACAGAAAAAAACCAAAAAGTCATTTTCATGGTCTAACGACACTTCATTCACTCATAGACGCCATAGACCTTACAAAATTCATTATGTAGAAAAGTTCCACCCACCTGTGGCCTTAGAACGAGTTTTTAACTTCTCGGTCGCTTTGAAGTAAGCGTAATCCACATAAGCGCCGCCGGGTAAACATATTGAGAAACCTGTTTCTTTGCCTTATGATTTGACATAAGCGAACATTTACGTTAAAGCGATGGAGTACATTAAAAAAGTTTCACTAACGTCTGGTTTCAATAACGTATCTACCTTTAACCAACTGTCAAATAAGCTGTCAACAGTAAAGGCAAACATGACGTTGCAGCTACCAACAGGTAGCTAATTTGACAGTTGAACAAAAGTAGAAACTTTTTTTTTTTTCTTTAGATACATTATTGAGGATTTGGGGAGGGATACGTTATTGAGACCGGCCGTGAGCCCTCTGAGCACTCCATTCACTCATCCCTCCGTATTAGCATCAGCTATGTCATTAGAAACACTCTTTACGTCTAACAGACTAACAACACGTCATTTGAGTGTTTGGAAACTGATTTGGTACGAGATAAAGTTTGCTTTGCTTTAACGTTTGTACTGATTTGGTGGGTAGTTACGATTTTTGAATGTACTCGTCGGTAGTTGGAGTTTTATACGCTGTGTAGGTAATGAGTAGACAGTGTTGTGTGGAAAGAAAGAGAGTAATTTTTAGAATATTGTACGATGATAGTATAACACATCAAGTAATGACATTCATAATTTCTGTTTTTTCTATTTTTATTTTTATTTTTCAGGTTTTGATAACAGTGGTATATCTATATTTTGTTTTTATAATAATATTTAATTTTGTTTTGGACAGACCAATAACTTGTTTGCGTGGTTTTTAAAACTGTTAGTTCAAGTTGTTTATAATGATAAATAAATAAATAAGTACTTAGTACTAATTTTGCATGTCTAAACTGGTAGAACTTAGTGAACTGTGTATTCACCTAACACCTGGAAATGTAGGTATTTGTAGGTAGGTACTGTGTTCAGCAAAAATATTTATTTGATTGATTAAATTTTACTACCTACATACGTTTCCTTGTTTACCGACTTCAGAAAGGGAGGAGGTTCTGTATTTAGTCGGCATGTATTTTTAGGGTTCCGTATCCGAGGGTAACCAATGATATTAAATATTATAATAATGAATAATGATTAATTATGACAAATGACAATGAATGAATGTATAATAATTTTTTATTTTTTTCTCTAGTGGTATTTAATATTATGTTTCCGTGGTGATTTTGTGTACTTACTATGACGATTTGAACTATTTAATTGTAAATTTAAATATTGTACACCTTATGGGTATGTTACAGTGATACATTTTACAATAATCATTTTAAGGACTGAATTTCCACCTGTGACAAACAATAAATAAATCTGAATCTTAATGGAATCGTATTGCTAAGCCTCCGCTGTTCGTCTGTCCGTCAGTCTGACAGCGGGTTGTATCTCAAGAACCGTAACAAGTAGACAGTTGAGTATTTCTATTGCCGATTTAAATTAAAAATTAAAGGGGGCTCCCATACAAGAAACGTGTTTTTTTTCGGTTTAGGGCACGGAACCCTTTTTTGAGAGTCCGACTCGCACTTGGCCGGTTTTTTTAAATAAGTTTCGCTACCGGTTTAGCGAAGCAGATCGCCAATAAAGCCTTTACAAAAATCCGCACAACTTGCTTCATAAAACTCCTTAAAACTGAGTACCAAAGAAAATGTTTACTTCCAAGTCCTAACCTCCTCCCTACCCACATAAAAAGCCAACGACATTATAATCTAGCTTCTGTCTGAGTCTGAACGTTGCCACATCATGAAAAATCCAATACAGTGCAGAATCGTGACCTGGCACTGTAATAACCCTGAATAACTGAAAGTTATTCTTGTGGTGACGCCCAAGCAGTTTGACGCCTTAAACACGACTTGCGATCGAGGAAAATTGATGATGTCCATCGAAATTGAGGGTTTCGTAATAGCCTTTTGGGTGGACCTATGTACACAGATACGAAGTGGAAATATGTTGTCTTTTGTTTCGCAGGAAATCGAATTGAAGACTATACTTTGTTCGCCATACAGAGTTAAAACCTTAGTAGCCTTATTTACCATTCAGTAGTATGATTTGTTTATTTAAAATCACTAATAATTATACATAATATAATCACGATAATCACACAAATATTATAGAGGCGAAAGTTTGTGAGTGTGTGTGCATGTTTGTTACTTCTTCACGCGCAAACGGCTGGTCCAATTTTGATAAAATTTTGTGTGCAGGAAGCTGACACCCTGGTTTAACACATAGGTAGGCTACTTTATATATATGTACCTATATATAAAAAGTAGCATGTGTGTTAATCCATGTTACCCGCGGTTTTAGTATATTTATCTAATAAACCGCGGGTAATACACATCACACTAATATTATAAAGGCGACAGTTTGTGAGTGTGTGTGTGTGTGTATGTTTGTTACCTCTTCACGCTTAAACCGTTAAGCCGATTCAGATTAAATTTGGTATAGAGATAGTCTGAGTCCCGGGAACGGACACAGGATAGATTTTATCTCGGGAGTATGCTCCCTTGAGATAATTTTCGACAATCACGCGGGCGGAGCCGCGGGCGCTAGCTAGTTTAAAATAAAAATAATAATCTATTTCTTAAAAATAATCATTAGCAGATTCTTGCTTCGAATTTGAGTAGCAGAAACCCAAAATTTGATCGTGCATATGCATAGGGGCCTCGGCAAGTCGGTATTCCAATCAATTTATGGGATCTTAATTAACATTTTGAGGATTTGAAAATAATTAAGAACCTGCTTAATCAGTATTTAAACCAAGGATATGATTCGTTTTTTTTTAATGATCGTGTAAGTGATTATGTATTCAACTTTTCACTGCCATTTAAGCCTTTTTACCCATCATAGACATTATATGCAATAGTTTCATAAGCCTCGCTTGCCTCCCTGTGATATGATGGCAGTGTTAGTACTCCAAGCTGGATTAGTAACACTGGCACTTTAGTGTCACAGCATATATCAAAGAGGTGTCGCTTAGCATGGGTTCAACACCGCAATTAGGGATGCAGCGGTGATTTTCAGTGGCGCCCCAGTGACATTTAATAGCATTAATTACTTATATGACGGTAGATCCCTAATTGGGTTACTAATCACTGCTGGTCTTGTCATAAGAGGTTTAAATCTTGGTGTTGTGGATGGAAAAGCGGCTCCTAATTTCAGAAGTGTACTGTACTATTTTGCAAAACTCTATTGCAGTGAGGCTTGGTGTAAGAAAACCCCATTTTGGGTTAAGCTCGTCTTTGTACATAAGATGTTTAAATATTATAAAGCTGAACAATTTGTCTAATTTTTAACGCGCTAATCTATGGAAGTAGGTACCAGTCGGATTTTAAAAATAGTTTTTGTATTATATGACAGTCACGTTCATAAGTAAGACTATAGGGTACGAACGATAAAAACCTCAAAAACCGGGCATTAGTTTGCGAGTTTATGGAGACAATGGATTAATTATAAGCAGTGGGCGTTTATATACCAAAACTTCTTCCTGTGAAAGAATAATATGGACATTCCTATCTGAATAAATAAGTAATCCCGGGTTTCAGTGATTGAAAATTTTTGTAAAAACAACTATAAGAAACTTTATGAAATAATAGCAGTGGTTATTTTGATTTAGTAGCTTTATGTTATTCAAAAAAAATAAAATCTTTCATTGTAAATTAAAAGTTCCATTAGAATCGACAATTTAAATTTAAAAAAATTGCATTGAGAGTTCACAACGAGTTCTAACTATATTTTTACCAATCTCAGGAATTTCGAACGATTCCGGGATCCGGGATTCTGAAAAGCATGTCCGTATTATACTTTCGTGGAAATAAAAGTGAAGTTTAGGTATATTAGCGCCCGATTATCCGATCACTGATTATAAGTTGCAGTTGTTGCTAGCCATAGTTAAACGATTAACGACTCGTAGGAAATAAGATCCCTCGTTGAACAGTTACTTAAAAATTAATTTACTGACCACGCAAATCCAGTCCACTTAACTAATGATGATGAAGGTATTAGTCATGCGCTTGTTCAGAACATACGCCACAATCGGGCTAAGTGAAGCCAACTTAGCCTGGGAAGAGACTAGGATAACAAGAGCATCAACTACTTAGGTAATATTGTGATCATTAAACTCAATTGGATGGACCATGTTTTACGTAGCGTCAAGTGGCAACAATGAATCCTCGTTTTAGTTCTGAGCTCTAAACTGTCATCAGTGTCTAATAAAAATTTCATTGTAGAACTTTGTAGACGGACAGGGCGGTCGTTATGAGTAAAAGTGATTGGAGACATGCTTTGCAACTACACAAATGCCACACATCCAAAGATTGCCTGCAAGAGATTGCCCTATGCGAAAAAATCGTCCATTGCACTTTTTTAATGTCATTTGCTTATTATGTGGTTTACAATAAAGTATAATATAACAAAAATTAAAAAATATTTTTTAATTTTAAGTTGGGTGTCAACTTAATTTTTTTTTTTTTTTAAACCTAACCTATCTGTTAGGGTTAATAGGACATCAAAAGAAAGGCCGTATTTAGGATTTAAATATAATTATTTATTATCCTTTATTTAGCTGTGGAAGGTCGTGTGACGCGTCCGTTAAGACGCTAAGAGAGTGTACGAACTGTTTTTGTTAATTATTCCAACACTAACAACACCACAGGAATGCAAAATACGCAATTTCGTTTATTTGGATGGCATATTTATTGCAGGTATTTTGATATAAAAATTACACTACTGAATCGATTTTGATGAAATTTCTATGGGATATAAAAAAAAATTCAATCGGAAAGTACATATATCCATTAAAAAAAAAACAAATCGGTCGAGGTCACAAACATACAAAAAAAAACATTCAACCGAATTGAGAACCTTCTTCTTTTATTGAAGTCGGTTAAAAAATAAATTCAATATCTTTCTACTAGACATGCATAGTTAACCATAGTTGTTGCATGTTATGTTCTCTATCAAAAAAGTAAAAAAAAACGTTAAAATGTTAGCAATGACTGGTAAGCGGGTAAGGAATAAATAACCACATAAATAATGTATCGTACCAAAGAACGCTGTAACTTTTGTGAAATATTAAGTCCTGTAGAAACGTAAAACACTAGAAATGGCAAGAAACTTGGGCTTACATTTACTTGTTCCAGACTGCCTATCCTAGTTGTTTTAATCTTTTTTTCCTTTGCACGTACCAAGTCTGCCAAGAGAAGAACACGTATTAAAAAGTTCCATCAATAACGTCTACCAAGTTCTTTGATAAGAATTCTGCAAGGTCTCCTCAGACAATAATAAATTGCAGAACTTATAGTATTTTACCAGTCACTGTTGGAACTTGTTGAAAAAGAAGTTTCGCTACATCCTTCTTATCTACTCTTAAAACGGGATTATTAACTTCATTAGCTGAACAAGCATTCTTAAGTTTTAATTGAGCATTATTCATGATGTTTTCGCTAAGTTACTTAATTACTCATGCTTTCTCGGGGGAATATATTAAAATCCTCAAAGTCAGACTCGAGGCTGAGTTTGTACTGCATAATTTATAACTCCGAATTCTGTACCCATATATCTAAAATTTTCATAATCTCTTATCCCCAATGTTCGGTGTAAGTGTGCAATAAATATTGTATGCAATGGGGCTACAACATGTTATTTGCTAACTCACAATCCCCTGCTTCTGTGCAGGGGTCGTTTCTATTCATAATACGGCCAGAAATTGCTAACAAATCATTCATAGTAAAACAAACTTTACGCCTCTGGTGTTTGGGCCGGGATTCGTTTCCGCAATTCCTTAAGTTTCACCGTCCTAGATTTATGTTGCTTATTACATTTTACACGCGTGAAATGAACACGTATCAAATGAAAAATGCAATTTGCAACTTTATTATAGTTGACACAGGAACTATTTGAGAAAAAATCCCAAGCGTATAGAGGTCCTTTGTTAGAACCCTGTTGAACCCTTTTGTCGTTGAGGCCGTAAATTATCTATTTAGGTTTGCATTTGGCGATAAATTGCTTTTTATTCAACGAATCGTAAAAAGAAACATGTCAACACAGTATTATTAAGAGCGATATGTATTCAAACGTGAATGGCACATTCAAAACAGATGTGACTTCAATCAAAAGCTTGTCTAGAAGCGTTTGCTTCGACGTTAGTTCTGAAGCAACTTCAATAACGTTTTCGAGCTGAAATACCGATGTTATCCATAAAGTTATTAGAACACGAAGCCCTTTATCTAAGCCATCGGATGTACTGAGAGCCGTTCGGAGTACTTACCTAATCTGTACGGTTGCTATCTCGGGTCATAGGCCAGCAGATACCGTAAGTCGTATGCCAAAAGCATTCCCGCGATACTGCTACGTATAGGTAACAGACTAAGGTTAATTTTCCAATGAGTCGATTGGAAAGCGACGTCAGAGTTTCCAACATACCGCATTTCGTTGAAGAGTACATTTTAAAGAACTCTCTACGCCGAGTTCGACCTATTTCCGAATGTGATTGATGATTTCAACCCCTCATGTTATCGAGATTGCCGGCATCATTTTGAATCTTATCGCGTTAGAGTTACAGTTCATTACAAATTCGATTTTATTTAATTTGCAATTTGGTATTTATTGTAAAGCTGCAGCTGCAGACTTCGTGGTAGCATATTTTTGGAAGGAAATTAAATGTAGCTGTACACATTAAGACAAGAACCAGGAAATTCTCAAGAGATAAGTAAATTCTGACCTAGTTAGCTCAATTGCTAGAGTTTGCCTCTAAAACGTGGAGTTCTTGGCTTGAATAGTAAGTGGAGTAGGTATTTCCGAGCATTCCTTATCTGTGTCCTAAGGATGTTACCAGACTTATAATCTTTTTAGTCACGATGAAAATAAATTGCTTTTGTTCACGCCAAAACTGGAGTATTCCGTTTGGAATCATAGGGCTAACATTTTTATGTTATGTTATGTATGATCTTCGTATCAAATCACGAATCTAATATATTCGACTTCATTTGGCTTCACTAAACCGTTATATTGAAAAAATAATATTCGTAAAAACATTACCATAGCTTCCGCCATAACGTCGAGTATTTCCTTACCATTTTTTGGCCTGCTACATCCATTTGTCCGGACAATTAGCTTGTTCCTTTTCCCGGCTTTTGTCCTCCTTTGCATAATATCCCCAAGAACACGACTTAATTTCTTTAAAGACAAATATAGCTTTTTTCTTCGTCCAGAAATTAAGGACGCGACGGCCTTTTTGTTGCTGAAAATCTGAACGCGAAAACGAGTACTGGAACGTTTTACCAAGTTAAAAATGCTCCTTAGACTGTGGAAATTAAAAATGAATTTACTCTGAAACTCGTCTAAAAGGACAATGGACAGAGATAAAGGGAGGAAACTTTGTAACCCGACTGTTCATTATTCGAGTCATTAAGTCCATTTTCACTCGGCAAAGACGAGGAGTTAATCTTCATGATACAAGGTATGGTTTTGGTTTTTTAAGCTCACCATTTGACACATCCGTCTTGCATCGTTGAATAATGGCTCTGGTCCATTAAAATATCTACTTTGGACGCCCCTAAGCTTCTAAATATAACGTAACTGTGTCCCTTGACAGCTAAATGTTTATTTGTGGGAATTTTTTGTCGAGAATGACGTTTTTTTCATGTGTAAAGCGGTATGATAGGGGACTTTACATGTTAAACTTGAGTCGTGTTGAGCTCTTGTAATATGTTTTATTTTCTTAGTTTTTATACTGTGTTTACCATGTTTTAGACATTGAGTGCGTATAAAAGGACTTACTTGGAGCTTTAGTATTCGTTCTGCGAAGTTTATAACTGAAGTTTATTTAGAATTTGGTACTTTATCATCTTGTCGTATTAAGAGTATTTTATGTGATTTATACATTTTAAAGATCCTATTGTTCTCGAATACATGTGCAATTAAATTTATTAAAATTATCATTGTAGATTAATTTGTTTTTTGAGCTTCTATCTTTTTCATGGAAGCCTCAAAGTTGTTTTCAGACATATTCAAGCACTAGTTTTGCCCGCGACTTCGTCCGCGTGGAATAGTTACTTGGGGCAGACATTTTTATTTTAAGATAATGAATTTCAGTAAAGTTTCAGTCAATGCTACTGAACACAGAAAGAATAGATAGATATAGATAGTTTAATAAATGTTCGACGTGATTCTTTAAATTGGCATAACTTTTTTATTTATGAACCGATTGACATGAAACAAACACTAAATGTTAAGTGAAGCTTACCACAATGTATTAGTGAAAACCACATCTAGTCTGTTTGTGTGTGCGCTAATCCTGAGATTAGCGTGCCCAAACGCACAGACAAACAGACAAAAAATCAAACAATCATTGTTTTGGGTGCTATTTGCGTTGATAAAGGTCGCAATAATATTTTTTCTCATATATCTTCCATGTACAGACAGCGATCCGTTACAGTTTTATTATATGTATAGATCACATGTAGCTTTAACAAGAAATGTTCACACAACTATCCAGAGACATAAAGTTTAAAAAAAAAACTACTCCTGAATATTAAAACTCTTTGAAACAACAAACACTTAAAACACACATTGGCTCTTGGAAATAATTCTTTGTTTTTAAACGTAATTTAAAAACAAAGAATTATTTCCAAGAGCCAATACCGACAATATTAGTCATAAGTTTTATGGATATTTTAAATGACCGCCGCGGTATTTTTATCTCAGTACGTTAACTTATCTTTTATTTACTTAAAGAATTCTACCATTCTGTGTCGAAGAGAACTGTCATTGTAGTGTGTTGTTATTTTATGGACTTGTTTTTTGTTGTTTCCTTGACTATGAAGATGGGTTTCGGTTTTACTCATCTCAATCGAGCGGAGATTGAGAGCAAGTTTTATTTGAGACACATCCTTTATTTGTAGTTTTGTGTTATATATATGTACATGGGCGTGCAGTAGGCTACAGTAAGGGTAGGGCAGCCCATACATAATGCCCAAAAAAAAAACTCACCACATTATTCAGGGTTGAAATCACGATACTGACGATGCGAATTTTCGTTCACTTTGAAAGTGGACGAAAATTTTTTTTGGGCATTATGTATGGGCTGGCTTACCCTTGCTGTAGCCTACTGCACGGGCATGTATATGTATTTCTAAAGCAGTTATTGTTGACTTCTCCAAAAGCTTTTTTTTTTAAGCATGGGAAATTCATCAAATAACTTTTTCCGCTTTGGGTGAAGCGGAAGGGCGTGTCAGACTCTTATTGACTAAAAACCATCCGTGTTCCTTCTAAAGCCCTTAGCGTTTCCAGGGCCGCGGTGACTCTTTCGAACAAATTCCGCAACCCTGGCAGGTTCTCCAATATCTTACAAATATGACTAAATGCAAAAAAAGGAACACGGTACCAAACGAGTTTTTTTTTTTATTATTTAATATGGGTTTGCTCTTGACTCTAGTCTAGATCATAGATGACAGAGACAAAGTCGACGATGGAGCGAGCTTACCCAGAAGAAGCCTGTTCACTCAGTTTAAAAATATCTCCTTTGAATGAGCTGATTAACACCAAAAATGCTGATACGATAACATTATTTGATACGAGCTTTTGCCCACAGCTTCATTCGCGTTATGTGTCACCGGGAAATTGCAAACGCCGTAAGATTGTAAAACATCACTTGAAATTGTAGACAATTTTTCATGGATATATATTGGAGACTATTGAATTTGGATGGGATTTATTGTATATAAAAAACGATTTTTTCATAATATATCGAGAAATCATAATCTTACAGTGTCTGCAATTTTCCGGTGACATATACATTTTATCGTCAAAATCGGTTCAGCGATTTAAACTTGAAAGCAAACAAAGTCACTTTCGCAAATATAGTATTGGTTAGAATAACTTTGACATGATTACCCTTTCTAAACTACTACAGAGGGAATATTCTTATCGCCATTATTTCACAGTTCATAAATCGATGATAACGTTACCATAAGGTAAAATTGGTTATTTAAAGATATATCAATCATTCATTAAATATTTATATAAAAATTAAAAATGTAAATGTTCCATCCATAATAGTTTCTTTTTTGGTAAACGTTTTATAAAAATGAAACCTAGCTAGATCGATTTATCGCCCCCGAAACCCCCCTGTCATACTAAATTTCATGAAAATCGTTGACGCCGTTTTCGAGATTCAGATTATATATATACATATTTATACACGAATTGATCGTTTAAAAGGTATTAGATAGATAACATAATGCCATGCCTACCAACCTATGACAACTCAGGCATATTTTTTCGATTTCCCAATGGTTAATTCCTACGAAGTTTTAACTGAAATTTCTACAAAATAAATACAAAAACGGACTTAATGCCTTAGGCATTTTCTCGTCTGCCTAGCCTTTTCCCAACTATATTGGGGTCGGCTTCAAGTCAAACCGGATTCAGCTAGATCATCATCATCATACCTACCAGCCGAAAAACGTCCACTGCTAGACATAGGCCTCCCCTAAAGTGGGGAGGGGTTTGCCACAATCGCCGCGCTTAGCGGGCGGGTTGGCGATCGCAGTGTAGCTGTTGCAATGTACAGAGAATGCTGGTGCCCATTCTCTGGTGAGTCCCTTAGTTGCCTCTCACGACACCCACGGGAAGAAATAGAATGGTGCTATTCTTTTACGTCCGAAATTCAGCTAAATACCAGTAGGTATTTACGTGGAGCGGCTGCCTACCAGACCTCCACAACCCGTTAACTACGTAACACGGTACACCGTGGCAAGACTGGTGTCAGATTTTTGGCTTTTGACTACGTGTAATGACTGCCAAAGATCTACAAATGACAGCTGGGACCAACAGCTTAACGTTGGTCCCGGCTGTCATTTACTTTCCAAGGCACGGCCTTAGGTATTTTCTACCAGTAAACCAAGAGTGGTGCTTTCTTATATCACTGAAAGAATTTTCGTAATCGGATCAGTAGGTCCAGAGATTACCACCTACAAACAAATTAAACAATTTTCATCCTTCTTCATTTAATGAATTTTTTGTCCGACCAGTATTTTGCCTTGTTTAAATCCTGAGAGGTGACGCACGATCTCCCCATATATCCTTAGTTGTTTTTTTAGGATGGGAAATCATCAAATAACTTCTTCTGCTCTGGGTGGAGCGGAAGGGCGTGTCAGACTCTTACTGACTAAAACCCATCCGGGTTCCTTCTAAAGCCCTTTGCGTTTCGAATAAATTCCTCAACCCTGGCAGACTCTGGTCCTAGCGGGCCCCGTCTTCTATGCTGACGTCTCTTTGAGGCGCGCGTGAAACAACGCGCCATCGACCCGGGCCTGGTGGTGATCGTCAGCGAGCCACCCAACGCTCGCTGTCCGCAGGCATATATCCTTAGTACTAGCCAAATAATTCGTTCAAAATATTTGGCTACTGTCTTCATTTCAAGTAGGTACTTAAAATAACTAAGTCAGGGGTCGTATCTGGCTTTGACCTCAAAATCTAAACACATGCACAGGGGTGAAATAAAACACGTTTACGCTTGTTCAAGCATGTCTAAACGAGTATGCTCTTGAATTACTTAAAAGCTTAACCTTGACCGTTTTGACCCTTGTATGGTAATTAATTGGTTAGTACCTCAGTAACTCAACATATTGTATAACTAGCTGTTGCCCGTGGCTCCGCCCGAGTGAATGTCGAAAATTATCCCAAGCAAGGGAACATACTCCCGGGATATAAAGTCTTATGTGTTATTCCAGACTATAATCTACTTCTGTGCCAAATTTCATCAGGATCCGTTCAGCCGTTCTGACGTGTTTGAGTAACAAACATACATCCATCCAAACTTTCGCATTTATAATATAGAATTTTATAATAAATAAGAAATTTATAATATAGAAGTATAGATTTATCTCAGGCTTCTGGAAATTTATTGAGTGACATAAGGTAGACATAATAACCGCTAAAGTCGAATGACCTTCATAATATCTCGTATGGTGAGGCCTTAAAAACAGCGGATAATTGGCTACATTCAAGACGCTATCAATAAATATCATCTCAGCGACGCACAATTCCAAAAATTAAAATTTGACTAAATTAACGGATATTAGAAGTGTTCGAAATTGCGAACGCTTCTTAAAAATATGCGAATTGTCACTCTCTTGTATTGTGTGTAACTTTAATGTCAAATCTTATCTACAACTAAATAGATAATAAACTTATTGGTAGTTATATTTTCGAGCCGTTTGGGGTTTAAACTCTCTGATCTTGGGCATAACTTGTTTAAAGATCTCTCAAGACGTCAGTTGACACTTCGCGTGACCCAAGGGCTGACTTTTACCTTGGTCAAAGAATAAACATTGCCATACAACGTGGCAATGCCGCCAGTCTTTTGGGTAAACTTCCAGTTGACTGCGATGCGGATGAATTTTTTGACGCCATATTTTAGGATTAGGAGTTTATATTTTTAGTGTATTTAGTGAGACAAGTATTCATTAAAACAGTTGTCAATATCTATCTAGTACTTCAATGACATTTCAAATTGATTGTAACGTAACTTTTTCTTTTCTTTTACAGAACTTGAACCTTTTGATGCTTGTTTTGAAGCAGGAATCATGATGGACACTTTCTTTTCCTATTAATATCGAAATTAAACCATTTCATGAAGTTTAAGTATTTCACGTTCAAATGTAGCTAATACTCATTACATTACTAAAGTAGTTTTTGAACCTTCTGCATCTAAGTCCTTTGTAGTAGCGTAATAGAAAACAGTTAATTTATCCGTCGGTTATCTCACCGTGAAAACATAGGTGAACTGAGCTTGCCGGTCTATTCCGTAAACATCTAAAACCGGGAATAGGTGGAGTATTCCGCCATGTCTGGATTTTTGGTAGCCTACTTATTCTAAGTTTTCACGGCTTGATTTTTACAGAAAAGCACTCCAGTGTCAATGCACTGTGTACGAATTTTCAGTTCACTTCACCTGTTCACCCAAAATTTCAGTTTCACGGCGAGATGTTTAGGTACAGAATAACACTCCAGTAGCTATTTGTTGTAAAAGTAGAATAGTTCCTATAAATTATTTTATCGCAATCTCAACAGTCTTAACATCTCATAGAGCGTTATCACCTCGCTAGTAGATCGTTCATTAAATAGACTCATTAATTTTATTGCTAAACTAGTTAAACTTATCTAGATTTGACGTTAATTAAGACACCAATCTTCAACATAAGTAAATCTTCTCCAATTCTGTTCCTTTTTTTATTTTTTTTATTTAAAATGGGTTTACTCCTGACACTAGTCTAGGTCATAGATGACAGAGACTAAGTCGACGATGGAGCGAGCTTACCCAGAAGAAGCCTCTTCACTCTAATTTTGATGAGATTAGGGTTGTATGCGTTCGGAAACACAGACAAACAAACAAACAAATAGAAAAACAAACAAATTGTTTGACAAACAATGACAAAATGACATCTAAGCAAAGACCCAATAGATTAAATATTCAATTAAAATGCTTTCGAGTTTTCTAGCGTAGTTGTGTTTGTCATCATACCCATGATACAAAATTCTCAAATCCCAACGCCACAATGTCAAAGACATTTCCTAAATTGCATATTCCATTGTACACATCGTTAACGGTATTATTACAAACGCTGTACTTTTTAGGATTCCGTACCTCAAAAGGAAACGCGGACCCCTATAGGATCACTTTGTTGTCCGTACGTCTGTCTGTCATGACTCATTATCGCCGGAACGCGTGGAGGTATCGAGTTGAAATTAAAACCATATACTTAAGTCTACAGTCCCTCAAAGCTGTGAAAAAAAACCAATCTTCTAAGTTAACGTAAAAAAAAGATTCGGCAAAAAATGCGCAATAATCGGAGCATAAACGGCTCCGATTATTGCGCATTTTTTGACGCTCACATCAAAACTTCCGGTTGACATAGAGTCATGAAATTGGACAAGAAGATAGATCTTATAGTACAAGTACAGGAAAACGTCCGAAAATTGGGAATTTGCTTTATCATATAAATATATTTTTTTTGCGAGTACAAACTTATATTTTCGGTTGAAGAATTGACCGTGACGAAAATTTATGTATCCGTAGGTAATGTATACTCGGAAAAAAAAACAAAACTCGATCGGAACCCTCGGTGTGCGAGTGTGATTCGCACTTGTTCTGTTTTCCTATAATATCTATGTGTAACGGTTAGTCCGGTCAATTTAGACATTCGAAGGTGCATAAAATCCCAACAAGCTGAAAATCAGTAAAATTGTTCAAAACATAATTATAAATAAAATTTAAAAGTTCCCCATCATTCCCGTGTATGGAAAAAAAAATTTCGAGGTCAAAGGTAAAAAAAAAATAGATTTTCGCGATTTTCAGCAAAACGGTAAGTTTTATCATAAAATTACCTTAGCTAAAAATTGTAGATATTAAAATTATCTTTAAAAAATGGATCAATACTTTTTTTCCTACGAGCCACCGTTTCTGAGATATAACGATTCAAAAAGTTGTTATCGTCATAATATGCACGTTTCCACGCCACTTATGAGGTAGTGTACTTAGCGCGTTTAGCCTAAGCGGCTAGGTCAAAAAACAGGCGTATGACAAGCTTTTAAAACCAATGACTAACTATTTTAATGATCTTTACCACTTCTCTAGAACTCATACGACATCCCAATATCGTTCCCTTATCTCATTTCTACCTCAAACACTTTCTGGCATCAGTACTTATGATGTTTTTCTATCGCCGTTACGTCACCCGCTCAGCAGTATCCATAAAGTTGTTCTAAACAAGCTTGACAGCTTTTCAGGAATGTTTATATATTTATTTATTTAACAGTTTATGTACACACATTTAACAAATAAATAAGAAGAAGGGAACAGAAAAATAGGTACAAAGGTGATGCTTATTTCTAAAGAAATCTCTTCCAGCATACCTGCGAAAGGAGAGTCGAATAAAAGAGATGTAGACATCGTGTGTAAAAGTTATGTTAACATAAAAAGACAAAAAAACTTTAAATATAACATACTATAATAAATATGACTAAAATTAATATCATACTAATACATACTACTTAAATAAAACTGTAAGAATAATAATAATATATACTTTAAATATGCAACTATGATGGTACCGAAAGGTAGTGTTCTTTCACTCTTCATTGGGAAACTGTTAAGTAGTTGGCAATATGAATTTTTTTTCCTAAAAAAATAAAAATAAAATTCTTGAATTCAGACCTTGTTCCATATTATGTTAGTATTATACAAACTTATAAGCTATGTTAGTACAAAAATATTAAAAGTTTTTTTTTTATTCATATATCTGTTGCACTTACCTGACGCACCGGGTACATGCACCCAATGCGCCATGATGGTGCAACACGGCTTATCACTAATGATCTCTAAGCAAAGGCGATGAAAGAAAGAAAAATATTAATTTGGGACTCGCACAAGAAAAACAGAAAAGTAAAAGAAATTAAAATTAAAAGTAATGAAAATTATTAACAAAAGCTAACATTACAATTAATATTTAATCTGTGCGAGGCCAAAAAAGTCCTTATCTCAGCATATGCTGCGAGATTTAAAATGAGGACGTTAAAGCACTGTGGTTACGATGAGGACAGTATAGTAAAGGCAGTGTCTTTAGTACTTTAATCACTGTTCCTTGTTACCCAGTATCGCTGGGTACCGTTGTACCCAATTACTGGGTTGTGGAGGTATTGGTGATCAGCTCATTGCATTGCGACTTCATTGAATTCTATTTCCGGAAATTTGAATATTTTGTACGGACCAGCTTTTGGTTCCTGTTCCAAAAAGTACCCTTATTTAGAGTCAGTATGATTAAAGCTTCATCGTAAATCTTTAGTTTCGAGGCCCACCGCCCAGTAGATTTGTTGCCAAACTTGTTTGACAGCTGTCGAGAATTTTAAGCTGTAGCCCATGCATCATACTCGTCACATTTATCATAAGTTGCCACTTCGTTAGAATTATGGCTTTTAGTTCTGTGTTCATCTTTTAGTTTTGTTTTATATTTCATGTCATCGGTAGTGTTGAATTTGTACTTTTTGTCATTTTGGAGGAGACATTTTATGGTCCATCTCAGGTACCTACATCTATCTTAATAAATTAAAGTTCAATCTACTTCTATACATATCTATATCTATACATATAATAAAACTGTAACGGATCGCTGTCTGTACATGGAAAATAAATGAGAAAAAATATTATTGGGACCTTTATCAACGCAAATAGCACCCAAAACAATGATTGTTAGAATTTTTGTCTGTTTATCTGTTTGTCTGTGCGTTTGTGCAGGCTAATCTCAGAAACGGCTTATCCGATTCATATGTGGTTTTCAAGAATACATTGTGGTAAGCTTCACTTAGCATTTAGTGTGTTGTGAACATTTGTTAAACTATCTATATCTATCTATTCTTTCTCTGTTTAGTAGCATTGACTGAAGCTTTACTAAACTTCATAATCTTAAAATAAAAATGTCTGTCCCAAGTAACTATTCCACGCCGACGAAGTCGCGGGCAGAAGCTAGTTAATTTAAATTAAACTTAAAAAGTTAATTTCCCAGGACTATGCCAGCAACGACTCAAAATTGCTAGAAGTAGCCATCAAGTAACAATAGAGCCGACGCCGACCCCAGATTGACAATGCGCCAGGGGAATGATGATGTTTCTTTGTCAGGACTGTCAGAAACAATCCTAACATGATTATCGAAGACAAAGAGAAGATGAGGATCAGCAAAAGAAAAATCTCATTGCCGTGCCAGGCATCCTAAGCATGAACAAATCAACATGAGACATTAATGAGTCTCACTTTCATCATCATCATCATATCAGCCGTCTCGTCGGACGAGACGTCCATTGCTGGACATAAGCCTCCCCCAAAGAGGGGGTTTGCCATAATCGCCACGCTTGGCAGGCGGGTTGGCGATCGCAGTGTAGCTGTTGCAATGCACAGAGAATGCTGCTGCCCATTCTCAGGTCTTATGATAATAAAATTCGCAAAGCCTTGAAAATAAGTTATTCCAGTATTTTTGTACTCAGAATCGGAACACAGAATTCTGAAGTAGATACTTAGTTTAGATTTTAGAAGCAAGAGCAGTCTGGTAATACCTGGCTTTTACTTTGTTTGAGCACAAAGCACTTCTGGACCACCAACATTATACCAAAATTGTTCGGATTTAATAAAGCTTCATGCGAAATTACAAATCCAAGTCCCGAAGGTAAAATTTCAATAACCAGAGGGCCAGACTTTAAAGCATTTTAAACTAATTTGCCGATAGAAATGTTCAAAAGACGAAACTCAGAACCTCAGCTTATGTCTAATATTAGTTTCTTACCTGAGTTGTTTTAAGGATCACTATTAACTTTATTCATTCATTGAAATAGTGATGTGCACTTGTGCAGATATAATCCCGTTTCGCGGGACGTACAGATTTTATTGCTCGTGATTAATTACCAAAACAACGGGACCGCGGGATTTTCATTGCGTGTGGCAGAAACATTCAATTTGGAGGCGAGGCGTAAAAGTTTTTTAATGGACATTCTTGATTCATTATACTTGGTGCCATTGATGTCAATGACATGATCAATGATATTCGTTCATTCACATTCTATCTTAGGATGATTTCTCTTAAGATGTTCTTCTCACAGAGCACGTTGTGTTCAAGCAATGTTCAAGGCAAGTTGAGAATACTGTTTGTTTCGTTTGAATTTATGGAAAAGGCAGCGGTCAGACTCGCAGAACATTATCAAACATGTCTCAAAACTTTACTCTATGAATTTTATCGCAAAAATATAAAAATAATATTTATTTATTCATTCATTATTACAACACCTTCACAGATACATCCAAGGCGATGTTATAACTTAGGTACATATAATACAATATATCAGATACCTTACTCATTATTTACATGGCCAGACCTTTTTCAATTAGATTTTGCGCTACTTTTACAAATCTCGGCAAGTTCTGGCAAACTATATCTTCCGACAACACTATAACATTAATCAAACGTATGGCTCGCAACATAGGGGTAAAACCTAACCTAATATATAATAATGTTTTCGCTCAAAAAGGTACAATTTGCTATCTAAGTTACAGGCAGATTCAAACCTTTGTAAGAGCTGGAGTCTATACTGAGCTCGGGATCTGTATGGCAGATCTCCAGGCTCACAACCTTAAAATTAAAATATTAAGTTGCACTTATGTACTACAACATTGTAAAAGCTCTAAGTATTGATAGTTAAGATACAAAAAATATATGTGTCCAAGTCCCGTTTAGGACATCACTTCCCTAGAAACTATAAGTCTACAGTTTCTTCACTATTCATGAAGACTAAAGCTCCCTCTGTAAGTCACACAGGTATTACTCTCAAACTACCCGCCTATTTTCATAAAGTTTTGTCAAAGGACTTTCCTTTTCAATGAGAATCATTTTAGATTTTGCTTTTCAACATTCTACTTGGTACGAGAGCTTAATAGTTTGTTTCCTCAAGCAAATTTTTGAGTTGTTAAAACCTTTTTCAATACCTACTGGCTTTTTCTACTGGAAAAAAATAATGAAAAAGTGTTTATTCACAGTAATACATTGCTTTTTTTTTCTTTTTAAGGATGGGAAATCATCAAATTACTTCTTCCGCTCTGGGTGGAGCGGAAGGGCGTGTCAGACTCTTACTGACTAAAACTCATCCGTGTTCCTTCTAAAGCCCTTTGCGTTCCAGGGCCGCGGTGACTCTTTCGAACAAATTCCGCAACCCTGGGTGTCAGACTCTTACTGACTAAAACCCATCCGTGTTCTTTCTAAAGCTCTTTGCTACATACATTAATACATTGCTAACAATATCATTATTACCTCTGCCAAACTGCAAAGCAGTTTGTTGGCACATGTGGCTCCTTTTCTTTAGCACACATATATTATAAACATACACACAAAAATACAAGTTTATTATTTATAATATTAATTATAAAAAACAAGAAATATTTATTATTTTCTGAACACAACATTACGTAAAACGCCCAACGATTTAAAATGTAAGGAACGTTACCAACACAGTTAATCAAAAAATTCCCTCTCTGTGGGAATGTGAACATAAAAATCTTACCACAAATGTCTCAAAATTGGTATCAATACGTGCCCCTACAAAGGCGTAAAATGGAGCGAATAATGAAGAGTATCGGGCAGAAAATTACAAGGCTGGAGAACACATGTTTCCTAATAATAGGGAGGCGGGAAGGTGAGGGTTCTCGCAGGGTATAAGGTGCTCCTTTTTTATACACGCTGAATCGCTTATCGATCGTTTTTTGAAGAATGGCCATCGAGAATGTTGAAACTTTTATTTTATATTGACTGATGTGGGCGCCAAATTGTTTTTAATGAGACTGCGGTGTAGTACTTGAAAGATTAAAGTGTATACAAAGTTATTTAGTTTTTTTTTAAATTCACATATAGGAAATCTAATAATGCTATTATAGTGACGCGCATATTCTAAGTGCTATATTATTACCATGGCACTTATTTGATGATATTTGGTTTTGAAATCGAAGACACTTGAGCTTCAAGCGCCATTTATAACATCCGTTTTTTTTTTAAACAGCCAATGGCTCGACGAAAGCCTGCCAAAAATCTTTTTAGGTAGGTATTCTTTTGCCGAGTCACCTCGAACTAGCGCTTGCAGTAGGCGTCTTAGGGTGTTACCACACCAATCGATCTATACGTCGACTAATCAATTCTACTATCGATCAATGGCATCGATTGTTGGTCGATTGGTGTGGTAGCACCCTAAGTCGTCTTGCCACCTCTTCCTAGACGGCCGGCTGTAACCAAAAAAATCAATGGGACTCTTCCCATTGATTTTTTTGGTTACAGCCGGCCGGGTTCTGTAAGATGTATCTAGGAAAACTAGGTAATTTTTATTCGAATAAAAACTCTATACGGCTTCTTATAACTTGGGTCCTTATATAACGAAACAAACACCCTATCCCAAGACTTCCGCACTGAACAAAGGCATAATAAATATTTCCCAGTAAAACCACACTCGACACCGCCTCATACCTAACCATAAAACAGTCTTAAACGTTTAAACCCCTATAATTATTCGATAACGTATTCATTACCTGCTTAAAAATGTAAACGGGAATAAGGATTTTCCAACACGTGTATTTTCCCATAGAAAAATAACTCTGTTGGGAATAAACCGACATAATATGATGTATTTTTAATGTTTCAAGAAAATTTGCATGTCAAAGCTTTGTGATATGAATATTTTTACTGGTTCGTGTGGTTGAGGGTAGTCGCGTTTTCGAGTAGATTTAGTGGATCAGTTCTTTTGGTTCCTTTGTTTGAGAGACAGTTATCGATGTGTTATAAAAAGGTTTTTAAAGGATCAGCTGAACTCGAAGGTGGCGTGTAAAGGGCGGGCTCTGTCGGACTGCATCGCAAAGAAAGAGATGGGCAACGACACATCGCTTGCAAGTCTTACCTCTTCGTGTGTAACGAAGAGGTAAGACTTGCTTTTTTGAAAAAGAAAAAAGAATTTGGCACTGATCGTATTGTTCGTTCATCCCGTCACTTCCCGTGAGCGACAGGCGACTAAGGGACTCACCGGAGAATGGACAGCAGCATTCTCTGTGCATTGCAACAGCTACTCTGCGATCGCCAACCTGCCTGCACAGCGTGGCGATTATGGCAACCCCCCCTATGGGAGAGGCCTATGTCCAGCAGTGGACGTCATTCGTCTGATGATATAGCTCGTACTTACAGTTCATTTTTCCAAAGCCAAAAGATCCGATACCCCGATACGTAAAGGTCATCAGACCCTCAAAACACTCAAAACGACTTAATTAAAAAAAAATTCAAATGAAGACTTAATAATTAATTAATTCAACACGAGTACTATTTCGTTCCTTTTATGTCATCGAACGCTCGTTTCTTAGACTTGATAATGTAATTATAGCTTTACAAGGGCAGTAATTAATGACGTGTTTGACATTCCACGCTCATTAATATTCGTAATTATTGAAGAGAATATATATGTAGGTATACACCGTAAGATTGTAAAGTATCGCGTGAAATGGTTAACATTTTTTTCTAAATATGACACGGATATATTGGAAACTATTGAATTTGCATGGGATTTATTTTGAAAAAAAAATAAACATCCGGGCGAAGCCGGGGCTGGCCACTAGATACTGAATAAATTATAAATATTAGGTTTTCTCTGAATTTGATTCTATCACGCGATTTGATGTTTGTTCTTCTGGAAGTTTAGGAAATTCATCATCTGCCTGGCATTTTCCCAACTACTTATATTAAGGTCGGCTTCCAGTCAAACTGGATACCAATATTTAACGCGGAGCGACTGCCTTTTTGACCTCCACAACCCAATAACTAACACGGTACTTCTAGTACTTCTTGGCAAGACTGGTGGCAGATTTTGTCTTCTGACAATCCGTAACGACTGCCAAAGATCTACAAATGACAGCGGGCACCAATGGCTTAACGTGCTTTCCGAGGCCTGGTGGAGTTTTGGTATGTTAATATTCCATCTACAGACTGGACCTACGGACGGAGACCCGTGTGGCCGTTATTATTTAGCCCCTCTCAGAAGGCTAGGAAATAAAAAGCACAAAGAGGAAAGCTAAGATCGATTTAATTACTTACCATAAGGACTTAAGGGTAAGAAGAGTGAACAGCCGGTCGATTCTGTAAACATGTCGAAGTGAAGGCTTGGGTGAAGTGATCACGAGGTGAGCTGTCAATCCATACAATCAAGAGTCACGTGATCACGAGGTGAGCTGTCAATCCATACAATCAAGAGTCACGTGATCACGGAGTGAGCTGTCATTCCAACTTGATTATATGGATTGACAGCTCACCCGTGACCCCTTCACCCAAGCCTTCACTTCGATATGTTTGGAGAATCGACCGGCTATATGAGTTTCTCTATGGTGCTTCTAAGCGATTAATTGGCGAACTATGGCAATCTATTGGTTCCTTTCATTACTTAAAAGTTCATATTGCCTTATTCGTGCACCAAGAGGATTGAACAAAGTTGAAGATCTTTAAATTGATTGAACTTTGGAAAGGCCCATGTTCGGTACTTAGTTGAACAAAGTGATGATTAAGAAAAGAAAGATTTTTTTCTTTTTATTTAATATGGGTTTGCTCTTGATGACAGAGACAAAGTCGACGATGGAGCGAGCTTATCCAGAAGAAGCCTGTTCTCAAAATTAGAGAATTTTGAAGAGATTAGGGTTGTATGTGTTCGGAAACACAGACGCAGGCAGAGTTCCACTCTTTTGCTGTGCGCATTAGATGAATATTTTTTTGTCACAAAACTAATATGCATACCAATTATAAACCTATAGTTGTATTAGTAGTACTTTAAGGCTGTTGTTTTGAATTGGAGATTCTGCAGATGTCTTCAAAATCCCAAAGAAACCGTCTTGGATTAAAATATTCTTAAATCCTAATAATGCTTCATGGTCTCGGGCGAAAAAAAAGTATTTGTATGCGCCTTTAGTATCGTTGCAATAAACTTTTATCAGTCCCTTTCGCACCGTGAGAATTCTGCAGGATTTTTCATTTTATTTATCACTGCCTCCGCAGTAAGAACGATCCCTAGATAACTATACATTCAATGGACAGACAGATCCTTTTACCGTTTATATTCGAGCGTATTTTCTTCCAAAAGGTCGCGGATGCCAAGAAAAAAAAAGGCGAAAACTAAATACATATTTATACTCCTATATACTAATCTTTACTTCTGTCTATACTAATATTATAAAGAGGAAAGATTTGTATTTTAGTATGTAACGAATAAACTTAAAAACAACTGGACCGATTTGATAAATTCTTTCAGCAATGGATAGTTACATTATCAGCGAGTAGCATAGGCTATATTTTATCCCCGTACTCCCACGAGAACGGGAACTACGCGGGTGAAACCGCGTGACGTCCGCTAGTTTTGAATAATTTTATGGGTTCTTCAAAGTTTTTTCTCTGTGTTAACTCGTGTCTGTATTATATTTGCATTTAGAATGTTGTAGTTTTGAACTTTTCTAGGCTGGAAACCAACAGATCGATCGAACAATAGGATGAGAGTTCTGAAATGTAATGTTTTACTACTACTAGCTATTACTAATGTAATATATAAAAATAGGTAATGGACTATATAAGTGTTGTTAGTAATTTGAAATTGCCACGTTCCAAAACTAATACATTAATAAAATATGACAGATGTCACTGCCATACAAATATGTCGCTCTTCTCGGTGATCTGATATAACTGCTGTAACATTGTTCTGTTTAAATAAAACTCATTTAAGTATTTTCATAAGAAAACTCGTTTAATTACAACAATAAGAAATAAAATCTGTTTATTCTGCCGAAAAAAACGCACAGAAACACTAAAAACTAAAAAACTTATCAACTACAATAATATAACAAAAGTAAATAAAAACAAAAAAAAAAACGCATCACTATCAGCCCATGTCAGGACCGGACATTAATTAAAACGTGTCTCTGGTCACACCACAGACAAAACAGAACACAGTTCAGCAGTGTATATCATAAACATATAAAGGTTTAGAAAGTTCAGTAAGTTACTGAACTTTCTTTTATAAGTTCGGCCTGCGCCCTAGAAGTGGAATGTAAAAAACCTTTTTGGAAGTCGGTGTTAAAAAATGAAGAAACAACCAAAAAAACCGACTTCCAAAATTTAAGTTATTTTATACTTTGTAGTGTTTTTTTTTATTTGGAAGTCGGATGTACTTTTTTGTTAAAAAGTTTTTAATTTTTCACTTTTCAGTAATACCCACATAACAACACCACTATAAAGTCACAGGAAAGCAAAATACGCAATTATTTTCCGTTCACTTGTTCACTTCACTTCCGTTCACATATTTTCTTCAGTTATTTTGATTACAAAACCAAAGTACTGAACCTATTTTGGGACTGGGTCTATGGGTGCAATCCGAAAGTATATCCTTTCACATGAAAAAAGATTTTTTAAATCGGTTCTTAAATGACGGAGTAATGAGGTAACAAACATTAACAAAATACTACCGAATTGAGACCTCCATTTGTTTTAAAAAAACATTGTCGTAGTAGGTATAATACCAATGGTATTATGTCATGTAGAACTCAGACAGGGCTACTGCTCGTACAGAAATTACCTTTGGTATTATTTTATACTATAGTTCTGATGAGAATAAACAGAATCTACAGAAAGCCACGATCTCTACGTTACCTACTACTTCTCTTTATGCCCCATTCGCTTCATAATTTATATTGTTACCATCTATAAGTACTTGTTAAAAATGTCGGCACTCCCTGCTGTGCCATTTGGATCGCAATGTAACGTTTTTTATACTTTAATGTTGATCCCTATCAGGTGCCCATCGTCTACAACAATAAACCGACGTAATAACGGTAATACCGAGAATAACTTATAAAGTTAAGCAATGCTGACAAGTTACGCACTAATCTGATGAAGGAACCGACTGGTTTTCCCTGTACGTGACCCCTTAAACTGAGGAAGCTACATTTTTACAATTTCTGAAGTCACGACTGCGGATAGACTAGCAAAAACTTTAGATTTGCTCAAGTCTTTTGAGATTAACTGCAACTCAACAGACAATCTAACTTATACCAGTAAACCTGCGCTAAAAATGATGTTTTTCGTCCCTTAATATTCTTTAGTGCAGCATTCCTTGGTAAAATTACTATAGACCTGTATCTAGTCAGTTAGCAAGAGGATACCCTTTTAGAGCGTTTATGATTTCCATATGTCGCAGCCAACTAGTCAGCTGTTTAATTAAAATCCTAGCCTTTTCATTGAACTGCGCGTTTAATCAGCGACAAAAGAGACATGGAAGTCATTAAACGATATTGAACCAAAGATGTCACTTAGGTACTGAAAAATCGGCGCAATTAAATGAAAAGGCAACTAATTCAACGGCTGATTAAGCTATTTAGCTGCGACATATATACAAATGTTCAAGTCCAAATTTGAAGTTAAGAAATGAACCGATTTTAATGAAAATTAGGCAAACTTATTTAGGTACGTTGCGTTACTTATGATTTTTTCCAAAAGGATTTAAAAATTTTGAAGTTTTCCGTAGAAATTGAAAAATCACTCTTTTTCCCACGGTGAAATCGTATCATTCATATCCAAGAAAAAAAACTTGAAAGCTTATATGAAACATCGTGAGGAGTTAAAGCTCCTAACGTGAAATAACAACTATCATTTCCCACCAGTAACTACTTTCACATTTTACTACATATTCTTGCAAAACGATCGATTGACATTACATTAACTGAATTCAAACTACAAAGTACCCGCACTTTTATCGTCAGCAACTTAGTTTAACTGCTCAATAAAACCTCACCACACTTCCTTAACTGGTCGCTTTACTGGTAGATAAAAAATAAAGCTATTTTTACTTTATGCTGAACATTTGTTTAGACCACCGTGTGTTTTATTTTAAAAGGGAGGGTAGGTAGGTTTTTACGGTCAAAAAAACTTAACCGAGGCCAACAGTCGGTTTCTAGAGGCTACTGACTTACTTATTTTACGTTTGACGTATACCTACGATCCCTTAGCAGTTTTATCACGCCTCCATTAATATCAAATCTAAGTTAAGATCATATTATATCGATAAATCCAAGTAAATTTCAATAAAATATCCTCCTAGCTTTTTCTCAACTGTATTTGGGTCGGCTTCCAGTCTAACCGATTGAGCAGCATTCCACTGGTTGACTGGACTGGTACCGAGCTGGGTACCCGTATTTTACATCACCGACTGTCTTTCTGATTTCCAAAACCCGATAACTGGATGACACGTTACCCCTATGCAAGACTGGGCTCAGATTTTCCGTAACTACTGTCAACGATGTACAAATGGCTGCCAGGACCAATGGCTTAACGTGCATTCCGAGGCACAAAGGAGTCGCGGTACGTAATGGATTTTCACCCACCCGTGGACTCACCTCGGCAAGCGTTGCTTACTCTTAAAGAGATCGACCTATGCGCTTGGTATTAACCATGAGCTCCGAAGTTTATATCAAACCTAATTTAATATTTTATTATTACAGTAACTTTCACAATTACTCCGCTAAGTACCGTCTAAGACAGATGATATGGCATTTCAAAGTCTGAAAAATTAGAAGATCAAGCGTTGAAACTGCGACACACTTCATCTAATTGCTCTTTTATGAGAGTCTGATACCTTTGCAGACAAAGGTTCTTAATATTATAATGAGTCCAAAAACCCTTGGGACAGTCCTTCAGATGTATCTTGGCTTACATCTTCAGAATTAAACTTTTTGTAATAAACGATAAATGATATTTATTTTGCAAGTAGGTTAAACATAACACTTTTACACGTCAATCTATTTATATTTTTTTTCTCTATATATTTTGACATGAGTACCTAACAATATTAATGAATTTTAATCTATTTTGACATGATTAATTAATTACAATGAACTTTGATATTAATGATAAAATAAATTTGGAATGATTATATTATTGGATATTGTACGCCCAATGGGTATGTTACAGCGATCTTTATAATAAAAATAAAAAATATATTATTATGATAAGAACTGCTTTTCCACCTGTGACAAACAATAAATGAATTTAAATTGAATTGAATCTTTCTTGATCATTTTAAGCTTGATGAGGCCGGTGTTTCCTAGCTTACTACCCTGAGAAGAAACACCGAACCAACTCAGAGGTCAAAGTCTCTTTTAAAGCCCATACAATGATGATTGAAGAATGATTTACTCTGTAATGATGTGCTACTCCTCAAGTATCTTTGGAACGCATGTTTTTGGGAGGATTTATATGAGGCGTAAATCAAATACGTGTGCCCAATGAACAGCATAGCGTAGCCCAGTGCGACGTCTCATTTATTACAAACTGCTTACTGAGGCCAACCTTAACGTACATCATACTAATATATATATATATCCTATATATTTATTGGTTCCATTTACGGAAATCTTAATCTTTGCACTGTCGTGTGGAGATTATTCCAGTCTTCTTTATTGCAAAATCAAAATCATTTAGGTATTTCAATTTGATCGTTTACCTACAGGCACTTATGAATTAAGGTCTAGGGTATTATTTATTAAAACTTTATGCACAAGTAAAATCACTGTACAAAAGCGGACTTAATGCCTTAGGCATTTTCTACCAGTCGACCTTAGGGTGGTGCAGAGACAACATAGCAAGTGCAACTTAAAGAAAAAGTAAAAATAGAAAGAAAATAAAAATAATATAAATACATAACATACACATAAAAAAAAGTTATTAAGAAAAAACGAATCCAATGAATTAACGCTGTGATGGATTCTACCAACTTCTTGCGAACGTTCACGTGCCTTCACCTTAAAGGACAACCGGCTTGTTCTGCCATGCTAGCGATAAGGGCAGCACGTATATTCTGCAGCAAAACACTCTTCTTTTATTCTTTATTACCGCAAAAAATGTATTTAAAAAACAACGCTCATAACTAAGGGCAACTTAAGAGTTAAAAAAGATAAACAATTTTTGGGTTGTTACAATTTCAAAATGCTCACCTTGACTTAAAAAAGACATCAACAGACTTTTAAGAGGATTCCTCCCACCCAACACTCGAAATATCGACAATTCCGTTGCTGACGTGGCAAAATTGGACTGTTAACGGTACTCATAATGGCTCTTAAAGTCGTTTCGACAAAAAACCGGAGACTTCCATTCAGTAAGTACTACTTACCTTCACGTAATAAGTGTTTTTGTTCGTCGTCTCTTTCGTAAAATCATATTTTTGTGGTCTACCACGCCTACGAGGTACCGTTTGTGTCTTAGAACTAGAAATTTTAATTATTTTTTGGGCTGTAGCAGTAGTCTTGAGTTAATTAGGGCTGTGGTAATTTCTTTATTATTTTCTCTTGATTATTATTTTGGAACTGCTACTGCTACTTTATTTTATTTTTGGTAGATCGTTTTATATAGCCTACCAGTACCTACCTACACCCCAACTTCTGTGTGTTTAAAACTGTTAGATTCAAGTGTCAGTTCGACGACCTTTTAGGGCCTTTGCACACGGCGTTTTCTAACGCGCAGATGACGCGCGCTAACACGCTTCAAAAGCAAATCAGATGCAGACAATAACCTTCGCACACGTACAAAAATTTTGTACGCATTTACATCGATACAAACGCGCTGATACGGCGATACAGACGCGCTGCAGTCGCGCGTATGTATTGTTTCTGTTATGTTTCTCCGACAAACAAACGCGATACAGACGAGCTTTGAACGCGCTTCTCGCGCGCGTTTGTATCGCGTTGTACGCGCGTTTGTATCGCGTTGTACGCGCGTTTGTATCGATACAAATGCGACATCTGCTTTTTGGTAGCGTGCGTCGTCGGAGCGTATAAAATAGGCCGTGTGCATATACTCTTAATATTAAAGATGTTGATATTAACCACTTCCTTTCATAAGTAACAAATTAACAATATTATAAACACATGTCCAGAAATAAACGTATCGGTTCCGAAGATATTGAATTGTTGAAATTATTCATCGAGTAAAGTCCTTATTCGTTTCATTTCCTTTAAATAAATTACCTAGTTACTGTAATTTTTATGATTCCAGTTTAGATATCTCTATTATAATAGTAGTAGGTATATATATGTATGTAGGTATATATTATAATAGTAATATATAATAGTATAAATTTGTTTCGGTGTTTCTTCTCAGGGTCAGCTAGGAAACACCGGCCTCATCTATTTTAAAAATGACCAAAAAAGATTGACGTGTAAAAGTGTTATGTTTAACCTACTTACAAAATAAATATCATTTAATATATTTTTGTTCTTCATTTCATCCAGAAAATGTGTCTGTGTGCTTCACGATTATTAGCGTATTCCTTTTCGACAGATGTTATTAAGACAACGAGGATATTCCTCCTACGCTGCGGTCTCTAAGATATTTTTGGAGCTTAATTAATAAAGTTTATTTACGATGCGGTCTCGGGCTAATAATGGAGCTTGCGTAGACATTTCTGCCTGTGAGCATTATGATCTGTGTTACCAGCGTACTAAAGATTTCTCTGAGTACCCGGCAAGAGAAGATAATACTGGGGATTGCTTAGTACTTGACTGCGAGGTTATTACCTTGACAAAAGTATTTCGGTTGAATGTAGTAAACCGTACCGTTAGAATGCTGAAATTGATTGTTGTTTGAATTTAGAATACACAAAATTTAATATTTAATATTTTACTCGGTTACCCGGTTCTATAAACGACCTAAGCATCTGCCAGCCCGTTCATTTAATGTTGTATGCTAGCTGGATGTAATTCAGGCCGCTGATTAAACGGCGCCGTTCAATGAAAAGGCTAGGCAGCCAATTAAACGGCTGGTTAAGCAAGTTGGCTGTGACATACACTGACCTCAATCATCAGAGTTCAGGAAGATATAATATACGTAGCGTCCTCTGAAGTTCGAGGTCAGCTGTGCCCAAAATAGCAACTCACATTAGTATGGCGATCAAGTCTCTTCCTACCAATAGGGATGTTGTCCGGGGTTAATAAATATGATTCTACTTAGTCCGTCACTTAGATTATCAAAAAATATTGGATACGTATTTTTTATTTTATCAAATCAATAAAAAAATACGAAGATAAGACGCATCAAAGATAAGGACTGGGGGCTTGTAACGTCACTTTCCAGTAAAAACATCTACCGGTAAGTGACGTCACACGAGTTTTCAACGCACTGCATCGTCTTAATTTTTTGTTAACGAAACAAAGGAACAAAATACGTGCCCAATATTTTTTGGAAATCTACCTGACGGATTAATAAGATTTTTTTAAAGTCAAATACCCTATTGATTAACAATAAACTTATGCAATAAAAAACCGTGTTAATACTCTTTTCTAGTATACATCAGCACGAAAACTATTAGCACAAAGATCCGATAAAAGCCGACTTTCAGCGGCATCGGGGAAATATAATTTTGCTGAAGCTACTTTTTCGACGACATTATGTTAATGTTTCCTGCCCTATATCTCGTTGGAGAGTGGCTCTTTCGCATTAATATGTGTCTTTGCCTATGCTTATGTAACTTACTAGCTTCTAAACGCGGTTTCACCCGCGTGGTATGTTGATAAAAACCGGCCAAGTGCTAGTCGGACTCTCACACGAAGAGTTCCGTATCATAAACAAAAAAAAAACACGTTTGTTGTATGGGAGCCCCCTTTGATTTCTATTATTTGTTGTTATAGCGACAATAGAAATACACATTTCTGTGAAAATTTCAACTGTCTACCTATTAAGGTTCATGAGATAGGTACAGCCCGCTGATAGACGGACGGAGGGACAGCGGAGGCTTAGTCATAGGCAGTGTTGCCAACCGTTCCCAAGCAAAAAGCAGCTGATCAGACTTAAAAAAACTGTAGAAAACAGCAAAATGGTAACTTTTCTTCCGAGGAGGAGTTTTGTCAGAATTGGAATCTGGTGAAATGACTGAGCTAACCTGTTTTATCAAGTGCAAAAGACTTCCCCTAGAAAACGCGCGACGCAAGTTGAAAACTTTTCTTTTTGCTGTTGAACTTTGACATTATTTTGGTTTGACATTAACATGTTATGACTTGTGACTTGTTTTGTTAGACATAGATTAAAAATAATTGGGATACATACATGCATTTCATGAAGCTAAATATTTAAACAGGAGATTTTTATCGTTTTAGAAGAAATCTCCAGTATTATTATTATATTGTTATTTATAAGCTTTTATTTGTTTTTTTTTTCTGTTTGGTGTTGTATGTATAGTTTTCTTTTTTTGTCAATTATCTGTTTCATGTGATACATGTGGAAACTTGTAATTGGCCATATTCTGTTTAAACTTTTAGTTACTGTATTTGTTTAGCTGTAAGTTTTCCTAAAATAAATAAAATAAATGTGTAATTATTTGTATAAAACAGTAGAAATTGGTGTTTAAACAGAAAACAGGGATGTCATGGTGAAAACAGTAAATCTACTGTTAAAACAGGTCATAGGGTTCCTTTGATTCCCTTTGGGTACGGAACCCTAAAAAGTATCCATTTTCCTCTCCAGGTCTTAGGCTATAATGTAGGTGACATTCGTTTCTTTCTTACTTTTGTTAACTCGGCTCCTAAGGGATGTAGCGTGATGATAAATAGTTTATCCTAAAAACCTTTATTTTAACCTTCCTTAAAAAAAAAAAATGGACTAGGTATCGAATGCAAAATAAATAATCAAATCCGACTGGTAGTTCCAGGGATTACCAGGGTTGCGGAATTTGTTCGAATGAGTCAGTAACAGTCTGACACGCCCTTCCGCTCCACCCAGAGCGGAAGAAGTCATTTGATGATTACCCATCCTTAAAAAAAAAAGTTCCGGAGATTAGCACATTCAAACAAACAAACTCAGCAAATTTATTATGTTAAGTATAGATGATTCTAATATATAATTCACAGTATATTATATACCTACTGACATAATTTCAATCCTTTTTATCTCTTTTGGAGACAAATTGAGGTCAAATCTCTTCGTAGAATGGGGAAGAAAAACATTATATTCGGAGAAATGACTCTGATAATCCAGTAGCGTTGCTCAATGACGTAATAGTGAAATAATGTTATCCTCCCGTTGTTTGACGAAAATATTTCCCGGGTGCAGAGGAAACTCGCAATGTACCTTCACAATTTAGAAGTGTTGTCCTGAGGCTCTTAAAAAAGTGCCATTCTTTTAGGGAATATGCATGAAAAAAATATTTATTAACTAAACAGTTTATCTAGAAATATACAATAATAATAATAATTTATCTTTATTTCAGACATACGTTCATATTTTTACAAAGAAAGTGTTAGTAGAGTTGTTAGTAGTACACACAAAAACAAAATAAATAAAAATAACAAGGTTTTAGTAATTAGTTAGTAAACAAGTTAAACACTATAGCTAAAACTATTTCCTATTTTTACAATACTAACAGTGAAAATAGAATAAAAATTAACCGAAAAACAAACGAGATAGAACTATTTTAAACAAATATATCTGTCCCTCTCGCGAAAACGCAGTTTTGTATGGCACCTGTATAGGCGTCATAGTATTTGACATAGCAGCTGTATGTATATCGGACTTCTCTTTCTAATTGTCAACTTTGAAGCTTTATAACTTCATCACTGATGAAGGTGTTTTAAAAATTCTTTCACAAGTGTTTACTAGAGCTAATAAGGATTTTATTTTACAAACAAAAAATTTGCATGCATTTTTCCTATTATTGTCGGAATGCCAAAATACAAGGTATTGAACACGTGACATTTCGGCAGCATTTGTCAATCCCATACATTATGTAATGTTTCGCCACGCTAACGCTGACAGACTCCACTTTTCTAGAGTTCCAAGAAACTCGATATACCTTATAAACTTAAATAAGCCTTCTAAAACTCGTACCAAATCAATCAGCAAGGCAACTCCATAAAACCATAAACTACCCTCCTAACGTGACTTTTGAACATAACCAAATTTAGCATGTCGTGCGCCATAAACTAATTGAATTGTAGCGCAATAAAATAATTTAATTACTCGTCAAACACATTTTGAGCCAGTAATGGTCGCGCTGGCGTCTCTAAACGCAATTAAGACTACTTTGCATAATCACGAAATATGCGTAGCGTGAACGTTAGACAGTATTTTCATCTGAATACACGGTAAATGAGGAAAGAGCATAATAGGGTTTAATGTCAAGGTGTTTTAATATGCCTTTTGTTTTCATTTGGTGCTGAATATTATAATACTAATAAATCTTTATTCCAGACCATGCAAGGTTCATATTCACAATTACAAAGAATAAATTTGTTTTAATAATAAAAAATATAATTCAGTACATAAAAAAAATGTCAATAAGTTAAAATAATAATAATAATGTAATTAATGTGTAATATAAAATAAAAAATGGAATAATAATTAATATACTCATTCACACATACAAAAATATTATATAAGAGGTCAATAAATTCGAATTAAAGTTCAATATATAGAATACCAATTAAATAATAACATAAACAATAATTATAATAACCACAAGATAAATACAAAATCGACACAGCAAAAAAAAAAACTTGGTCTCGCTTTCGAGACCAAGTTTTTTTTTTTGGCAATTAACTGTATAACCCTTTGGTTATACTGTTAATTGCCAGAGCCAAAAAGATTCTGAACAATTTTCGGTGCCCTTTGCGAGACTGTAACAGAACGGAGTATGGTTCCTTCATAGTAACTGGTAGAACATAAGTTTCTTTCGTTTATTCTATCTATGGTATAAATAACTCGAAGATAATAAACTCTATTCTGGTGCCTCAGTCTGCTGCCAGATGAAAGATCTCATTCAAAAATAATATCTGATCTCGATCTATTAGAATTTGATGCTGTGTGTGGTCTAGATAAATGAGTAACATCTGTTTCTAAATGCACAAATGGGTCACAGAAACACACCAATAACGATGTATCAAAGGACTAAACGTCTTGTCTTTGACAATGGTATCTTGAGACCATGACCATAGTTGATCCCCAGTATTCCCCAGCTTTGGTATTCTGTTTGTCCCCTTAATCCTGACTTGATCGTGCTCAAGGTGCTGCCAGATCGTCACGTATAAGCTGTGTGACGCGACGTCAACGACACGACTCCTAATTCAACGCGAATGTTTAATTTCTAATTGTGAATCGCTGCGCGTGCTCCAATTCCGTCTGGCGCAGTGGGATTAAATGTTAGGTTAGGAGACGCAGGTGATCGGTGGGAGCTTGGGGAATTCGGATTTAATCGTAGAATTTAGAAATTATTGATGTCTCGTTAGTATGATTTGTGACTTCGACTTAATCTGTTCATTCGTTCAAAAAAGGTTTCATTGTAATTTTTGTGTAAGTAAGTAACTGAAATATCTAACAGAACCATTTATTTGGATTTCTCCTTCATTAACTACCAAGCTAATGCTTAAACCCTTGAAGATGAACCTTCATAGCAAATAAGATATTAATTAATCTTAAGCTGACAGTTTTATAATTTCTATCAAATGGATTTACGCAAGACTAAAAACTGATAATGAACACGTTCTATACCACATAGCACATTATATCTCTGCATAAAACTCATAAAGGCATGATTTACAGCAAATAAGGTATTCAAACGCCCAGATCATAAGTTCCTGATGCCGGAAATAACCCAGACGGCGGCTTCTCTCCTACAAAGCGATGTTGTGACAGCGTTCTTTTGTTTACGCTGCTAATCACGGATTGAATATTTAACACGTCGTTTAAACGCGCTGCCAGAACAAACATGGCGCACCAATTTTGTTGTCTATGTTTATTATTTGAGTTACAATTTCGATTTCCGTTTCGAAGTGTCAGTAATTTTAGAAGTTATTTTGAGTGTTTGTTATGAGCGTTTGTTTTGTTTTCGAAGTGAAAAGTTTTTGGTGTGTTTATTTTGACAATTCGAGGTGAACTTGAATTGTCTAAACAAGTGCTAAGAACTTTTGTGTGTAGGAGGACTGTTGTTTTGGGCTTGAAAATTTTCTTACAATTTACATATTAATTAAAATGGTGAAGAATAGCTTTGAATTTTTCAATGGTATTGTCACCGCTTGCACGAGGATGGGAGGGTATTTACAGTATCTACTAACAGGAACTTCATAGGTAGCTGAATGTTATAATATATCTGCAGCACATTGGAAGATTCAAAGAGCCATGAAGCTACAGCAATCCATTCAGTCCAAACGTGCCAACTACCCGAAACTCGTACAAAACTTTTTCTAACTACCCTCGAAAAACAGAAACCCGAAGCTACCTAAATTCTTAAAAGCCAACTTTAGGTAAATTTTAGTAGCAAGCTGGGCACGTTCTGTCAACTTGTCTCAACATAAGTGACTCCGGCGTGCTCCAATTATGCTGGGAGACATGTCCACAGTCCTCCAGTGGCTTGAGGGGTTTACGGGAACATCGCACGTATGATTTAGTTAGCTTTGGGACCAATTTGAGACGGTTTTGGGGTCAAGATGCTGTGTGGAGTTGACTGTTTATGTTTAGTTCAAGTTTCAGCTGGATTAAATGTTTTATGTGGTATTGTTATGATTGTGCGTGCAGAGTAATTAATTTTGGGATTGTGTGAATGGTGTTTTGGGGATTTCGCCGATGTGGTCACTATGAATGACGTCAGAACGTGAGAGCTGCCAGTTCCCTAATATAATTTTGGACGATTTGTTCCAGATTCGCCCACAAAGTTCGCCTAAGACAGATTTTCTCTCTTACCTGCTGCTGTCAAAACAGAATCATGAGACTAGTGATATGTTAGTATTTTAAGGGAGTTGTGTGTTTCCAAAATTAAATAATAACAGCCGCACGGGCCGATCTTCAAGGTTAAGCAACGCTTGCTGTGTTGGTCTGTGGATGGGTGACCATCTTAACATACCGAGACTCTTCCGTGCCTCGGAAAGCACGTTAAGCGGTTGGTCCCGGCTGTCATTTGTAGATCTTTAGCAGTCGTTACGGGTAGTCAGAAGCCAGAAAATTTGACACCAATGTTACCAAGGAGTACCGTGTTACCCAGTTAATGGGTTGTGGAAGTCTGGTAGGCAGCCGCTCCACGTAAAATACCGGTATTCAGCTGAATCCGGTTTGAATGGAAGCCGACCCCAATATAATTGGGAAAAAGACTAGGTAGATGAAGTGTGTTTCCAAAATTCTAAGTATGGTAACCAAAGTAAACATTTCTCAATTTGTCTACTTCCCGATCTAAATATTCAACGTAAGCCCAGTGAAGCTACAAGTATATCTCGGAATACGTCACATATTTTCATTTCGCCTTGTATATGTTTCCTGTAACTCGCTTGGCTAATTTTGCGATTCAGTCTACGAAGTGAATTAATTTTCACAATTTCGTATTCAAAACACGATTCGGTTTACGTACGTACGTACGTTAAGTGTTATACGATTATTTGGATCATCAAATTACTCTGTTGAAATTCAAAATATGGACGGTTTAACACTAGAATATTTTGCTTGTATCAGGTTTTGGTTGAGAGGAATCTGAAGACGGAACGGTGAAACGAGTTCGACTACTCTTTGTACGGTTTTATCTGCCTTTCTTTGTGTTTTTAGTTACAATGATATTGTTTCAAGACACTTATTAGGTGTTACGTGTTGTTTTGTATTTGGGGTGGTACCTATTTTATTGAAAATAAGCACAGGGCATGCACAGGTGAAATGTTTTTGTAGGTACCTTGTATTTTTTGTACCCACAGAGCAACAGTTTTGTCAAACATTTATATAATAACTACTTAAGAACTTTTTATGTAAAAAACTAACCAAACGTATACCCAAAAATTGACAGCTATAGTTCTTAATAATAATGTTAGTGTTGTGTATTCCTTTGTTATTATATAAAGATTATTATTTTGAAAATAATTATTTTATCATTAGCCATAAGTTGATTGCTGCGCCCTAACAAGGTACTCACAAAGTTTAGTTGAGTCTGTAACTGTGTGTACTTTGTGTGCAATAAATAAATAAATTTATAAAACAATGTGGGGTCTTATCGCACAGGGCATCTTTTACATCAACTTTTGGATGGACTGCATCGAAAGGAGATAGATTTAGTGCTGTCAGTGAACAAAAATCTTAAATAATTAACCGACTTCCAAAAAGGAGGAGGTTCTCAATTCGGTTGGTATTTTTTTTTAAACAACCTAAAACACCGAAGTTAAAATTATGTTGTACTTGGTAGTGTTTTTTTTTTGGAATTCGGTTGTTTTAATTTCCTTATTTATGAGTAAGAAGTCGTTTTGCTGGGAAGGTGAATTGCTACTTTGACATTTAGTTCGTGCTTGTCCTGTCATCTTAATATATGTTTTAACAAGTTGATTCTGAACACTCTTTAAAAATAAGTCTGCACTCACCTAAAATCAGTACCTATACAAATATTCTTATAATGTTTCCTTATGTCTATTATTAGATACAATTTCAATATCGAATAAAATTCGGAAAGTTATTTCTACAGCTCGCACAAGTCGTCAAGTTACGTCATATGGCAAGAGATAACGTCAAATGACATATAGAATAAAATACGAAGGTGCTAGACGAGATATGAAATATCTGGAACATGTTCTTATTTTTATTTGAATTTGGCGAAGGATGAATAGGTAATGTTTTCGAACGGCTGGAGTTGTGTTGAGACTGCGTAGATAGATAACGGATTTCAAGGAACTGCTAAAGTAGGTCTCACGTGTGTTTATTGAAATGGATCAACGGCTACCGTATACATATTTATTTAGATTCAACTGATGGCTTCTGTGTATTACGGTTGGTTTAAGGAACGTAAGTACCTACTTACGTCATCATTTGACTGAACTGATGGTAATACGTATTGGTCCTACGCCTGTTCTAAGGTGAAAACGGGTGTGTAACGATTGACATAATAACAAAATATCTAACGTTCACTTGACATAATTTCAGTAAACATAATTTTGTTTAACATAACGATCAGTTGACATAATGAATTGTTGATATAATTTCATTTTACCTAATTTCATATGACATAATGAACATTTCCTATAATGCACATTTCACATAATATTCATTTAGCATATTATTCATTTACTATAATATTCATAATCTCTAAGTAACTTTTAATATAATTTAGAAAATCTGATACGATTTTAAACGCCTGCTAGCAAAAATGCATCGCATTAACATTAATTGCTACAAAAGTTTGCTTTTATGCGTGAGGTGGGTAGACTGTATAAATATTATTTTTCTTACTGTCATACAGTTACAGCAAAATTATTCGTTGTGTGGCTATTGCAATCTCGATATTTATGTTATGATTAAATAAATATTGTATTAAATTTTTTTTTTTCACTTTATACCCTATACACCTGCCACCCTCAACTATTGTTACCAGGAGAAACTGGATGCAATCTGGACTTTAGGGCACCCCGACTCGGATAGGTTAGGTTAGAAGGGGATGGCGGGGTCGTGTGAGCGAGCGAAGCGAGCGAATAGACCCCGCCATCCCCTTCGTAGTTATTTTTTTATAAACCATCCAGAAGTAGGAGCCCCGCGAAGCGGGGCTCCGTCGACCAAGCCCACCCTCGACCATGCATAGAATATTTTAAGGTTTGGTTAAGTGTTATTTGAGTTAGGCTAGAACTGTGCCCATTAAACATGAATTTTAGGTCAAATGAACGTTATATTAAAAGAATATTATACATATTGAAAATTATATAAAATGAACGTTATACTAAATGTTATTATGTTAAATGAATATTATATGATATGAAACATTAGGTCATATGAATTTATGTCATTTGATATTATGTCATATGAAAATTATGTCATATGAACGTTAGTTCAAGTGAAATTAGAGCATTTGTTATTATGCCAAACATTACACACCCGTTGAAAACATAGAAGCATAGCTGATGAGCTTAATTTTTTACAAAAAAAAGTAGCAAGACCTCAATAATCCTGGCCTGTTGGTCAAGTGGTTAGTAACCTGACTGCTAAACCGGAGGTCATGGGTTCGATTCCCACCCAGGACAAATCATTGTGTGATGAGCATGATCATTTGTTTTGTGTCTGGGTGTAATTTGTCTATAATATGTATATATTTAGAAATGTATAAGTATGTTTATCAGTTGTCTGGTTGCCATAGCACAGGCGCTGCTAAGTTTGGGATCGGATGACCGTGTGTGAGTTTAAAAAAACAAAAACAAATCCTTTGCGTGAGTCAGAAATCCTGTAATTTTACCAGAATATCAGCAGCAAAATACGACTATTAAATTAAATCGAATTCATTTTCGGATGCACCGTTTTACATATGGATTGACGTTTAACCATTGGAATTGGCAAGATGGCCGCGGGTTCTTATAGCGTGTTACATGTATAAACGTTCGTCACGCACAATCGCGTGCGTGATTCTAAAGTTAGCTCTGAAATATGTTATCCCGCGTTTAATGGAGACTTTTTTAAAGTCCGATTTAAGGCTTTTGTGTTTATTTTTTATGGCTACTTACAAGGTTTTAAAGTTTTATCATAATTAAGGTGTTTTGTGTTTAACATAAGATCGTGCCTGCTACTTGAGAATGAAGAAATAATTCCAAATAAGTGCACCTGAAACTACCCTTCTAGGTACATCAAGTCAAACTTTCAACCAACAATTCCTAACTAGGTCCCTTTGTAGGTACTTAGGTTCATGTAGACCTAGACTGCTCTATCGTTTACCTCATACAAGTCCTCGTGTCTGCAGATATTGGTGCTCGATAGGTAGCAGAAAAAGTGCGGCATGCGGTGTGACAAAATTAATTAAATACAACTACTTTCTCTAATATTTAGCTTTTAAACCAATCCCAGTCTCGAGCCAGCCCTAACTACTTATATCTAAGCCAATCTATTAAGGCATAGCGTATTCGCTCGTCCAAATACATACCTACCTTACATAGATCAATTAATTGCCCATCATACACCTGTGACGGGAGTCTATCATAGCTTGTCTGTCCACCGTGATCTGATATGGCCAATTAACTCGATTTTGGACCTTGAAATGTGCTAATTAATTAAGCCTTTTCATTTGATACAAAACACGACATTATTATATTTTTTACTATATCCTCTAGAGGGCTACATATTCAATTTAATGTGACTACACATAGCTTATAACCAGCAGATGATCAAGACGCTTCGGAGGATACCTTATTTGTCAAATTATGATAAGTAATTATATAATAAAATACCGGTCAAAATCAAAACCCTCCTTTTGCTTCACTGTAGTCGGATAAAAACCTCGTTTCAATTTTATTCCCAAACCAAACTATCCTCTCTAATATTTAACTCTACTGATCACAGTTTCGAGCCAGTCACAACTACCTATATGCCAATCTATTAAGGCATAGCGTATTCGCTCATCCAAATACGTATCTACCTAGATTCATTCATTGCCCATACACCACGGACGGGTGTCTATCATGGCTAATTAGCCATATCAGATCACGGTACACAGACAGTGTACCGTGATCTGATATGGCTTATTAGCTCGCTTTTGACCTATTGTCATGGGTTAAATCAGGTGGAAAACATGGTGCTATATGGTTCTGGTATACCTAGTTATTATGTGAGTATAATGTGACAGCTGTCATGTGTGTTATACTTATTATAGGGATCGAATCTATGGTAATCCATAGAATCGCCCAAAGATTCTCGAGGTATAAAATGCTTTTGAACCTTAAAAGTTGTTTGAACTGAAACTAGATCAAAGTTTATATATTCGTACCTACTGTTAGGTATCTACGTGTAGATATAGATTATGTAATATTATATCAAAGGAGTCGAGACCATGCAAAAAGCAAATGAAGGAATATAAAATTATGGGAGGTGTCATTTTATCCTGTTGTTTTTACATTACCTTTATATTCCCAGCTCATTCCACCCTGGATTAATTCCCCTACGTAACAAATGTAATCCAAAGACGGGATTAAATATAAAATTCAAAAACAACGAAAGTGATGAGAAAACAAGCCAGACTGTATGAAAACAGCGCATGATTACAGAAAATGGCTAAAATAAATAATAAATTATAACCTCATCCGAGTCCTAGTTTATTAAAAATTTACTTAGAGAGGAACAATCTAAATTGTTGCCTTATTGTTTAAATGCAGCAATTAGCAACCAGTTGCTCAGCGCTTGCTTAACGAACCACTGGATAATTAGCACCAGTAGTGCTTTTATTAGGATGCAAGCTAATATCATAATTGGCCTCGTTTTGCAGCTTGCTTATTAAAATGAGAAGTTATCAAGGAAAGACTGAAACAGACGGCTTACTTATTTGTTGCAGTGCTTAATTTCTATCAGCCAGATACTGAAATCTGCGGAATAAATCCTTTATTTTGAAAGCTTTTGTAAGGTTTTATTCTTCAGATATAAGATCTGACTGGAAAAATCTTCCCATAAATGACTTTCCTTTTCACGTGCATTTTGTCACTTCAAAAGTTCAGTGATTTTCATTCCAAACGCACACTAAAATATGTCATTATATCTCAAATGTCAAACAGTTTAAAGTCAAACGTACAAAAACAGAATTTGTATCTAAAAACGACTGCTAAGCAATCATTAAACAACCGTTGGTCCCTCCATTTGTATAATGTACTCACGATATCAAACACGCTTGGGTGACCAGAACAAAGTGCCCAGATGCATGCTGGAGATACTAGTAATTATTATGTAATTCCCATGATATTTTGCTGAGAATAAGCGCTTGTTGAAAGACAATTGCAATTTGTTTTTTTTTTAAGTATCGGGGAGTGTTTCTTTTTGGCGTTTGAAGCCATCTAACTACTATTGGATGGATGTATGTTTGTTATTCAATTACGCTACAACGGCTAAACGGATCTGGATACAATTTGGCACAGGTATAGATCTTAATATAGAATAAATCCTTATTCCTCCATCACCGTTTTGCCACCGGAATACCAGACGTATAACTGGGTATCATCCGCACATGGTCGATAGCCCGACTAGTCGTACTCAGCGCTTTTGCTACACATTTATTATGCGCACAGCCAAAGTGTGGAACTCTCTACCAGCGTGTGTTCCCTTCCACATATAACCCGTCTGCCTTCAAAGCCAGAGTGAACAGGTATGTTCTGGGCTCGCTCGCTCCATCATAGACCTCATCCATCGCTTCCTATCAGGCAAGATCGAGGTTAAGTGCAAAAAGAATGGTTCCTCAATAAAAACAAAAATTACTGTAAGGAACTTAACTTTTTATCCCGGGAGTAGTCCCTTGGGATAATTTCAATCGACAATCACACGGGCGAAGCCGTTGGCAAAAACTAGTTTTCTTTCTAAATCTAAAGTTAACTGCCATATTTACCAGATCTTAAGCTCTTATATATTATATATATGTATGGTACCTATTGACATGGGCTACCGAAATATCAAGTGGTCAATTCCATACATTTTGGACATAAGGTTATCAATACTAGAATGTATCCCTAAGAATGTATCCCTAGCCTTAAGGGCACTTAAGGCTCAATCTATGTCAATTTTGCATTCAAACTTTTGAAACAAACAAATCTAACATCTCAAATTAACCCTCCACCGGCCGCGCCATAAAAAGCAATCAATAAAAGTGCTCTTAAACCCTAATAACATTAAATGTTGTTATAAAAAGCATGTAAAACAAATCTCGGCGAGCCACAAACCCGCCTCGTATTGCCAACTAACGCACATCAATACGAACCGTGCAAATTTACTTTCCGACAGTAAACTTCGGGTGTAAAATCGGCTAAAATACTCCAAAACCAGATCTGTTTGTTTGTTTGTGGCTGGGAATTAGGATTTAGTAATTGTGTCGGGATTATCTTGTGACTTGCGAATAAATAAGGAAGAAAATTAGATTTTGCTGCGGGCTACAGGTAACTTTTTCTCTTTACTGTTTTATATTGAGATTTATTGACTTATTTGTGTGAAATGTAATGCTACCTAGTTTTTCAGGACATCCCTAAACTATGGTCGACTCTGAAAGTAACCAGTATTACCATTCAACGGGTCACTGCTGTCAGCTTCTACAATTGATAGCAATGCTGATAAATTTTGAAGCCTTTTGGGTATTTTCTCCATTTTTCTTCATGCAGATGTATTTTAAATTCTGTTTTATGCTATAAATATCACACTTCCGCCATACATCTGTCACACGAAAAACTTCTAATTTACACATTTAAAACACCCCTCGTAACTCTTTCAAATTGTCAAGACGGCTCTTAATTCCAGAACGCAAGCAACGTCACGCAATCAGTTAGTCGCGCATAAAAACGTTACGTTTTACGAGGTCACGCCACTTGTGACAACGAGTTCGTAGGTGCCATGAGCATTTTAGGGTTGAACTCTTTTAAAGCACTTTCTGATGATGCCGAACTGTTGTTGAGTACCTTACAAATGGAAGCTGAAATTTGTAGGATTGGTTTGTGTGTTATCGATTGTTTTTTTGTGAGTAACGATTTTGTTTCAGCATTTTATGTTAGCCCAGTGATATCGGCAACGACCTTGTGGCACTTTGAGTTAATTCCTCCCATCGGTGAAGGAAAACGAGAGGAAATCGACAAGTCTTCAAGAACCAAAAATCTCAACCAATCCACACCTAGCCCGCGTAGATGACAGTCCACTTTTTCTTATCATCTAAAATATTGAGGAGACCTGAATTTCTGCTTTATGGCACGTCGCTCCTCTGCCTAGCCTTTTCTCAACTATATTGTGTCGGTTTCCAGCCAAACCGGAACACACTAAGCAGAAAAAAAAAACAAAAAATGAATTGCTAGAGGTACACGTGTGATTCTTAACTTAATTTAGGCGCAAATTCTTCTAAAAAAATCAAAGCGCGCCTTGTCATTTCGTCACTATTGACTGCGGATGGAAGGTCCTCTGATAAACTGATTACGTCATTGTAAAAGCCTTTTCAATAGCTTTCCGAATTGCCCTTTCATTCCTGAAAGTCATCCGTGCCCTGAAACGTTTTTTGTAGACAATCTTTTCTATTACTTAGGTACCTATATTTTTTGGGATTGTACTAAAGATTTACGAGGTCCTAAACAATTTCTTTACAATCATTGATAAGCTCGATGTGACAACTTCCTCACCTGATAGAAAGCGGTGATATGGTCGAAGATGGAACACGCTTGCTTAGAAGTAACCTTCCTTCACCCTTAAATTAAATACTCCCAGGTTGTAGCTATCAGGAAACACAGACTCTGGCAGGGAATTCCACTTCTTAGCTGTACACACAATGATCGTTTTGCGTGTGGGTGGTATGTCCACCATGTACCGATGGCGCATTGCCGTACGTCTTGTGGTCCGATGATGGAACCGGCTTGGCGGAATTAAACTATGCAATTCCGTCGCACACCCCAAAATGCAACCGATAGATCAGGGGACTTTAACGGCCGGTTTCAAAAACGTATCTACCTTTGACGAACTGTGAAATTAGCTACCAACAGTCGCTGAAACGTCATGTTTGCCTTTAAAAGTGACCGTAAGCTTACAGTGAAACTCTTGACTTAAAGTTCGCGGTTGTAGGTATCAGGAAACAAAAACTCCGGCAAGGATATCAACTCCTTTGCTGTAAATTACATTACTTTTTGAGTTCTAATCCTTCATCATCATCATTGTTCGCTTGCTCTTATGCCAATTTATTAAGAGTCATCGCAGAATGCATTCATTCGTACCATATATCTATTAGCCGTCATCTTAGTATCAGTGACACTTCCTAGCCCTAAAACTTCATTCAACCTAGACAATTTTCGACCAAAACTAATAACTCAACAACAAAATATAAATCTAGACAAAACTAAAGTACTCTGTGATTAACAATCTCCTTCGAGAATTATCTATCTCATCATTTAAGAAATCACTTCTAATTATCTCTTAATTTCTATTGAAACTCGGCAATCATTTAGGGTCTCCCTTGGCATGCATTTTTAACTCCTGTCTTTCTGTTTCTAGCCCAAAGGGGCGAAGTCCCGTTACTGTGTTTAGATTCAAGGTGAAAGCTATACTTAGCGATTGAGGTATGTGTATTGTGCGCAAATCTATGGGATGGGATTAAATCGTGAGACTTAACATTTTTGTTTGCCATAGAATAGGTAGAATAGAATACTCTTTATTATTTACACCATAAAGGTAAGTTATAAAAATTAACAATTTATTCACGGGAACCATAAAATGACAAAATAAATACCAAAACTTTACAACTCATACGATAAATAATTTGGCAGTCTACCTAGTCATAATTCTGTTTTGCTGAATCAATCCAAAAGCAAGTTATTATCTTAATTTAAGATCATATGAGAGGATTGGCTATCAAAAAGTTTATGACCTAGTCTACCTTGATTAGATCTTAGTCTTTGATTTAGCTGAGTTATAAAACAGGCCAGTTTTACGTTTTATTTGGGGAATCTTGAACGTGTTCTATTTAATTATTCAATTATCTTTATTTTTCCAGAAAGTAACAACAACCTTAAGCGAGTTAACATACCTTAACCAGTACTTATACAGACAGTATTTGAATGTAGGTTTGTTGGGTCGAGCAGTTATTTTTAAAATTATTTTGTAAATCAATTGCATTTTTGCTTCATTATCATTTCTGTCGAAAGATGTCCACTGCTGGAGGTAGCCCTCCCCGAAGCGTCGCCACATCGACCGGTGCTATATTTCTCGCATCTAGCCAGCGGACCCCTATTTTACATAGTACCTACCTAATAAATAAAATAATGTTTTTAGCACAAATTTTATTATGGACAGAAAAGAGGTTAAAGTACAACAAAACTTGATAGTACAACTTACGTATTTAATTGGTTCATTAAACTCACCGACTTCTAACACCCTTTTGCGTTTAATTTACCTTGTTATAAGGTATACAATTACATTATATTGCTTGTAAAATAATTCACATTATCGCCTTTACCGTCGGTAATCAAATTACATAGGTACCACAATAAATACTTTAAAGGGTGAGTCAGTCAGGCCAGTGACGCCAACGAAATTAAAATGTGCTTACGTTATTGCAATTTCATCATCTGCCTAGCCTTTTCCCAACTATATTGGGGTCGGCTTCCAGTCAAACCGGATTCAGCTGAATACCAGTATTTTACTTGGAGCGGCTGCCTACCAGACCTCCACAACCCATTAACTGGGTAATACGGTTCTCTTTGGCAAGACTGGTGTCAGATTAACTAGCTTCAGACTATGCGTAACGACTTCCAAAGATCTACAAATGACAGCCGGGACCAACGGCTTGACGTGCTTTCCGAGGCACGGAGGAGTCTCGGTATGTTAAGATGGTCACCCATCCACAGACCATTCTCGGCAAGCGTTGCTTAACCTTGAAGATCGACCCGTGCAGCTGTTATTATATCCACGAGCTAAAATTCAATTAACCTAAAAATTAATAAAGTAATCCGCGGGGCGTCTTCTGATTATTATTTTTTTCTCTTCTTTTATTGCAATTTTTTAGAAATAGGTCGTGAATCCATCTGCGTAGACTTTTCCCAACTATTTTGGGATCGGCTTTCAGTTTACCCGGATGCAGTCAGCTGAGTATGAGAGCGATTGCGACTGAGATGGGAATCCGAACGTTGCTGAAGAGCGTTTACTCCTCATGGCGTTTCATACGAACTTTCGAGTCCTTATTCTTGGAAATGAATGAACTGATTTTAATGAAACTTGGTTATGCATACGCTAGATATCCAGGTCTATAAATAGTTTGTTGAGAACATTTTCGAAAGAGTTCAGGGGGAAAGATTACAAAATCTTAAAATCGCTATCTCTCTCCCTCGAAACTACCAAGTTTCATTAAAATCAAGTTAGATTAGTTCATTCAGTTCCAAGAATAAGAACTTGAAAGTTTGTATGAAACACCGTGAGAAGTAAACGCTCTTAAAAAATAGAGGAATTGACAGTCTGGTATTTGACATGGAGCTATTTAATATCTGACCACCACCCAATAAATGGTTCTGGCTTCCCACTACCCGGAACCAACAGAATAATTTGCTTTCTTCTGTACGGAGGATTCTCGATACCTAATGAATGGACCTTCCGCGGATTGATCGATCCTATTAAAACAATAACATCGATCCGTGCGTCATATTTCTTAACAAACAACTGAACTGCAAATATTGACTTGACTGGCCTGTTGGTGGAGTGGTTAGTGACCCTGATTGCTAAACCGGAGGTCGTGGGTTCGATTTCCACCCAGGACAAATCCTTGTGTGATGATCATGATCATTTGTTCTGTGTCTGGGTGTAATTTGTCTATAATATGTATGTATTTAGAAATATGTAAGTATGTTTATTATAGTTGTCTGGTTGCCATAGCACAGGCTCTGCTTAGTTTGGGGTCGGATGACCGTGTGTGAGTTGTCCCAAGATATATTGTATACTATTATAAATTGCAAATAACTTACGAAGAATTTCAATGGCGTATCCCCCTTAAGTGCCGCCATCTTTAAACTAACTTAAACGACACTTGCAATGACCCTCTCGTAAAACCTAAAACTATAAAATTTAGAAAAGGCATTACCATATGTGCAAAAGCAATAAAAACAGTCCACAGAAGTATGGCCATTCCGATCTGTTCTCGACACTAAAATAATACTGATATCAGAATTTTTAAAGGATATGAAAACATCTTTTAGTAATTCGTATATTTTATTGACTTTGTTTTACGAACGCTTTATTTTTAAATCTTTCACATAAAATAATTGTAACTGATGCAGGATTTTAAATCCGCTTCCAAAGAGTTCTAGAAATATGTGGCACAGTTCCAAATATTTGTTTTTATGAAGAAACACCTAGATCACGCTGATATGGGACGCACTGGTCTTGTCGATGCGGTGGTGCTTGGGGAACACCTTTGTCCAGCATTGGACGCCTTTTAGCTGAAATGATATATGAAAAAGTGGTCCATTAAAAGAAAAAGAAGACTCGACGAAACAAAAACCTCTATGTTACATATATTTTTTGATTATAACCAAACCCGAGTGCCACAATCCCACCTAAAGGCAAATGAAGATGTGGTCGACAATGGAGCACGCTTGCCTATAAATAGCCTATTCATCATCATATCATCCGAAAGACGTCCACTGCTATGCATCTGCTACCCGCCTACACCCTCACCAGGTCATCGGTCCACCTTAAGGGAGGCCTTCCAACGCTACGTCTTCTAGTACGCTGTCGCCACTCCAGAACTTTTCGGCCCCATCGACCATCTGTGCTGCCAGCAATGTGCTCTGCCCACTGCCACTTCAGTTTGGCGATCCTTCGGGCTATGTCGGTAACCTGGGTTCTCTTGTGGATATCATCATTCCTAGCCTATTCATTTTCGACTTAACGACTCCCATATTGTAGCTACCAGGAAACACAGACTCCGGGGAATTCCGTTCCTTAGGTAAGCACGAGATAAGTCCCTCTTTTTATTCAAATTAAGTATAACCATCTAAAACAATTCATTTAATTCCTAATTCCGTTAACAGTAACGCAAAAAATTTAATACCACCTAACATCGATATCAATTAGGAGTCTGTTATAAAAACACTAAAATATACTGTAATATCATCCAAATGTATGTATCATTAGTGTTAGTTAGACGTTCTATAAAAACTAAGCAGGTGTCTTTAATTTGTTATATTAAGTTGGTTGAATGGTGGTTCTGTAGGTCTTCCTAGTTTGACAGTTGATGTACGAAGAACTTCATAAGAGAAGAGAACTAATGATGGCAGAAACACTGTAAAGGAAGGTGTCAAGAAATTGTCTTTCTTTTCGTAAGAACGATACAGGAAAATTCCTAGTGTGAGACACTAGGAATTTTCCTGTATCGTGGTTGCGTTTACAAACATAGTCAAATACACAAAAAGCCAGACCCGGAATAACTATCTGTAGGTCATACAAATATTTGTTTCGTGTGGTAATCGAACCATTAAAATGATAGATAATAAGTCCATCTTTGTACACTTATTTTTATTTATGCATGAATCCATACTGAATGATAATAATCGCGAAAGTAACACTGTCTGCCTATCTGTTATCTTTTGACTTATCTGTTATCTTTTCCCTTGGAAGAATTACCAACTTTCACACGGGCACTACTAACAAGCTAGTAATAAATAAATAAAACACATCAGTTATTCAATTCATTAATCATACATAACTAATAGAAACATTCCAAACTACAGCTCACTTTGCATTTGGCCACCCAATACCGATAGCAAACAAAAAAGTCGGGCAAGCAATTAACGAACAGCAACCAAAAATCTAAACTAGTGCGCACAGAGTTAACCGATGTCCTAAATTCGTGACGTTCCTATTTCAACTTCCTGACGGGTTCCGTGTTAGTTTAAATGGCTGGACATGAGTTTATTTGTTACAATATTCCCCCATCTACCGCAGCTAACAAAGTTTAAAAACAGCTCAAGTTATTGAAACGAATTTACCAGAAAACCATAAAATTTGAATTCCATTTTCGATGTCAGAACCCCAAAACTTGGAGCAAAGAATTAAGCAGATCTATCATTGTCATTCATAAATGCAACCATTGTTTTTGCCTGTACAAAAACTCATGCTAATCAAATACCAGTCTTAATACACCGTAATAAAAGTTGTTATTAAGAGGGTAGTCAGAAAAACGTGTAGATTACAGAAATAGGGAGCAAATTGTGGGAAAAACACGGAGGTGTCCGAATAATAAGGCGGTATGAACAAATTACTCATTCAGAATGACAGCTACCGTGAAAAATGCATAACTATGCTTAGGATGGCGTTATGCATAGCCGGCCAGTTGTTTCTTTGTTTAGTTCCGAATAAAAATTCAACGTCCGTTATTCAGCTTGAAATGTGTCAAAAGCGGACGCAGTGCGATAGTTTTTCAGTATTTGCAGCGGGTGAAACTTCATTTTGAGAAAAAGTGCGGTCCTTTTCTGTTTTGAAAATTGATGCAGCTGGGAATATGGTCTATAGTTTTGTAGCCTTTTTCTAAATACTGATGAGCGGCAACAGCGTTCTAATTAGTCCAGCAAATCAACATGGCGTTCGATCACCTATCCCAATGTTATGTCCAATTGTTAGCTGTCTGTCAATAGCGACAATAACTTCTCTGTTTTTTCATCAATTTTTATTTATTTTTTCACGAATCGTAATGTTTTAATATCATCCAACAAATAAGTATTCATTCATTCAGACTTTTCATACTAGTCGAATACCCAGTTCTCGTATTTTCAAGGAGAGTTCGCAGGCGCAAACAGTCAAATACATCTGTAATGTCGCTGAGATGGTAATGTGAATTAAATTTGAACGCTTTCTTAGTACGAGAATTGGTCTTCAGTTTAAGAAATCTATTAGCGTTCGTAAACATCTACATTTCGTTTAAAAACACCATGTTTCAGCCATCATCGCCCACCTCCGAGACATTTTTTTTTTTTGTGATTGGCTTCTCGCAGTTCAACCTATAAGTTTGTCGACTGCTTAACCGGGCTTGCCTGTGGTGGCCTTAATATAATTTTAAAGCCTCCAGCCAGGGCTTATAAAAAACTTACAAACTAAGCGACTACACTCTAAGGGCACCCCTGTGGGGTACGGGCCTTGGCTTAGGGCGTCGCTGGGGGGAGGATAGCTAGGGACGGGCTGGATCGAACTGGAATTTTTATTAAGGGGCGAATTTAAGACTACAGGCTCAGCGGCGCGGGCTGGCTCGAGCAAGGGTCGGGGCACCTCCGAGACATCTCGGCGTTCCAACATTTATACAATACCTTCAGGCCACCACTACTTTCGTGTATTCCTTACGAATAACGAATGCTATACTTAGCGTTACCTCACATAAACAGATCCTCATATGTATTCCGTCAAATCCAGCGAGTGCGCGACGCTAATAACCCGACCTCTCCGAGACTAATTCAAAGCCTGATGATGCCATTAGTCCGGGAGCCAGTCATTTTTTCTTACATTAAAATCACAGTTTTTCTTCATACACAAACAACATGGCGGAAGTAATATCAAAATTCTAAGATGGGTTCTGTGTATGTAAGATTATTAGGTGACTAAGAAATATGGTGGTATTCGATTAATTTTTTGTTTGCTTTGAATCTAATGGTAATTGAAGATGTTATAGCTAAATAAAGATGTTGGATACGGTTTGTGTAAAAAATGTAATTAACTAATAGAATCTTGACCTTTAGGTGATGCTTTTGGGCGTGCGTTGAATTTTGCAACAGGTAGGTAATTAGTTTTGGACGCTAATTATGACATAAAAACATCGTAAAATATGTTTAAGAGTTTGTCAGGATCAAAACATTTGGCATTTAATGTTATAGTTGGTGGTAACATAAACCACTTTTATCAAAGATTCTCGAGATTGCATTTCGTGGCGTGTGAAAGTTAGGACATATTGAATGTCGATACATTCAATTTAAACTAGTGTGTAAAAACATCGGTATGTTTTTACACACTACTATTAGATCAATACCATCCGAAGGGTGTAGACATTATATCTGTAGTCTGACGCCTGAGTGATGCAACCTTTTTTTTTTTTTAAGGATGGGAAATCATCAAATGACTTCATCCGCTCTGGGTGGAGCGGAAGGGCGTGTCAGACTCTTACTGACTAAAACCCATCCCTTAAAGCTTTGCGTTCCAGGGCCGCGGTGACTCTTTCGAACAAATTCCGCAACCCTGGCAAGAGTGATGCCACCTGGTGCACGTTATTTAAGAAACCCTCATAGTTAAAAAGTCTAAAATGTGTGGGATTGCTAAGCGCTACTAAAATGTCAATGTCACGAGATGTCATACCCTTACATTTGACTAGCTCTACGACAGTCATAATCGCTGATGAGAATGTCACTGTGCTAAGAGCTTCTTATCTTCGTATTTATATGGTTTCTACATTTCCCTAATGGTGGCCGTACTTCACAATATTTTTTTACTGTTTTCAAACCCAACTTGACCGCTGACGACTTAATGTCCCGCTGAGCTTCTGGTCATCAACTAAGCTTTAATTATGGGAATCTTAGTCATTACGCTATGTGGGCCATAGGCTGGTAATTTTCTGTCTATTATACCTTGGTATGCGTGCATGGCAATCTTAAGAACCTTTAATTGTTAACTGCCTTTTTTTGCACCGGCAACATTTACGCATGAACTGTGATAGGATATGTGTCGTTCGAGATGACATGTGTCAACGTTCTTGATTGTGTGAAGTATTCGAGTATATCTGAACTGCTTAGTTGGAAACTCTTGTCAGAGTGGTCGTGGTTGCGCAGATGAGGTACAGTCAACAAAGCTATTTGGTATGCAGGCACCTAACTTGCAACTACTTTTAAACACACACACAATGTTGCGAGTGTGCTGAGTAGACATTTATTGTACATTATAATCTTAAAAAGTTATAATGCACACATTAGAAATTTTTGCCTTTTATTTTGCCTGTATACCAAATAACTTTGTAGACGGTACAGGACTGCTCTCTCAGCGATGCGCTTCTATTTCTGCCGGTTGGTCACATTACGAGGACACTGGACAATTTCTGAATGGTAACTGGTTAAAGTGGGCTTAGTAAGTGAGGCTTTGATTGCGGAATTTGTTCGAAAGAGTCACCGCGGCCCTGGAACGCAAAGGGCTTTAGAAGGAACACGGATGGGTTTTAGTCAGTAAGAGTCTGATTCGCCCTTCCGCTCCACCCAGAGCGGAAGAAGTCATTTGATGATCTCCCATCCTTAAAAAAAAAAATATATATCAATATAGTACAATGTCTGGGTAAAGGCTGTATGACTAGCGGATGGAATTGTTTCAAGTCTATTCGGGTCAGATTGGTTACTCTGAAAATCCTTTTATTTTTTATTGTACACCAAAACAACTTACATACTAACAGTGATAATAAAGTTAGTGTGCAAAGGCGAGCTGAACTCAAAGTTGAGTTTGATATTATCCACGCTGCGCACGCGTTTGGTGAGACAAAAGTCACAAACAAACCCTTGTTTTGTAACAAATCACTTTTTTGTACAGGCATGAATGGTGACAAATTGTGTCGGTCAAGAATGTCGTTTGTCACGGACTCCGAATACGTTTTATATGAAGCTATATGATAAAATCGAATTTCTGAGTGCATTTAATGAGGCGTAATACGCGAAATAGCTGACACGATTTCGGCGAAAACTTCTAGCTTGAACAATTTCGCGGTAGATCTATGTCAGATAAATTGTGACTCTCAAAGCCAGAAATTCCGAGTACATAAATAGCTTTAGCATAATTGACGAACTGAACTGTACAGTGGAGTTAACCGTATTTAACTCAGCCCTTCTGATTCATCTCAACAGTAACGCTAAAATTACTCAACAATAATATTCTTGAATCAGTTGCGCACGCATTTGACGTCGTAGTCACAAGGAAGTCCTTGTTTTGAAACAAATGACAGTTGTATCTTAAACCGGCTCGTGCTTAAACAGAAAACACTTCATAATGTGACGTGTGACGTCAGTTTTAATGCTTTGGGCTCAATGAGCTTCTTTCATGTCGTTGGACAATGGCAATTGTTTTTTGTATGAACAGAAAAAGTATAATTATGGCGCCTCGTCTACGATGCTACTTACTGTTTATTTCTTTACAATAAGCTCATGGCTAAAGAATAACAGCCGCACGGGTCGATCTTCAAGGATAAGCAACGCTAGCCAGGGTTGGTCTGTGGTTGGGTGACCATCTTGTCATACTGAGTTTCCTCCGTGTTTCGGAAAGCACGTTAAGCCGTTGGTCCCGGCTGTCACTTGCAGATCTTTGGCAGTCGTTACGGATTGTCAGAAGCCAGAAAATCTGGCTCCAGTCTTGCCAAGAACTACCGTGTTACCCAGTTAATGGGTGGCAGTAAGTGGAGGTCTGGTAGGCAGCCGCTCCACGTAAAATACTGGTATTCAGCTGAATCCAGTTTGACTGAAAGCCGACCCCAATATAGTTGGGAAAAAGGTTAGGCAGATGGTGAATAATGTTGTGTCGAAAATGGCTTAGATCTATGTATGCCATACTGATTTTGTAGAGGTTACTTGAAAGCAAGTGTGCTCCTTTGTCGACGACATCATCCCTTACCATCAGGTGGTCAAACGCAAGCACGTTAATATCTGTACTGTCTCTTAATCAGTCTTGGTAAAATCGATCCTAGTTTTGAAACGCTTGTAGTTTTAGAATATGGTCAGTAGGTACACTTTTCTTAACGTCTTAAACTTCCTTGAATTGATCCCTTTCCTACAAGAAGTCTATCACAGCAGTCCACATAGACTTCTCTGTAGTAAATGGGGCTGTCATTTTCAGATCTTAGACATTAAGGTATCAGAATCCCGAGAATGTCGTGTCTGTTGTAACCCATTTGTAGGTCCGATAGGCAGTCGCTCCGTTAAAATACTGATAACCATTTGTATCCGGTTAGAGTGGAAGCCGGTATCTCCGGTGAATCATCTGAATTTTGTTCTTCACTCCTAAGATTGTTGTTCCCATTCCCACCCATACATATCCGCGGAGGCGTTTTCGATCAGCAAATTCATTGCCACCTCATAATAATCTACTAAGCTCTTAAACATTATTTAGTTCATTACCAAGGTGTCCGCATTCGAGTTATCTATCAGAACCATCTTTTTCATAAACAACTGTTGCCTTAATCTATATATAATGGTTTCACATGTCTTGCTTGTAATTGCTACAGGGTAGACTTTTTCGTTCACATTTTATGGTACAGTGAATTTTCGTTTGGGTTAAGTTTGGAGAGGTGGCGGTTATGACCGCACTTGTATTGGTTTATGTTTAAGTTATGGGCCACAACTAAGATCACCTGCATACGCGTTTTCATAAAAAAGGTTCTGCCTGTAGAGCATGTCTACATCATTGTCTATAAAAACTCCTCAAATCATATTATCATGCCACCAAAGTCCAACTTAACATTAAGTACAGACTGCCAGCACATTAAGTTGCAACAATCTGTCAAATTTCTTTAATAAATTTTCAACTTAAATGCTACTACCTACTTTTCGTATTGTGTTCAAGGTTGATTGGGAAAATTTGACAGTTTCGGGTAGCTTGATGTGCTGGCTTAACTTTAAAGGTGGACTCTCTGTTTCTAGTCATTTTACCTTGAGTACTTGATTAACAGATGGCACTCGCGTTGACTTTAAGAAACTTTATCTCCTTTTGAAAAGAAACTTCGTGCCTTAATTTAAATAAACTTTACTTTTTCGTTATTATTGATCGCTCGTGCTTGACCACTATACCACCTTATGGCAAGCGATAATAAGGTAAACACAACGAACGCATTCCAAAAATATAACCGTTTTGCAAGATTTTGATACCGTCATGCTATGGTACGTCTATTTATGAACATCCTAATCTACGCATACACATATTATATAATATATAATATGTGCATATTATTTGCATATTGTATCCAAAACAAAATTTTATTGTTATTTGTTGTACACCTACCACAGTGAGTGGTTGACTGGTAGAGAATGACTAGTAACCACTATTAAATGAAAAGTTTAGATAAATAACTTGGAAATAATCGCGTCCTTTTATAACTTAAGGCACAATGGGCGGGTCTCATCCCATGCCCGTTAGGAGGCGTGCCATAATGCCGGTTTTGATTAGATTTCTACAAATTAGTTTCTTTAAATTGTGTTTTGGTTATTAAATTCCTTTTTTGTGTATGACTAACGCCGTTTTTATTCGCCCAGTCTTATTTTTAATTCCAGATTGAATCTGTAATTATAATAATATGGTAATTTTATGGTTATCATTAATTTAAGCTTGATTTATGTTTAAATCTATTAAATATCGCCGTTTTGCGATTTCGTTTAGGTGTTGGTATGATAAAATTTTAAAATATTTGTTCTGGCTTTTTTTAGCTTCTGTCCAAACTAAGTTCGAACAATTGATTGTTAAGAAAGTTTGTTATTTTGAGATCTTTGTTGAAAATAAGGTTCTATTCTAAGTTTATCTCTTAGGAAAATTATAACTTGCCAGTTATTTGAAAAAGCACTTTGTATACGTATTTGTTTGCTTTGTATGTACAAAAGTAAAGATCCTGAGATCCTAATATAAATTTTATTTTCTAACCATGTTTTTTTTTCTTTTTTCAGGTACGTTATGTTACATACGTCCGAAGAATACGGGGTAAGCAACGGTCAAGATCAATCCCAAAAAGGACATTTATATAATGTCAATAAATAACAAGCTGATACTGTCAATTTGATGATCCGAGATGGAGTCGAGTTGGAAGACATGACTTACCCGGTTTCTGGATTAAAGGTCGGTTAATCCGGGCGAAATTCAGAAGACCCCGATTTATAACTACTCGTATTTTAAGTTGAGCCATTTTAAAATTACTTTAACCTGAACCAGGAGGTTCTACTTATAAAAGCAGGGTTTAACAAGTTTTTAACACCAAATTCTCTATTTAGAAACTGGTCCCTAGAGAGGATTTTTGAAAATACATACAACTAGTGTAAATATGTTTTTTTTTTTGAGGATTGGAAGTCATCAAATGACTCCAACCGCTCTGGGCGTAGCGGAAGGGAGAGCCAGACTCTTAATGACTAAAACCCATCCGTGTTCCTCCTAATGCCCTTTGCGATCCAGGGCCGCGGTGACTCTTTCGAACAAATTCCGCAACCAACGGAAACTTACATTATAAATAAACTGTGATTACATTATAAAAATGATGATTTCCCATCCTTAAAAAAAAAGTATCCGTTGAGAAAGGATTTTTAAAGATTTCAATGGACGGATGTTTGTATCGCAATCACGCCCGAACGGCTGAACGGATGTGGATGAAATTTGGCACAGAGATAGATTATAGTCTGGAATAAAACATATTATACACATTTTATCCCGGGAGTATGTTCACAAGGGCGAAGCCGTTGGCATCTGCGAGTATCTATTTTTATAATGCACATTGTCAATGCAATTGTTTAAGCATTCATTGAAGCTATTCATTGGTCATTGGAAGCTTGCGGTTCGCTCCAATTGTAATATGATGATTAGGAAACCTATCTGCAATTAATTGCTATTATATATTAATTGGGTTACTAATTAACTTGTTACCTACTGTTCTCCATTACATCGTTCTCATGATAATTCTAGATAATGATAATATAGTTGCAATAACAACTTGATTTATATTTACAAATACAATAGAGCATCTTGTCCTTTCAAAGGTTGTTCTGGTGATACTTTTTCGTCTCTTTTACTCTACCGCCCCAGAAGAAGGATAATGTCTTTCGAGAGAATGGAGGTATGTTTATAGAGGTATGCGGAACAGAGAGTAAAGTCCCGCAAACCTCCTCTGAAAAGGGAGGATCCTCCGACCAGATGGTTATGTCTCGTAGGCAACTGCCCGATAGTTGATGTTCGGACTGTTGTGTATGTTCAAATCGCACGGAGAACTTTGCTTGCGCGATGCAGGATTTTGTTGTTAGTTCGTCGCTGACAGGATGGATGGCGTTGCGGTTCTTTTCGTTGCCGTACAAATTTCGCTTCTTAGTTTTTCATGTGCATTGATGTTACATGTTTGTGTCTATTTCTTTGGCACGATCTGTAGCCCAAACGGCTGGATAGGTTTTAACAAATGAGGAATCATAACTTGTCTTAAGTTGGGTACTGACCGGTGTTACGGGCCGTAATGTAACATTCGCATCGAGCATGTTGTGTTACGCCGTGTCCTAAAATCCTTGTAAAACAAAACACATACGCATCATGTTCGTGCTCGCTTCCACGTACTGACTGCACGAATGCTCGCTTTGTATCATGCCGAATTGATAATGATAGGCTTAAAAATCGACCTTCGACCATCGACCTTCTATGCGTCTCGCATCCACAGGAATCCGGTGGATGCGAGACGCATAGAAGGTCGATGTGGCGACAAATAGGGTAGGCCTATGTCCAGTAGTGGTATTCTGTCAAAATCTCACTGTGAAAACTTAGGTGAAGTGAATTGTCAAATGTTAGGGGCCGCATGTATGTTCCTTGGGGAGTGTAAAAGAGCACTAAAGCAAAACGGGATAAGTATGCGCGTACGAATTCGCGGGCAAAAGCTAGTGTTGTATATTCTTCCACCTTCTTTGCGCTATGTGCGTCTTCACACATTAGATAAAAATCTCTCAATAATTTTCTTCGCTTCTCCCTCAATTGAGGCCAGAATCGCACCCTTTTCTCAATACAGTAGGCGTGCCAGCGGTCACCCTGTGGTCAAGGGGTCCATTTTATTGCCGTGTTGGGTCCGGCTTACAAATCGTATTAGAAAATAGGGACCATCGGGTTTTTAGACCTGTTGATTTGGTTATAGGTTGTGCTTATTGGGAATAGTTGTGGTCGCATATTTTTGATTAAAGTGTTTACGAAGGTATTGATCAACTCTTGTCATTGGTAACACTTGCTATACGAAAATCGCCCTAACTGTAACGACGTAAAGACTATCAGTTTCAAATTGCAACAGCGTGTTTTATTAAACCACTTTTCATATTAACTTAGTACGTAAGAAGAGAAAATTGTAGAGGAGTAATTAATTTTGATTGAATAATGAATTAGATTCTCGTGGTCGATCAGCATCGCTTGCTAAGGTCGTTCCTTGGTTGGGTGAAAAACCATTACTTACTTATACGGTACTTTTTTTTTAAGGATGTGAAATCATCAAATGACTCCTTTCGCTCTCAGCGGAGCAGAAGGGAGTGCCAGACTCTTACTGATTAAAACCCATTCGTGTTCCTCCTAATGCCCTTGTTCCAGGGCCGCGGCGACTCTTTCGAACAAATTCCACAACCCATTACATACTTAAACTCCTCCGTGCCTCGGAAAGCACGAGAAGGTTGGTCCCGTGAAGGCTCGTCTGCCATTTGAAGATCTTTGACAGTTGTTACGGTAATCAGACGCCGTACAATCTGACACCAGTCTTGCCAAGGGGTACCGTGGTAACCAGTGACTGGGTTGTGGAGCTCAGATGCAGTTACTTCCTGTAAACAACTGATACCCAAACACGGTTGGGAAAAGGTTAGGCAGGTTGACTTTGTATTAGATTAAGTTTATGGTACACTAATTATTTTATGTTTTCTTGTTTGCTGTTGTTTCAGAACAATATCGATAATCAAACTTATCTTCATTGCCAACTATTAAATATGGTGATAAAATTATTCCTTGCGTTGTTTACTGACTATCACAAACTGCGAATAAACTGTCATTTCAGGGATACTAGATGAATCCGAAAGATTCTTTTAACGATCTATCGTTAACGTTTAACGTTTCTTCGAAGTTTTTAAAGCTGTCCTTGATTTTAAACGGTATAAAGGTAAAATAGCTCAAAATCCTACTGAAAAGTTGAAGTATAAAGTGTCAAAGATTTGATGCCTTTTTTCTGGATGGAAAATCATCAAATGACTCCCGGTCTAGGCGGAGCGGAAATAATTAAAAATATAAATATAATTAATTTTGATTGAACAATGAATTAGATTCTCGTGGTCGATCAGCATCGCTTGCTAAGTCGGTTCTTGGTTGGGTGAAAAACATAGGTACTTTTTCTTTTCAGGATGTGAAATCATCAAATGACTCCTACCGCCCTGAGCGGAGCAGAAGGGAGTGTCAGACTCTTACTTACTAAAACCCACCCGTGTTCCTCCAAATATCCTTTGCATTCCAGGGCCGCGGTAAATCTTTCGAAAAATTCCGTAACCCTGCCAGGTACTTACTATTATAAATAGCTACATAAATAAGCATGGAAGTCCTAACATATTCATAGGCTACCTACCTAATTGCAATGTTTCTTTATGAAAATGAAATAGATTAAAGCTTCTGCAGACTGGTCATCATTATCATCATTATATCAGCCGAAAGATGTCCACTGATGGACACGGGCTTCCCCTTAGGGGGTTGCCATAATCACCACGCTTGGCAGGCGGGTTGGTGATCGCAGTGTAGCTGTTGCAATGCACAGACGCACAGAGAATGCTGCTGCCCATTCTCTGGTGAGTCCCTTAGTCGCCTCTTACGACACCCACGGGAAGTGCTGGGATGGTGCTAGATTTGGACTATGAAGGTACAGAAACTATCATCAAAACTATCAAATTAAATAATTAGCATACCTCCCACTTTGTTTGACCAATAAGCACAAATTTACACAGGACTTACATTCACTAACACAAAACACCCTCATACATTCACACACTACACACACAATCCTACAATAATAACACTTCACAAATATAACCATACTTTTATTATAGATTAACCTCTCTTTCAAACTTGTTATTAAGCTAACAGTGTTATGTATAATCGGAATTAAGATGCCGTAAAATATGATCATGTTCATAGGGGTGTGAGCCTGGAGATCTGTCATACAGGTCCCGAACCTAGTACCTACAGACTCCAGCTCTCACAAAGGTTCTAGCATAAGGCAGAATAATAATAATAAATTACTGTAACAATGTACCTTTATGAGAGAAATAAACTACATATTATTATTCTTTTACGTTCGACACCATACAGAACGCTGACAGGTGCGTAGTGAAAATACGTCACAATTTTTTAGGATGGGAAATCATCAAGTGACTCCGTCCGATCTGGGGTGAATGGAAAGGACTGTCAGACTCTTGTGCGTCCACATTATATCTGCGCAGACGAACTCTGAATAAAAAAATTAAAAACAAAAAAAAAACACCGAGTTGAGAATCTTCTCCTTTTTTTTTGGAAGTCGGTTAATAATGGTATTAATTGTATGCCAGCACAGACTTACAACAAAATCACTATAGGTAAACCAATATCACTCGATGATATAAAGTGAGGAGGAAACCTCTGAAGGGACAGTAGATAATAATACCTTTTCCGTAATAAAATAACCATTTTCTACCGTGACCCGAATTTTAAAACAAAAGCTGATATATTTTTGGCGCGTTTTTTGAGAGGTCAATTGAAATCACGTGATTTTTAAACGTAATAGGATCACGATAAAATATTTTTCATTGAATTAAAATATAATTCATTTAAACTTTATAATTTGTGTTCTTTATAGTGTCTGACGTAAAAAATAGCACCATCCCATCACTTCCCGTGGGTGTCGTCAAAGAGGCGACTAAGGGACTCACCAGAGAATGGGCAGCAGCATTCTCTGTGTATTGCAACAGCTACACTGCGATCGCCAACCCGCCTGCCACGCGTGTCGATTATTTCAATCCCTTTGGGAGAGGCCTATGTCCAGCAGTGGACGTCTTTTGGCTGATATGATGATGATGATGAATTTGTGTGAAACAATAAGTGTAGTTAGTTATTCTAGTTTGAAACCGAAACCTGTATGTATTTTAACTAATACTTTTGTGCCGTAGGCGTAGTTCAGAATTAAATAATATGGGTTACCCGATAATTCTTAGTTAAAGTCAACTTGATACTTTAACACTTTCAGTGCCTAGAACTCAGCATATGGGTCGAACAATAATTTGTTCGTGTACCACAACTCGGCAGCCGAGTCGTCGTTATATGTAGCGACGACTCGTGGGCACGAACAAATTATTGTTCGACCCATATGCTGAGTTCTGGGCACTGAAAGTGTGACACTTTCAGTGCCTAGAACTCAGCATATGGGTCGAACAATAATTTGTTCGTGTACCACAACTCGGCAGCCGAGTCGTCGTTATATGTAGCGACTACTCGTGGGCACGAACAAATTATTGTTCGACCCATATGCTGAGTTCTAGGCACTGAAAGTGTTAAAGTTATTCTTAGAATGTCAATTTCAGCTTAAACTAGAAAACCTTAATACTCCTGTGACTAGGCAGAGGGCAGTTGTTGTATTTAAAAAAGAAATGTTGGCATCGCAAACTTAAAAATAGTATTTTTTTTGTTTCTTAGTTTTTAACACCGACTTCCGAAATTAAAGTTATTTTATACTTTGTAGTGTTTTTTGGAAGTCCGTTTTTTTATCAAAAAGTTTTTATTTTATATTTTTTAGTGGTCGCTTTCGCTGCGGCTTCTTGCTGTTTGCGTTGTAGTACTTACAAAATGTGGATGTGTTTGCGATGTGGCCGGCCGTTAGTTCGCGGTGTCGCTGGTGGTTGCGTTGTGGTTGCGACGTGGCTGCGATGTGGTTGGTATCACACACGCGTTCGATAATGACGGCTAACTGTGGTCCGTGTAAATTTACGTATTAATTTTCATACAAATTATCGTCTGCCCACGTGTTGTGTTTGTGATACGTGTGGAACAAGCCTAAATCGACTTCATAAAAAAGTAGGTTCTGTATTCAAGTAAGAAAATTGGCTTGGCTCGGTGATGGCAAAATTCAAAAACATTTTACAGGAACCCAATTAATGAATCCAGAATAAATTCCGAAGAAAAACTATCTTTACTAGAAAATCAAACGAAATTCTGTTTCTTTTTTTTACCTCTCGCCAATCATGAACGGAGGGTAGTCTGTAAAAATAATATAATCAAATTTGGGTGTACCAACATTATTAAGTTTAGTTAGATAAATTGAATTTCTAAATTTTCTGCTCTTTTACCTTTCAAATTATTCCTGTCAGATTTTTCTCTCATATTATTTTAGTTTTCACTTAACATTTTCAAACGTAATTGGCAAAGACAAGAAGATGAACAAAAATGTTGCTACTAATTAGGTTCGACAAAAATAGAAGCTATTAAGATAAATATTAAGCACTTTAACTTATGAACTAGGTAGATGATACAGTATAGCAACCTTTATGAGTTGTTCTTTAAACAGCTTTATGTCTAAAATGATATTTGTGAATAGGACTCTCTGCCTGCGTCTGTGTTACCGAACGCACACAACCCTAATCTCTTCAAAATTAGAGTCAACAAGCTTCTTCTGGGTAAGCTCGCTCCATCGTCGACTTTGTCTCTGTCATCTATGACCTAGACTAGAGTCAGGTCACACCTACATTAAATTAAAAAAAAGGTACCTACAGTATTTCGTTTACTGGTCGCATCTCCAGACGACTAGATTTGATGTTTGCTTACTGGCGAACTTTTGCCCTGCAAAATAACAAGAAACGACATAACAATTGCCTATGAAAAACAACCCTGTTAAAAGTAAAGTGTGCTCCAGGCTCTCACATTCTCACAAGCCTGCGAACGGCAATCGTTGGGTGGCTCCATTAGGTGGCTCGTTGTCTTATCACCACCAGGCCCGGGTCAATGGCGCGTTGTGTTCTACGCGCGCCTCAAAGAGATGTCAGCATAGGAGACGGGGCCCGCGCCTGCCAGGGTTGCGGAATTGGTTCGAAAGAGTCACCGCGGCCCTGGAACGCAAAGGCTTTAGAAGGAACACGCATGGGTTTTTAGTCAGTAAGAGTCTGACACGCCCTTCCGCTCCACCCAGAGCGTAAGAAGTCATTTAATGATATCCCATCCTCAAAAAAAAGAAAACAAAAACAAATCGAGTTTTGCTCCATTTAAAAAATCACAGGACCAAAGTCTATCAGTGTACATTCACCCGTAGTCTTCAGACGATGACAAATGGATAACTAATCACACATAAGAGCTTCCTGGCTCGTCAGTTTATGAGCACACTTAAGAGCTATTATTTGGTGTTGTGTATGTATATATTGTAACAGTGGTTTAGCCATAGAGTACGTTTCTACGATGATGGCAGCGACTGAAGATGCCATTGTTTACTCCGTTTACTCATAGCGAATGACAGCCTCTCGCAATACAGCCAGTCTTGCGGAATTGGTTCGAAAGAGTCACCGCGGCCCTGGAACGCAAAGGGCTTTAGAAGGAACACGGATGGGTTTTTGTCAGTAAGAGTCTGACATGCCCTTCCGCTCCGCCCAGAGCGGAAGAAGTCGTTTGATGATTTCCCATCCATAAAAAAGAGCCTCTGCTATTGAGCCTGACTACCAACGTACTATAGTAACGTATTGTAGTTAATTTAAGGTTTTCTTTATGTTTTTTTTTTTGGTGTACAATGAAGAATATATAAATATAGTATGACTTGTAAAAAATTAAATTAAATCGGCGGAAAAATAGACAAGGTAGACGCTTCTGAAGTTACTATTCTATCCTTGTCACCTAAAACTATGACGTGACTTGCGATTGCGAGTGACGTCACACGTATGGAAAAACGAAACCCTTTAGGATCACTCTGTTGTCTGTCTGTCCGCCCGTCTGTCACGGCAGATTTTCTCCGAATCTCCTGGACCCATTCAGTTGAAATTTGGTACACATATAATCTTCTGTGACCCAAACACGGATGTGTAACGAAAATATAGAAAATTTGAAAATGGGGTCACTTTTTGGGGGGAAAGCTAGAATACTTAAAAAAAGTTTTTCCAACTATACCTTGTAACGTATCAAATGAAGGGGCGCATAGTGAGGATTTCGAGTATATTGTTTTCATAATTTCAAATAAATAGTTTTGAAATTATTCAAGATATTAGATGAAAAATTACCATTCGCACGCCCTTATCTCCGAAAACACTCCTATTACTAAGAATCCACTGTCCGTCTGTCTGTCACCAGACTGTTTCTCATGAACCGTGATAGCTAGACAGTTGACATTTTCACCGGTGATGTATTTCTGTTACCGCTATAACAACAAATAATAAAAATGAAATAAAATTAAAAATAAAGGGGGGCCCCCATACAAGAAATATGTTTTTTTTTCGGCTTACGTACGGAACGGTACGGAACCCTTCGTGTGTAAGTCCTACTTGCACTTGGCCAGTTTTTTTTACAGCATATGTCTTTCTCGAGATTTTGAGAAACGAGTAAAAACAGTAAGTTGCCCTATTACTATAAAAACTTCCAGTAGCTTTAAATAAAGTCTTGCTACAAGTCGTTTGCACTCAATACTGATCTTAATTATCTTCATTCAATTATAGGTTCTATTTGCACAGCCCTTAGCTACGACCTGGGCTTATTCGAAATCTCAAGTTTAATTAGCCGTCAGTCAATAAGACTGCAGACTTGTAATTCTGATAATTCGATTGAAAGATTCTTAGTAGCACAGATTCAGAAACTCAGAAATCGAAATGCAATTACAACAGTGCTGTTATGTAAACAGCTCACCGTTAAGACTAAGGTGAAGCGAACTGTCATCAGCTTTATGTGGAACTAGCTTCTGCGAGCGGCTTCGCCCGCGTGATAGTCGAAAATTATCCTTTGGGAACATATCCTCGATGAAAAGTAGCATATGTGCTTTTCCAGACTATAATCGAAATTTTATGCAGATTCGTTTAGCCGTCCTAGCGTGATTGAGTAGGTAATAAACACCCTATTATCCACACTTTCGCATTTATAATATTAGTTAGGATGGCAGTTCACTGCTGGCAATAGAATGACCTGCCAGCACTACTCGCCCTTCCGCTCCACCCAGAGCGGAAGAAGTCATTTGATGATTTCCCATCCTTAAAAAAAAAAGCAATAGAATGGCAGATCTATTTCTTAGTTCTGAGTTATTTAATTCAATACCTAGTAGCAAAATCATTGAGGGCGCGCGTGAGGGAAAGTCAAACCTCACGCCGCATCACGCCCCAGCCGCCGCAACAGAAGAAGACGCCCTCGGCGTCGGGAGTCGCAGGGCCAGCCTGCCAGAGTTGCGGAATTAGTTCGAAAGAGTCACCGCGGCCCTGGAAAGCAAAGGGCTTTAGAAGGAACACGGATGGGTTTTAGTCAGTAAGAGTCTGACACGCCCTTCCGCTCCACCCAGAGCGGAAGAAGACATTTGATGATTACCCATCCTTAAAAAAAAAGCCCTGTCCAACTTGGAAGTTTCTGAACAGACTCCGGACTCGTTGACGTTGGGAAGCAAGGAGAACCTGCTAAGGTGGACACTTCTTTCTATATCATGCAGGAGACAGCCCGGAGCCAATAGCATTATTAATTTTAACTGTAGGTATAATACAGACCGTTTAACAGACAAGTAACAGCCCAACTAATTTGAATACAAATAAACATCATCAATAAGAAACTCTTGACTATCAAATACCGATAAAAGCCAAGTGGCTAGGGTCCCTATTCAAAGACAAACTAGCAAATAAAACAATAATCTCGAAATGCACGTTCATCGTGCATGCAAAACGGAGATACATCTAAAACGTTGCACGTCGTAAGTTTTACGTGTGCTCACGTAAATAACGTTTCGTTGGAGAGCAGAACAAAACAATCGTGTCATTGAGAACAAGAGTGTTGCAGGAATACGATGGCGTGTGCCACTTGCGACTCGAGAGTTTGTTGCGGTTTTCCGGTGAATGATATTGATTAAAACCTCAAGTGAAGTGCGCGAAATTAACTGTCATTTCACTTGAAACTATGGTGTGACAGAACAGATAGCGTTACGTCACGGTGTTTCATACAAAATTTCAAGGCCTTATTTTTGGAAATGGCAGAACCGATTTTGATAAATGATATTTCTTTTATAAGTTAAACGTAACACTTTTACACTTTCACACACAAAAAGCTGCGCATCCTAAATAGAGTGAAGCAATACTTCACGCCTGGACAGCTTTTAACCCTCTACAAAGCACAAGTCCGATCCTGCATGGAGTACTGCAGCCACAGCTTTTTTCGTCATTTGCATACGGAATATAGCTATATTGCGTATGCGTACCAAGTTTCATCAAACTCGAGGAGGAGAAGGCTAGGTAGCCTGCGGACTGCGAGAGTTGGGCGGCTTGCCGTCCGATCAGATCCTGGCCCGGGTTGACAGCGCGTTGTTTCACGCGCGCCTCAAAGAGTCGTGACATCAGCAAAGTAGACGGGGCCCGCTAGGGCCAGTGCCTGCCAGGGTTGCGGAATTTATTCAAAAATGTCTCCGCAGCCCTGGAACGCTAAAAGGCATTAGGAGGAAAATGGATGGGTTTTAATCAGTAAGAGTCTGACATTCCCTTCTGATCCGCCTCGGTCTAGAAATAAGTTCTCTCTTTTTCTTTAAACTCTTTTTTGGAGAAGTTCTTACTTTTTGTACCGTCTGCGTCTTGTATCTCGCACGGGATTCGCCTCTGTTTGAACGGGCCTTTTATTTTTATTCTAGATTTTCAAGGATAACTCCGGCTTCATAGACTTCCGCTCAGATTAGATCTAGATTTTCTTTTGAGCTTTTTTATTCAAAACCATTTCCGTTAAAGACGCTTATAAATTAGAGGATGCTTTTCAGACTTTCTTAAAAATGAAGTGGATACTTATACAAACAAAGTCAGCTATTTTATGTTTTAACTTTTAACCGACATCAAAAAAGTAGGAGGTTCTCGATTCGGTTGTATGTTTTTTTTTGTATGGTTTTTACCTCATAACTCCGTCATTTATGAACCGATTAGATTTTTTTTATGTGACAGGACATGTACTTTCCGATTGGTGCCATGGAAACTTCATCAAAATCGGTTCTGCAGTTTGGTTTTAAAAACAAAATAGCTGAAAAAAATATGTCATCCAAGTAAACGAAATTGCGTAAGTATTTTGCCTTCCTGTAACTTTTCAGTGGTGTTACCACAAAAAAGTGAAAATTAAAAAACATTTTTACGAATAAATAAAACCGACTTCCAAATTAAAAAAAAATTCTACGAAGTATAAAATAACTTTAATTTCGGAAGTCGGTCTAAAAATACGAAGAAACAACCAAAAACACAAACTTCCGACATTAAAGTTATTTAAACTTTGCAGTGTTTTGTTATATGGAAGTCGGTTGAATTTATTTTAGTAAACCAATAATGATGGACAAATAACTTAAGTTTTAATCGAACCTTATCCTTAACATAATTATCCAAATCAAAACTCCAAATAGACTTCACAATTAATAAAACACCACTTTGCCAACTTCGGCCTGTCAGTTTCAGAAAACATTTCCGTTATCTGATTCCTCAACAGGAATTAGTGAAGTCAGTCTGTTCGCGACAAACAAAGGGTGCTCATAATCCGAGATTAGGGACTTTAAGTCTACATGTGTATTTACGCCCACACTCCTTTAGTACCTACTACAAGACCCTGGGCTGGATTAGCTTGGATTATTTATTTATTTAAACTTTATGTACAATATGTAGTAACTTAATTAAATTATTATCTAAGATTTATTATTCTATTGTACCATTTTGAATTTTGAATAAAGATTTATTTATTTATTATTTACTAGTTGCCGCCCGCGGCTCCGCCCGCGAACGATGCTTTTAAATAAAAACTGTTTTGTAGAACAATTTCTATGACAAATCATCATCACGTCGTTGTCGCATTATATATTGTATACCAAATTTTGTAAAATCATTATTTGAAAAGAGTAACTATGGAGTTTCTTGTCCGTTCTTCTCCATAAGAATCTACCTTTCCGAATGGACAGTAGAGTCACTTTATTAATGTAACATTATTATTTTACTGAACTGTAAACGATGACGTTCAAAAGTGCCGTTTAATGGCCTAATTGAAATAAACGTTTTGACTTTTGACTTTTTGACTTTATTATCGCGTCGCACTCTCAAACTGTACAACGGAATATTTGTCTTCAAGCTTGCCAATGGCAATTTGGCCATTTTAGACCATCACAAACCCAGTTATAAGTGTTAAAGGGTACGATGGTGTTGGCATATCTGTTTAGATGAAAGCCCCAAAACAAATAAATAAATAAAAAAATAAATTTTTATACTAGAACAAAAACAAGGGAGCTAAAAGGAACAAACCTTTAACAACGTCTACAATTCTAAATCCATTTTGCTTCCCGTGTCTTGTAAATAAACAGACGGCGAGATCCCATGATGACACAGCGAGCTTGTGTCAAGATCGTGTCAGTTCGGTTTACTTCGTGCGTCTTCGGGCGGTCGGACGGCTGGTTTTGAAAATGATATGCGTAAGTGGAATGGAGGGTTTAGGTGTTTTAATTTTTATTGGGTTTATGTTTTAAGTGGGTAAGTTGACTTCAGAACTCGATTTACAGGGTGTTTGGTGCATCGTGTGCCAAATTGAAATGGTCGACTGAAGGGGTCATCTGCCAGCCCCTTAACACCTCTCATGCCCTGTGGATGTTTATTATCGACATTGACTTTTTATTGTTTTACTAAAACAAGACCCAAATTTTACATTCAATAAATTTTATTTTTAAGTACAAGGCGTCGACACTGAATTATAAAATTTTAAATAAAAAAATTAGTGACATTAGTCATTCATTATATTAAATTAAATTCATACTGGTAAACGGGCAGGTTTTTTGGTCCTTTTTAGGGTTTCATAACCGAAGAGTATCTACAGAACTATATTACCAATCCTCCGCCGTCCGTCTGCAGATTATATCTCAAGGACCGTTATAGGTAGACAGTTGAAAGTTTAACAGAGTATGTATTTCTATTGCAGCTACTATAAAAACAAGCAATCCCGACTTACACTTGGCCGGTTTATTATAATCTTAAAAAACAAATAAAAACAATGAACCTTCTTTTGTTTGATAGAAAACATTAAAAAGGCAGTATCATACATGACTTGTAATCACATAAAAACAAAGAGACAACAACTGCGCCCTAGTTATTGCGACAAAAACAATATAATAGGGGGCCCTCGTAAAAGTAACATAAAAATAAATGATTTTCTTTATTCAATACAGTTTCACCTTACGTCCCGAGAAGGATTTTATGGTAAAAAATAACAGAATCCGATACTTCGATTTGTATTCCCCTTACCGCCGGAGGCTTCCGTTTTTTTTTACATTCTGCCTCCCCCTCTTTCTAATACAGTGGAGGGTATCTTTAAGGTAGAGGAGGAAGCGGTGGATTAGCATTTAGGAGTCCTTTGTAACCTAAACCTTTAAGAAATTTTTTAGACTAGGTTCAGCATGATTTTGGATCTGTTAAGAGCGTTGAGCCAATGTTAAAAAACCGACAAATCGCTATAACTAAGGTTATTATAATTAGTTAAGCTAGTTACAAAGAAAGAATGGCTATGTACATCTTCTTCAAAATGATGAGTACTATTATTGTAATTTTATTGATATTATAATTTTGTTTTTGCATGCGGTGTCTATCGTATCATATTGTACACTAAGTTTTTATCATATTGCTTTTATTATAAGGACAAACAGTGTAACAATTGTAGATAGGCCAATAAATAAATAAATGAGTCTTAAACTAAATAAGACTTGACATGGTTCCATCGTTGACCAAGATATTGGCTCCAAAGTAAGGTAAAATGATGGTGACGAATTTCCTTAAGAAGCCATGGTGTTTCATTGCAAGCCCGGTTTCTTTATACAGAAGTTATAAACATGAATGACGTTATATCAATCAACCAGTAGTTAAGCCATTCAGCAGTAGGTACAAAAAGCGCTGATAGAAAATAACCTTTTCAAAAAATAAATGTAACTCATTTGCTTCAACACTCGTATCGTAAACTCAATGTACATCGCTTACAAATCCTCACACAAAAAAAATAAATTACGTCTGAAGTATTCATAAACCTTTACCTATTCAAGATGTCATCAGAGGTACTCCTTCTGAATCACTGAACACAGGCCCCAATCTGACCTGCCAGGGTTGCGGAATTCGTTCGAAAGAGTCACCGCGGCCCTGGAACGCAAAGGGTTTTAGAAGGAACACGGATGGGTTTTAGTCAGTAAGAGTCTGACACGCCCTTCCGCTCCACCCAGAGCGGAAGAACTCATTTGATGACTTCCCATCCTTAAAAAAAAGAAATGGCCCCAATCTGCCGCAAGATTTTCGCTCATAACTTGGCCCAGGACAAAGAACAGACCCGGTCACTGTTTATAGAGGAAAAACGGCTATTCTGGCTGTAAATAAGCCAAAGCAGCTCTATTGCACTGCGACTGGACGTCAAACGAAGTTTAAGAGCGTATAAACGTGTTTTGCATCAGAAATAACGGTTTCTATTGATTTATTTGTATCCCAAGCTTGGATAAACAACATATTGTGAACTGCTCTTCAAATGAGAATTCGAGATCTAAAAAATTTTATAGCATTTAGGTGTGTACGGTTCGTTGCTTGCTCCTTTTTTATTTCGTTTGGTAATTTGGACTTGGTGAATGAAATACGTATTGCTTAACATCTACGAATAAATTAGGATCTTAAGGATTTGGGATATATACTGTGCTTCTATAAAAATCAGAAGATTTTACTCGAACTAATCAGACTCATTTTTATTATTTAATAAATACTTAACTAACTATATACACTTAAAAAAAAAACTCCTAACTAAATTAACCCTAAAATATGGCGTCAAAAAAATCATCCGCATCGCTGTCGACTGGAAGTGTACCCAAAAGACTGGCAGCATTGCCACGTTGTATGGCAATGCTTATTCTTTGACCAAGGTAGAAGCCAGCCCTTGGGTCACGTGAAGTGTCAACTAAGCGCCTTGAGAGATCTTTATCTTTATCAGGGTCTCTGTCTAAACTGACGTTGAACTATTGATGCGTTATCAAGTACGTCGGATTTGGACCTTATTTTTGGTTGGGAATACTGTGATAAAGAAGCATTCTGATTTTCAAATACGTGTGCAACTAATAGACAAACTAAAGTCGTTAAAATCTATCTTTTAAGGACTAAGTTTCTTTCTTCTTAGTTTATGGCTCCCTTGAGTTTGGTGGTTCAATACGAATCTTAACCGCCGTATTAGTAAATTGCTAGCGAATTTGTAACCTACCGGATATCATTGTTATGTTAATTGATAAGCCCGCGTTTGACCACTATCTCACTCGACGGAAAGCGATGATTTGGTCGACGATGGAATCCGCTTACCTAGAAGTAACTAAGCAACCTTGACTTAAGGACCCTCTGGGACCTATTCAATAAAACCGGATGACGATAGGTGACAAGCGACAATTTTGAAATTTTATTTTATACTTTTACATACTTTACTAACTTTTACATACCCGACATAATTCCTCTCAGAACAAGAAATAAAGCAACCAATTCTAAACATGACAAGTCTTAAGCTAAATTTGCATAGTTTCATCAGCATACCAATCTCATTTCAAGAATACAAGCCAAAAGGATCCCTTAAACAGAGCAGCTAAATTCCCGGTTTAAAACCCAAGGATTTTTCTTACACCTCTTTACCGCAATCTGTGATCCGACGTTTTTTTAAAGTGTCAGGAGCAATTCTAATTCAGCGCGCGCTACGAACAGGTGATGGCAGATACGACGAAACGTTTTAGGTTCGTGTTGGAGACGAGATCCAACGATATGTGGGTATGTGAGGGAAATTGTAGGACAATGTTGGGTTTTTAGAATAGCAGGGGAAATTTAGCTTGTTTTGTTTAAAAGAGGCGGGGATTTGTCTCGAAAAATACAAAAAGTGGCCAAGTGCAAGTTGGAGTTACGAAGGGTTCCGTACCATAAGTCGAAAAAACATGTTTCTTGTATGGGAGCCCTCTTAATTTTTTGTTTAATTTTATCTTATTATTTGTTGTTATAGCGGCAACAGAAATACATCATCTGTGAAAAGTTTGACTGTCTCTAGCTATAACGGTTCATGCGATACAGCCTGGTGACAGACAGACAGAAAGTGGAGTCTTTGTAATAGGGCCCCGTTTTTACCCTTTGGGTACGGAAACCTTAAAAAATTGTCGGAGGATTGTTCTCAATTGACTATTTACATTTTGTTATTATTAATGATAGGCACGCGTTTGACCACTATCTCACCTGATGGAAACCGATAATGCGTTCAACGATGGAGCACGCTTGCCTAGAAGTAACTTATTCACTCTTGACTTCAAGACCCTCAGGTTGTAGCTACCACCTGAGGGTTTCAGGAAGCACACAGGTACTCCGGCAGGGAATCCCACTCCGTAGCTGTCTGTTAGAACGTAGTTATCGATTGTCATTGTACTATCCAATTGAAGTTCAGTCTATTATTTATTGATCATTTTTGTGAATGCGTTTTCATTAATGTTGCTTCAAGGGTTGTATGTTTGGAGATACAAAAAGGTTAGTTGAATCACAAGTATGTGAAACTTTCAACTGCTTAATTGGATATTCAAATAAATCACTTATCCAAAATACTCTATCAAAGGTTATTATATAATAAAAACACCTCAACACAAATAGACCACCCTCAAAACTTAAAAAAGCCACATTTCCTTCAGTAGTACTAAATAACTAACAAAACTCCAACTACCCGCGGTCCAGGGTTAATTAAAATTAGTTAGTTAACTCTGAACTAAAACTAAACATGCCCCACTGAGTACACGGGGGCTAAACACGTGGAAATGTAATCACTTGCCGAAGATATAATGGAAATCGTTTTACAAGTGGTGTTACAAACATTTTTGGCGGTTGGTGTAAGTCAGAAGAGTTGGTAACTCACCACTCACCAGCTGCTACCGGATCTTGCAAGACACTGACCGCTGGACAGAACAGTAAAAAAAAATACAACCTTTTTATTTTTCACTTTTTAGTGATATGCTAAGTGAATGAAGCGATTCTATTTGTTCTTAACAAACACATCCTTCGCTACGCATCCTCGTAAATCTCTGGTGGAAACGCAGCCTTAGGGTGGTGCAGCTACACAGGGTGTAACGGAAAGGTGTAATCATATTTTCAAAAAAGTTGGAGGTTCTCAATTCGGTCGCAGACAGCGAAACGACAGTAAATGAAAACACTGGCATTACTGGATCATAGGTAAAATTTGAAACTATTATAAATCCTGTCAACGAAATTAAGAATAAACTTTCCAATAAGATAAAATGTCAAAAAAAACTGAAACTAGTCAAGGATAGTGACTACTATTCTGACGAAATATTCCAAGCGGTCTGTTGCAGTTAGTGACATCAAATTTGTGATAAAAAGACAACATATTCGTAAGAACTAGTGTTGCCAGTATTTTGGTTTATTGTCGTATCATCGTCTCCACCTTGTATAACCTCACATACCCTGAACAGCTAAAATAATTTTCCATAGCTACCCCGCCCACATCTCATAACCCACATCCTACTTCAGTCCAGCGCCCCGGGGTACACGACCGTCCCAGCGTATAATTCGATTTAGATAGATGTTACAAAGACTCCACTAACTTAGCTACGGGTCCAAAGGCTTCCCTAACTAGCTTACCATTACACAGAAGTGAAAAATGAATAGATAAGTTTTACTCGAGCAGAAAGTGTGGATTTCGGTTTTGTTACTTCTCTTTTGTGACGGTTTTTATCTTGGTTGGGTGTTTTTAGTTCGTCGGTTCTCTGCAGGGTGTGATTTGTGGGTTACTTTGCAACTATGGCTTTGTGTGCATTCGACACTGGTTTTGTCGTTATATTAATAGTACCTGGATGGTTTTTTTGTCCCTGCATACTTAATTTCATGAAAATCGTTGGAGCCGTTTCCGAGATTCAGATTATAAATATACATACGTAGGTACAAGAATTGCTCGTTTAAAGGTATTAGATTACCTGCTTTTGATGTTTATGGAAAGATTTAAATGGCTCGTTGGGTGTATGATCAACTTAAGCTTTACTTCTTAGTACTATTATTAAATGCGAAATTTTGGATGTGTAAGTGGATGTTTGTTACTCAATCACGCCCGAACGGCTGAACGGATCTGGATGAAATTTGGCACAGAGATAGATTATAGTCTGTTATAGCACAAAAGCTTCTTTTTCCGGCATTCATGCGTGAGAAGCCGCTGGTAAAAGCTAGTGAATAGATAAGTTTAACTCGAGCAGAAAGTGTGGATTTCGGTTTTGTAACTTCTCTTTTGTGTCGCTTTCTATCTTCGTGAAGGTTTTTAGTTTCGCCGTTGTCTGCGGGATAGATTTGTGGGTTACTTTGTCATGGAATGCATCAGCACCTATGGCTTGGAGTGCATTAGTCACTAGTTTTTGACATTTGTTCAGTTTAACTACGTTTAATGTTCCTGTGGGGTTCATGGAAAGATCTTTATGGTTTGCTAAATGTTTGATCAGCTCATGTGTTATTTTTAGTTCTATGGTAGGTATCATAAGAGTTTTATGCAATATTTCTGTTAAACTGTTCTTTTCGATGGTCCGTTGCAACAACATCATCACCATCATTCATCATCAGCCGAAAGACGTCCACTGCGAGACCTCTCAGTGACGTCATTTCGACTGGTCCTGTCAGCCTTAACCTGGTCATCGGCCCATCTTGTGGGAGCATTCTAACGCTGCGCCGTATGATTTTCTTTCCGTTGTCCCCTGAAATTAAAAAAAAAAACCGGCCAAGTGCGAGTCGCACTCGCGCACGAAGGGTTCCGTACCATTATCTGTAAAAACGGCAAAAAAATCACGTTTGTTGTATGTTGTATATCCTTAAATATTTATTTTCTGTTTTTAAGTATTTGTTGTTATAGCGGCAACAGAAACACATTATCTGTGAACATTTCAACTGTCTAACTATCACGGTTCATGAGATACAGCCTCGTGACAGACGGACAGCGAAGTCTCAGTAATAGGGCCCCGCTTTACCATTTGGGTACGGAACCCTAAAAAATAGCACTCATTGCAGATCCCACTGAATCTATTATTTCAAGCAAAAAAGAGTTCAAATCAACTACTTTTATCATATTACCAGTCAATCCAAAATCGATCAATTTCCAACCAAAATTTATTAGATTTGCGAACTCTTTCGCTGACCTAACTGTGTTCCACTCAAATGGATCTCGGTTGATTGATGAACTCCAAACTAACTTAGTTAGGGTCACCAGAGTCAGTAACTGGGTTATCATTACCCATAATAGACTGTGTGTACGGTTTCAGACAGGCTTCACTTAGTGGCAGCCTTATTGATTTGGGAAATAGTAATAATGGTAAATGATTTGAATTGATGACGTAATGAGTACCTAGTGATTTTTGAGTTGGCAGTTCTTTACGAGATTATTGGATCAATCATTACGAATTAAGGTCACATCTCAGTTGAACAACCTTATTACTTACCATTAGCCGAAGGGTAAGCAGAGAAAATTCCCCAAAGCCAAAAAAAAACCAGCTACATGTTGCTTAAAACATTTTAGTAGGAGTTTTAACTTTTTTAATATTGTTTTTGCTGTATTATTTTATTACATGTTGTTTTATTAATGCGTTCTTGGTAGGGTAGGCATGGTCTTAAATTGTCCTTTGTGTGCAAGCCACTGCTACCATCAGACATCTAACGTACTGCAAGTTTCCATCCCTACCATGTTGCTATTCCAACAATTCGCGCACAGCAAAGGAGTGAAATCTCTGCCTGTGTCTGTGTTTCCAAACGCATTTAACCCTAATCTCTTTAAAGTTAGAGTGAACAGGCTTCTTCTGGGTAAGCTCGCTCTATCGTTGACTTTATCTCTGTCAACTCTGACCTAGACTAAAGTCAAGAAACCATATCAAATAAAAAAAAAAAAAAAAATTAACCGACTTAAAAAAAAGGAGGAGGGTCTCATTGGGTTGTTTTTTTATGTTTGTTACCTCATAACTCCGTCATTTATGAACTGATTTGAAAAATTATTTAAATAATAAATAATTTTCACATAAGTGAAAGTATATAGGTACTTACCTACTTTCCCAATTGGTCCTATACAAATTTTATCAAAATCGGTTCAGTAACTATCGGTAAAACTTTCGGAAGTCGGTATTAAAAAGACGAAGAAACACCAAAAACACCGACTTCCAAAATTAAAGTTATTTTATACTTTGTAGTGTTTTTTTTATTTGGAAGTCGGTGATATTTTTTGTCAAAAAGTTTTTTTAATGTCATGAAATTGTTATTGAGTTCGAATTTCACAGCTGCATCGTGGTAGACTGGAATACGCCCTCAACATAGCTGGGAAACGGTGAAGCAGATTGATTGAGTCCGAAATCTGGATGGATGGCCGATGATCTTGCTTATCTTATCTTCTCATTACATGATCATCCTTTGTTATATCATAATCCTTCGCTCAACATCCTAAATCTATACTAGGTAATATAATAAAGCTGAAGAATTTTTTTGTTTGAACGCGCTAATCTCTGGAACTACCAGTCGGATTTGGAAAATTATATTTGTTTATGAAAGCCACTAGCCAGGCTGAAACGGGACTGAGTGGGTCCCATTTCAGCCTGCTGGGCAAAAAAAAAAAAAAAATCCAGAGATGGACGACATCGCCGAGGCCGGCCCAGAAAGCGGTGGCGAGATGATCAGGACACACACCGCGAAGGCTGGTTTGAGGTGGCGCAAAAAAGACTGTCTCGAAGGATATGGGGGAGGCCTTTGCCCAGAAGTGGGACACAATAGGCTAAGAAAAACAAAGATTGCTACATTCATGAGGAAGGCTATAGGCTATACGGGAACGGGAAAAAATGGGATCTGCGCGTACGAAGTCGCGGGCAAAAGCTAATTCTTAATAAACCAAAAATGTTTTCTCTAAAATAATACCCAGTTTTAGTTCAAATTTAACCCAGTTTCTTATAGTCTTCGATATTCCACATGTCTTCCGAATTTTATGGAACAAAATCAAACTGCCGTCCGTCTAAGTTCAAAGCTGATATTAAAATGTCAGCTTTACCCATATTTTTGCGTCATTTGGTACTTGATTTCTTTATGTTAAACATGTTTTGGAAGGACACGCGAAGTTTCACTTTGTTTGGAACAAAACTATATTTCTCCAAACTAAAATGATATTAACACCACTTCTGGAGTCTAATCTTCTAATCTACGAAATATTTACAATAATCAACTGTGTCTTGAATAAGACTGTACTGTGTAGAATATCGGAAGTTCTATGTTTCTCCAAAAATAAGTCGATCTTCAAAGCTTTTTCTGAACTATGTATGTATGTTTCCGGCTCCTTTTTTATAGATGTCCTCAGAGAGGTCTGACAGACTCTTACTGACTAAAGCCACCCTGGTGTTCCATCTCCCACCTACGCCGGGGATCGCAGGAACATATGCGACTTCCGTATTCCCCGGCTCCTCGCCCAACCGGATATTAACAGCTGCCTACGTACCTGTATTTTACACAGAGCGACTGCCTATCTGTCCTCCGCAACCCAGAAACTGGTAACACGATACCTCGAGATAAGTCCAGTCATCGGATTTCCCGTAACGACTGTAAATGATCTCAAAAATGTCTGTTGTATAAATTTTTACTTAACAAATACTTCATATTGCATTGCAATTAATAATTCAGTATCACAATCCTCTCACACTTAAAGACGGAAAAAGTAAAGTAAAAATAATTTAATATTATGTGAGGACAATGCACCCAGAGTATGCTACTTATAGGAACAAAGTATTACCAGCAGAGGTAAACTTTAAATTAAATTTAGGTACATGGTACTCAGATACTTACAAATAAAAAAAAAAAATTACTTCTATAGGTTTGAAAAGATACTTAATCCACTTTCAACTACTTATATTTATTTTACAACTAATAAATATTGAACTACTATATATATATTTTTTTTCAATTTACAATTGCAGTTTATTTACATTTAACTAACTATTATATGTTCAAGTATAAACTAAATACTCAAACAACTAGGTAGACTAATAATCGCGAAATTATGTACAAACGCGTATAAAAACAAAATAAATCATTGCAATTCAATATCACAATCCGCTCACTAATATAGGGAAATAAACTTAATCCACTTGCAAAAATCTTAATCCATGTCCACAGAAAACCTTCTGCAAAACGCGTACTTACCTAAGTACCAACGTTGCCAACTTATGCAGTTAAATCTAACTTCAGATGCAGACAGGCGCCTTAACTCAGCGACTGCCGCATTTTGCAGATAAAAGTTCTCTTTAAACTTTTGTACACGATACTCTTGCTTTTTTCACCTGCCAACTGGATAATCCCGGGATTTTGTACCGGAACTGGAAAGGATAGGTACGTGTGAAATGTTTTGTTAAGTTTGTATGTGTGTGAGGGCCGATTTGGTGATGTAGTTTTGTTTGTTAAGTGATTTTTTGATAGTATGTTAGGGAACGTACACATACTACGTGACCCGTTCATGGGGGGAAGAGTTTTCATAATGCCACGCTTTTTTTTTTTTTTTTTTTTAAGCATGGGAAATCATCAAATGACTTCTTCCGCTCTCGGTGGAGCGGAAAGGCGTGTCAGACTCTTACTGACTAAAACCCATCCGTGTTCCTTCTAAAGCCCTTTGCGTTCCAGGGCCGCGGTGACTCTTTCGAACAAAATCCGCAACCCTGGCATAATACCACGCTTGGTCACAGGTTTTAGTCACGTAGTCAATAGGGAAATCTCCCAGTTTTTTTGAGCTACAATCAAATATGGCACGAAGCGTTTAGCGCTTTTCTTAAGTTCCTGTTAAAGAAGAAAACAGGTATGCAAGCCCTTTTGGTGTCACGCGGCAAGCGCCGAATTAATAAAGACTAGTATGAGCCATGTTTTTCTTAAAAATATTTAAAATTACTTTTATGATTACCACGTGAACACTACAGGGGGAATTTGGTCGAAAGAGTCACCGCGGCCCTGGAACGCAAAGTGCATTTTGAGGAACACGGATGGGTTTTAGTCAGTAAGAGTCTGACACTCCCTTCTGCTTCGCTCAGAGCGAAAGAAGTCATTTGATGATTTCCCATCGGTAAAAAAAACTATATAGAAAATCTCCTCAATTTTTAGCTACTTTAATTCAATAATAATACGCCAGCTGCTACTCACACAAAAAATACTACACAGAAGTAGTCTATGATACATTTGTTAAAATAATAATCTAAACTAACCGTACAGATTTTTTATTGCCATCATATTAACCCTATCACTACTTCTCTTCGGTATTATTGACCCTAACCACAATTTAATTCAACTAACTACAACCATGTGCTATTCAAAAATAAACTTTTAATCCACAGGTATAAAAGCTATATTTGTAGGAACATTAGGTATCGATGGGACATCTGCTGTATGAATAGAATGAAAGATATTAATTATTATTCACCGTTGATGCGGTAAGTTTAATGATTCAGATTAACATAATAGTTACACGTTTTGTTAGTAATTAGTCATTCATGTTTTATGTTAGTACATATTGTAATTTGTTATATTAATAGAAACTATATGTTTGACAACGCATGTTGAATATTTTGTCGTTTTTAATAGATTTGAAGTAGTTACTGCTTATAATAAAATAAATAATGTGTTTGTTTGGACAGCGAATAAGAATTTTTATTCTAAAAAAACTCTGAATAAAACATTCATTTCTTCTTATTTCGTTATTGTTATGAAATATAATGCCGTCTGCCAATCCTCAGGTGACCACTTACAGTCGAAAATTACTTTTGTTTACTTAAAGCGCTAAGTCACTGAATTATATAAGTTAGCACTCGGAAATCCAATGCATTAATAATATCAAAATCCACAAAAACTCATTAAAAATAACACTTGAAAGTTATAATCGGTGAAAGTCGACCGCGGGCCAATTCGACCCGGGAAGTTTAAATTAAACTTGTCACTAACGGCGAGTGAGGGTTACTCGGGATTCGCGAAAAAATTGAGGAGGGAAGCTTCCGTGGTCCTGTAGGTAAGATTTTAAATTGCTTTTCAAATGTATGCGGTTCTTGCATGACGAGGGGTTTTGAGTTCTTAATTGGACGTTAAACTATTTCTTGCATCTTTGCCAGGGGTTTCTAGTGTTGTGTTGTTTACTCTTACCAGATTTTTTTAGGCATACATGGCAATGGTTTTATGGTTCCGAACTTCTGTATGGAAAAACGGAACCTAATAGGATCACTCGGTTGTCTGTCTGTCTATCTGTCACATCCGATTTTCTTCGAATCTACTGGACCGATTCAGTTGAAATTTGTTATGAGTACATATAACAATTCTGTGACCCAAAAATACATACATATTGAAAATGGAGGCACGTTTTGGTGGGCAAACACACACATATTTTTTTTCAATTATACCGTGTGACATATCAAATGAAAGGGCTCATTGTAAGTGACTCAAAAGTATTTTTTTTGACGTGACAACGTCTAATAAATCGATGAACGCACGAAAAAGGATGACTCATAGTAACGTTACGCTCATTGTAACGTTACGATCATTTCATCAAAGTTTTGTTATGACGTTGTCACGTTAAACTATCGTCCGTAAACCGACTTTACAGACAACCAACTTTTTTTTTCATATTTTTTAAAATATTCCGTGCCGAAGTTATTTATTTATTAATTATTTATTTATTAATTATTTATTTATTTATTATATACTTTATTGTACACCTCATAATAAGAACAGGACAATCATACATAAAATAAGTGCACAATGGGCGGTCTTATCGCACAAGGCAATCTCTTCCAGACAACCTTTGGATGGATTGAAGAAAATAATAATATTAAAGAAAATTAATGAAAATTGGCCATTCACCCCACTTATATCCGAAACTAAATACAGATGAATATAATAATGATATACCTATAGATAACAGGAAACCCTATAAGAAGTCTATGATGTTAAAGTAGTATTTAAAAAAATATATAATTCGTTCGGAACCCTTTACACGCGAGTTGGACTTGCACTTGGCCGGTTTTTTAGGCACGCCTTAGTTACTAACTTCCCTATTTATGAAAAATCGATTGCTAGGCGACATATCGGCAGACCAAGTCGAAGATGGGGAGACGAGATTGCAATGGAACAGGGCAGACGTGCATGTGTGCGTGCGTGTGGTCAGCAGTGGGTCATAATGGTCTGGTTGGACATTTTGCAACGGCACTAACCTTGGCTTCTTCCTTATACAAAGCGATCATCACGCGAATAGACGATCCTCGTGTTCATATGAACCTATCGCGCCAAAAGGGCCTGAAATTAAGAACAAATGATCGCATTGATTGCGTATTCGCGCGATGATCGATGATAATAAGGGTGTTCCACCAATCGATCGTTTTCCAATCATGATAGAATTGATTTGTTGACTTCGATCGATAGTTTCTACTACACCAATCGATCAATCGTCGATCGATGGTACAATGATATAGTCAACGTCGATCGATAGTTTCCACTTCTTTCTTCGATCAGCCAAAGCTCGATATCGATCGACGATTGATCGATTGGTGTAGTTACACCTTTTAAAACGACGCCTGAGCCTGAAAAATGTTTGTTCAACCACCAAATAGCCACTTAACATGCTTCTCCCGTTTAGACTAGAAACTTGTAGATTTTAGGTACCTACCACGTCTACTTTGTATTCCCAAAGCAAAACACCTCATTAAACATTAAAATTTTCATTGCGAAAAATAACAAGTCGATCGTCACATCTTCAGAATTAAAATGATCTCGCGGTACCCAATTTTTTCTCGAATCTTGAACGTTGGCGGCCCCTGATGCATAGCCAAGTAGGGGTTGTCAGCCAGTAATTCGTTTTTAAAACCCCAATGGGTCCCGAAATAAGATTTTAATTGTAACGGGAAAATCGTGGTTTGATTGATGTACTTCGACTTTTAACTTGGCTTGCGTAATTGGTTTGACGAGAATTGTCAATTTTCGGTGTCATTTTAATATCGTTTCATGAGTTGAGAATAAAAAAAAATTCTTGCGTATTTCCTTGGGAATTTTGTCAATGAGCAGGTGACTCCGGCAGTTTTGGGTATGGTAACGTCAAGACGCTGGGTAGTAACGCCTCACGGTCTGCTTAAAGTCGAAGAGACCATAAGAGTAAACTGTTACTCCACTGCCTCCTGCGATTCGCGATCGTGTCAGATTGCCGTCCCGTCAGACTATGATACATATTTTCACCAGAGATGTTCGAGGATGCGTAGCGAGGGATGTGTGCTACTGCTAGCAGTTACTAGACGCGGGCAAACTCACCCCGCTCACTCGCATATGAAAAGAGCCCGCTACACGTCCTCGCACTGCTCATCCGTGCATCGTTTCACAGCGTGGCTACGCATCCTCGCACCGCACAGCGACCTAGCACATCTCTGTTGGAAACGATCACATCGTTTTACAGCTTCGTGACGCATCCTCGCTCCGCTCAGCTGCAAAGGACGCAAAGGAACAATGAGTGCACTTGTGTTTGCCCACAGACTTCTTCTTATTTCTGCCCTGTAATAGTCTCCTGCGTACTTAGCTAATAAATGTTTGAATGTTTGTTGTTTGTTTGAAAAAAAAAAAATGTTTAATAAGACACCGTGATGAAATTCAGTATATAATATTTATTACTCGAGTAGCATTGGCACCTAATCATTAGGAATCTGAAATCATCATCACATCAGCCGAGAGACGTCCACTGCTATACATGGGCCTCTCCCATGGGGGAAGGGCATAATCGCCGCGCTTGCAGGCGGGTTGGCGATCGCAGTGTAGCTGTTGCAATGCACAGAGAATGCTGCTGCCCATTCTCTTGTGAGTCCCTTAGTCGCCTTTTACGACACCCACGGGAAGTGATGGGATGGTGCTATTCTTTCACATCCAACACCATACAGAACATGAACTGAAATTGGTCTAAAATATCACACGCAGACATAATTGTTAATTCCGGTTCAGCGATCCACGACTGTATCTCGTCAATATCCAGTTACCGCCTGACAGTTAGCTCAACAAAACCACTGTAAACCGCGGCTTAATTCGAACCCATCAAAACACCTACCCTCATAGTAAATGAACAAATCAGATCTAAATTACATTCCGATCTCGTTGGGCCAATTAGAACCGAGTCGGCGCCGGGACACTGATCGATTGATTTATGTAACCAGCCTAATTAGGACTCTCATACTGATTAATTTAAATGAATTTTGTTCGATAAAGGGTTCTCGGTAAAATGGTGGTGGTGATAGATTTGATTAATATTTGAAATGGTGGTAATTTGTTGGTAATTGTCACGTGTGGGCGCGTGACGGAATTAGCGTGATTTGGTAACTAGGTTTTCGTTGGAACTTTGTGGTGATAACTCTTGTTTAGTTTATGGTCATGCATAATGGATTAAAGGGGTTAGAGAACTTATCATCGTCAACCAATTTGACGATGATAAGTTCTCTAACCCCTGGGTTCCATATCGTTTTAATGCAGCCGAGAGACACACTTAGTTTTTAGCATACCTACCTTTTCTTGTTATTTCAATGTAACGTGCGTGATTCATGTAGGTGCTAAATAAATATTATTCTTTCTTTCTTTTTTAGGGTTCCGTACCCAAAGGGTAAACCGGGACTCTATTACTAAGAGTCCGCTGCCCGTCCGGCAGTCTGTACGTCTGTAACCAGGCTATACCTCATGGACCGTGATAGTTAGACAGGTGAAATTTTCACAAATGATGTATTTCTGTTGCCGCTGTAAATTATACATATACGGTTTATTTTTCTTTCTTTCTTTTCATATATCAGACTTTGTTCACATTAGGTAACAAACGGCAGGACATATTGCTCGCAAAACGAGCACAAGGTTTTGAAGTGGCAACCGCGTACCGGAAGACGCTGCGCCAAAAGGCCTCCTACAAGGTGATCTGCAGCCATACTATGACGAGCTAATGCCATCTAATTCCGATGATGTAAACGGGATAGTGCTATTCGCTATGTATAGCTCCGTCTCCCTCTTAGAGCGGAATCATGATCGTTTTAAGACTTCATAGTAGGGCCTCTGGTGGCTTTTGCGAGAGTTCGCTGGATGCGAAAAGCACAGGACCGACTGATGTGCAAATTCATGTCAGATTTTTTCTGTTTTTCATTATCTGCGAGGCTTGTTAAGCCATTGGTTCCGGCTGTAATTTCTTGATCTTTCTTGACAATTGTATCGGGTAGTTAGAAGGCAAGTCATCTGACACCAGTCTTGCCAAGGATTATCGCGCTACCTAGTTATTCATTTGTGGAGTCCAGATAGGCAGACGCTCCATGGAAAAAACTGGTACTCAGCTGTTTCCGGTTATACTGGAAGCCGACCCTAAAATAGTTGGGAAAAGTCTAGGCAGATTGATTATTATTTTATAAGTACCAGCTGACAACCGCGGCTCCGTCCGCGTGAATGTCGAAAATGATCCCAAGAGAACATACTCCCGGGATAAAAAGTAGCCTATAGGTTATTCCAGGATATACACCATATGTGTGCAAAATTTCAACCGAATCCCTTCAGCCGATTCTGCCTGATTGTTGAACAAACATACAAAATTTCACATTTTTAATATTAGTAGGATAAGTACCTTAATTATGAAATATTATAACCAAAATATATGGTTTCAGCATGTTCATTATATTACGCAACTGGAAGCGAACCTTAGGGAAAATTAAATTACTACCCTCAAATGTAGGTCAGTCAACACAGAACAATGGGAATCGCAGCCCATCCTAATATTGACCTCATTAGCTCCCTTAACCCAAATGATGAAGCAATATAAACCCCCTTAAAAACACTTATTTTAATTATACTAATAACTGTTATTATGAAGATAAGAATCAGCAATTAGTTTAGTGTTAATTAAAACTTTTATTGTTGTATCTTTTGATCGAGATCTTTTATCTTCTTCGTTGTCTGTCGAACCCCAAGAGGGTTTATTGGCGTCGAAATGCCCAGGTGGTGATGACGCTAAGCTAATCTTTTGAGTGGTACTTATGTGTTTTGTGTCACCCCTGAGAAGAAAGCGCACGTAATGCTTATTAGTTAAATTAATTATTTTAGTAATGCAGTATATTTAGGCTGCGTTTCCTAAAAATATGATTAAACCTTTCCCTTACACCTTGTATACCTGCACCACCCTAAGGCTGCGTGTCCACCAGAGTTCTGCGAGGATGAACTTCAAAGGAGGAGGTTCTCAATTTGGTTGTATTTTTTTTTATGTTTGTTACCTCATAACTCCGTCATTTGTGAACCGAGTTTAAAAAATCGATTCCAGCGAAATTTCATCAAAATTGGTTCAGTAGTTTGGTTTTTAAATCAAAATATCTAAGTAAACGAAATTGCGTGTTTTGCTTTCCTGTGACTTACCAGCGGTGTCGTTAGGTGTACCCCACACCACTAAAAATGGAAAAATAAAAACCTTATTACAAAAATAAACAACCAACTTCCAAATAAAAAACACTACAAAGTATAAAATAACTTGTAATTGAAAGTCGGTGTTAAAATACGAAGAAACAACCAAAAACACCGATTTCGAAATTAAAGTTATTTAATAACTTTAATTTTGGAAAGGTGTAATCATATTTTAAATACTGCTTTTAAATATTGATGAACAACTTTCTTGCAGTAAGGCGTAGCCTATTCCCAAAAAAATTTTTTTTCAATACATCATTACGGTCAGCTGATCAAAATGGGTATGTAGGTACTTTTTTTTTCAGGAATTGATAATTACTTGATAATATTAACGAATTCGCCCAATTTTTTGTCATTACATAGGTAATCCAATAATCTGATAGTATCTGATATTTTTTCTAGACAATGTAAGTAATAATACGTGTAGATTGATGAATAAAAGGCTAAACGGAAATAATTCAAATATAATAGGGAGACCTATCGAATGTTCTTTCTAGCAACAGTTGCATTAACAATTCACTAAAAACAACAATCATTAATTTCGCCACAAGGGTGAAATTTCACTATAAAGAGGGGGTGATACACTAACCCCCTCTATCCCCTTATCTACCCCGTCATCTTGTTCCGATCCCCACAAAATGATATCATGTTATTTCTATTAATGACTTATTTCCCTTGTTCCAACATACCCCTCGATCCCTTATCGCGTTTCGGCGATCGCATTCGCCCTTTAGTAAATTATTTCAGTTATTTTTTTATTGCGAGTTCTCTTTATCAAGATAAGACATGGATTGACAGTTTTTATTAGCGGCCTATTGTTTGATTAAGCTGGGGAAATTGATAATCGCTGTGTGTAATTTGTTTTATTGATTTATAATCGTTTTTGGGGAAAACATGCTAGTGCATCAAGTCTTCGGGATTTAAATTTTCCGTGTCCTATTTAAAAACCAAGTAAGATACAGCTGTATGTCATAAAGCCCAGCAATGGGACTACATATGGCATACGGACTGACAGTAACCAATAACAGACCTAGTAAGAAACTAAAGCCACTGATAAGAAAATATCAGTCACACGATTCTAACTCTTGTCGCAATAAAAAATATCCCATGAGTTTCGTTTCCCAGTGATTTATAAACAATCACTCATACCCACATAGACCGATTAAAAAAAAACAAAAAAAAATGGCTTCACATTACACCAACAACCTCGGAGACTTTAATTAACGACACGCACTTAAACAGAACAAGATAACTAATTTAAATATAAAATAAATATATCACACCTTCCTCATACTAAATTACAGACAGCCACATTTTTATTGATTTCATTTGTCATTCGTATTTATCCAATTAAAGGTAAAAGCTCGTCCCACCCACATCAGGAAAACAGAAAAACCATAGGGCAGCGAGATGATAGAGAGGGCAGTGTCAAAATTTTTCATACAAACCAGGCGTGTCAGTAAGTGTCACCGTTTACTCATAGAAACTGACGGCCCGTGATAGTTCCGAATATGGATATGGCAGCTGAAACTGGTCAGGTCCCTAATTGCTAAGAGCATTTTTTGTCTCGCACTGGCCTTTTTATTAAGCCTCCGCTATCCTTCTGTTTGTCACCGGGCTGTATCTCATGAACCGTATTAGGTAGACTCTTGAAATTTTCAGAGTGTGTATTTCAATTTTCGCTGTAACCATAAATAATAAAAAATACATTCAAGTACCAAATAAACGTATTTTTTTCGTTTTATGGTACGGAGCCTGTTGTGTGTGGACTAGCAATTGGCTGGATTTAATATATTTACAATTGCTTGTTTTTTATTTGTTAGTATTTCTTGTGCGTGTGGCAATTGCAAATAAACATTTTTCTTTCTTTCATTCGCTTCGTTCCATGCTCTGTGGTACAAAAAAAATCATTCAATTTAAACTTATTACATTAATCTACGCCTACGATTTAAATCGAGCAATCAAATTAAAAATGGTGTGAATGCGCTTTCAATTACGAGAGTGCATCCATTTCATGACTAACTGCTTTGTGATTGGTCGGAATTGTTTTTTGATGTTGCCGCCGCTCAAAAGGGGCAATGGGGCAATATAGTGTGTTTTCTGTTTGTAACGGAAATCTGTGAGTGTTTTTTTCAGCCGTCGGAAGTTTCTTTAAAGTGTTCCGGAATGATGTTTGACGTCAATGGGTTTCGTTGTTTCCTGCCGATTTATTTTGAATGAGTTTAATGCGTAATGGCAAGCGAAGTGTTAATGGTTGCTAAATATTATTTTAGGTTTTCTTTTCTAACACGCGTCACACAAAAGCTACATGCTTTTGTGTGACGCGTGTTAGAAAAGAAAACTTGCAAAATACGTTCGTTTATTTCGATCATGGAAAATTTAATAACACTATGACCAACTCGGAAATCGAACCTAGGGCCATGTTCAGCAGTTAGCGTTTGAGAACATAAGACCCACGCGGCAATTGCAATGACAATATTACTAGGGCGGATCGAAAAGTATTCGGCCTGATACAGATCCAGTCCATTGTTAAAAACAAAACTTCTCACAATATTTAGTTCAGTTTACTATGGAGTCTTAAAACAATCATGATTCTGCTCTAAGGGCCGAAACACATAACTGCGTTGCGACGCCGCGCCGCACCGTAACGCGTCGCGCACAGTACACCACACACCAAAAACACACTTCAAAACTCTGCTTTGCGGCAGGCGGTGTCGCCGATTTCGGCATTAAGGCGACGCAACGCGGTTATGTGTTTCGGCCCTAAGAGGGAGACGGAGCTATGCATTGCGAATAGCACTATCCCTTTTATATCAACGGAATTGGATGGCATTCGTACGTCATAGTAGGGCTGCAGTACAAATTAACTGTGCAAATTGTGAAACGTGTGCTATAATTATTTGTCAAGCAATCCGACGCGACTACCGCAAATATAGCTAAATTGTTGAGTCCAAGGATAGTTTTCGCTTTGCTGGTGAGATGGCAGTAGGTAGTGTATTAAACTTGCTAGTGATTACTTAGAAAATTAAAGATATAATTATTTTTTATACGTTTTATTATCTTGGTCAGGCCGAATGCTTTTCAAACCACCCTCGGTATCTTTATTAGATAGGTACTTAGTTGTATACCTACAAAAATATAGGTAAGTGGGATATACAAAATCCCCTTAGACTTAAATCCCAAATTAGATTCAGATACCATTACATTCTTTATCGAATCTCCTTTAAGTGTCTCCAGAGAAATTATGAAAATTTAGGGCAATCTTGAAGCCCTATTTATTATGAGCACAGTCGACGACAGGCCTAGAAAAGTACGCCGTGACGAGACCTGTTCCACTTCAGAGCCTTTGGAGACAAACACAAAGAAATGTAGGACAATGTGCACATGTAGGTTGGAATGAATGGATTATATCTTAGGAGCTGGTGCTCTAGACAGAACTAGTTGAGTTTCTGAAGGACAGGTGTGTTAGTTGAGTAACGTTTCGACTGTATGTAATAGTTTGGAGTGTGCGTCAGTTGTATTCACTTATGACATTTTGAAACTTCATGTGTTTGGAGAGAAAAGTGGCCGGAAAGGGCCAGGGGTTCTTTGGGAGTCTTAAGTTTACTGTGATTAGAATCCCATGTATAATAATTCTGTTAGTTGTTAACAGGCATAATCACCAAGCACCCGCCCTTTGAGAATATCTAGGTCGGTATGACAAGTATATTAATCCAAACTTTTTAATAACTAAGGTCTCCGACAGCCGCGATGCAACAATGCGACAGCGCTATTAAGTAGTTCTAACTTCACAACCTGTGGATGGTTACATTTTAACTTCTTTTCTCTAAAATATAGTCACCATCTACCTGTCTGTTTCTCCGCTTATTCTTCTAAACCACGCAACTGATTTTGATTCGGTTTTCAATAATAAAAATGGCGATAAACGAGAAAGGTTTGTGTATACAAGGTAAAGACGACGATACGACAATAAATGAAAACACTGGCATAGTTCCGCCTGCTTACGACACCCACGGGAAGAGATAGGATGGCGCTATTCTTTTACGTCCGACACCATTAGAACATGATTAAGCTATTCAAGGAAAATATGTCTGTATCAGATCAATACAAGTTTCCATACATGTATAATAAAGGATTAAAAGATAACTAGTAAGGTCACAATTGCCCTCGAGCGAGATAAGAGCCGTTTGGATTGAGTCTGTAATACTTAATTTAGAGAGCACACTTTGTGTTCTTGATGTCGCGTCTGATACATACTGTGAGGAAGCTTGGAAAGCTTTTCAAGAGATAAATAATAGAATACTCTTTATTATGTACACCATATAAGTTACAGAAAAGATAGATGAAGAAAAACATTACATAGGGTAACACAATGGGCGGCCTTATCGCTGAAAGCGATCTTCTCAAGACAACATTTGGATGGATTTTAAAGGGAGAAGGAAAGACAGTGCTGTAGGTAGTCTTAGGTGTACTAAATTTATAATAGAAAAATAAAATAATAATTATGAAACAAAAGCAGAGATCCCAAGTAAGGACGACTAAGGAGAGAGATAGTGATTTTTCACCATAGTTTTAAAAGTAGACAGACAGATTGGGCACGCCTTAGCGACACGGGCAAGGCATTCCATAACCGCACAGCTTGAATCGTCACAGATTCGTCGTAGAAGATGATGGAACGCATCGGCATCACTATTCTCAAGGTTTCAGTTGAATAGGAACGGTAATAAACAGGCAGGTTAGTCCGGGGATGGGGGACATACCGAATTTCTCCGTGCTTCGGAAAGCACGCTGAGCTGATGGTCCCGGCTGTTATTTGGAAGATCTTTGAAAGATGTAACGTAGGTAGTCAGACTCAGAACCCATGTAATCTGACAGACTAGTCTTGCCAAGGGGTAGCGTGTTACCCAGTTACTGGGTAATGCAGGTCCATCCTCCATCCCATAAAATACTTTTACTCTGCTTCATCAGGTAAGACTGGAATTATACCCTAACATAGTTATAAAAGGCTAGGCAGACAGGCAAGTTGTTTCTAGATTAACCTTCTGAACGCCAAAGAATAAACGCATCGGCGTGCCTCTGACGCCATGCCACAAATTCGCCGTACTTTTTGTCACTTATTGTAACGTTTGGCGTACAGGGAACGCGCTTGCTTGGCATGTATACGTGACTATGACGTTCAAAAGGTTACCAGTATCAAAACGAAGTCCAAACGCAAAACCTTTATGGCCGCTACACCTTTTTGTTTTAAGCTAATTTGAAATTTAACTATAAATTACGATGGCAAACTTTCTCGACCGTGTGTCACTATTACAGGGGCGGACATAATTACTAGCTCCTCTTTGATATTGTTATTCATTATATAACGTCAAACACAAAGGGCATGAACTAATTCAACTGTTTTACTCCGTTGGGAGTTGGAATTGACTAAAAAGTGGTTGTTTTATAATAAAATTGATAGTAATTATTTTAATTCAGACCCACAACCACCACCTACTTAATGAATGTATTATGATGAGTTTAATTTTAGTTGGAGTTTTCTTTATCTTAGAGAAACCGAAGGTTAGCCTCCTATATTAACAGTATCAAAACGTCGACCAAACGCAATAACTTTATACCATTCAACCTTCTTGTTTTAATTTAATTCGTAACCTAGTCAAATATCACTGACTATAAATTACGTTGGCAAACTTTCTCGACCGTGTGTCACTATTACAGGGGCGGACATAATTACTAGGTCCTCTTTGATATTGTTATTCATTATCTAACGTCAAACACAAAGGCATGAACTAATTCAACTGTTTTACTCCGTTTGGAGTTGGAATGGAGTCAAAAGTGGTTGTTTTATATCTAGTGAATGGTTTTTGATGAGTTTCTCTATCTAAGGAAAAATTAACACCGAATGAGATACAGATTACCATACCAGATTAATATATCAACATTCTTGTAGCAGCTTTCTCGAGTTAACATACTATTATACCTATATTTCCCCAAATAGCTCGATTTTCTGAATGCCCCTTTTTCTAGATGCTCAGTTTCCTACGCCTCCACCAGGTCATCGTAATAAGATGGACTATATTATATGATATACTTGGTGCATATCAATTGTTTACCCCATTTTGATGTTAGAATAGTCAGTCGTCTCTCACTCAGTCAAACGTCAAATTATTATATACTAGCACTTCGCCCGCGACTTCGTGCGCGCGGATTTAGTAGGTCTTATTTCTGGAAATAAAAATAGCCTTTGTTACTCGGTGAAGATGTAGCTTTCTAATACTGAAATAATTTTTAAAATCGGTCGAGTAGTTTTTGAGTTAAATCGTAACAAACAAATATTTCTTCTTTATAATATTATTAGATAAGTTTAGACTAGCTTTTGCCATGTATCGTATGTTCTATTCAAGGACAAGGACATGGTCTACCCGAGTGCCAAAATTCATTCGATTCCGTCAATCCGCCTATCAAAACGTGAAGAGGTAATAAAAAACAGACAAATAAAGTTACTTTCACATTTGAAATATTAGTATAGATGTCAAGCAAAACTCCTGCTATTATTAGCAATAAGTTCTGAGCTAACAATCCAACACTTTCGCTCTAAGAGGGCACTTAACTCTACCTTCTCAAATACTCGCATTATTTACTCACAATTATGTTCCAACATCTCAGCTCGCGTCATATTTTAAGTGCTGGCAACTTGGCAGCAAAACGCCGTTAAAAACCCCAGCTAGGCTGGCAACCCCCAGGCATAAAGAGCCGATTGCCACGTGAAAACGTATGGCAACATCAACTTGAATATTTTATAATGTGCTTTTTACACTCCGGGACACATTTAACGACACAGTTGAACAGTATCGAAATATTTCGATCGGATAAAACCTTTCGGGCGTATTTTGTTTTGTGTTGCGTATTTATTTTTGATGTTAAATTTTTGTATTCAGTTTAAATTTTTTGGTAGTTTTTTTTTTTTTGTTAAATTGGTAATTTACTGAAAAAAACAGCTGCGATAATTAAGTTTCGTTAGTTTTTATTAAAAGTAAACTTAGCTGTTTCGGATCAGTGTTTCAAGTTTTAATGTTGTTTTAACGTTTTATTATACTTCATTAACTAATGTTCATCTTATGAGCACTAAAACTTAATTATCATGAAGAGCAGAAGTCTTTGAAACAACGAAGCAGTTTTTAGGGTCATCCTGGCGTTAACCTTTGCATTTTCCCAGAGGGCCTTAAAAGTGACATTCTCATTATTTTATTCTTAAATGTATTGAAGAACGTTAGATAAATATTGCGTAGTCATTCTCATATATTATGAACTTTCTGCAATCCTTATCGCTAATACTATCACTTTGTCTATATCCCAAGGGTAATATAAACCAAAACGCACCATCCAAAACATCCTTCAAAAAAAGCTTCCAGTCCATTTTATGACAGCTACAAAACCCTTAGAACATTCATAACATCCTCAAACACGACAATATCAACCCAGAAACATGTTTACACATCACTTCGGCCGCAAGTGTACCACTTTACGACCCGAGGCGAACATAGCGATAAGTCGTCGCGATGACGCGTTAGCTTCGGTAACCGATTACTCGATATCTCGATAGCGATAGCGATACCGCGTTAACATGTTTTTATTCGCATAACATTACAATGTTTTACTGATCTTATCTTGGCTGTCAATGCATGGAAAATGGTTATGTTTTTGAAGCGAGTTAGCGGCGATTTTGTGACGATTTAAGCCGGGTTCGAATGGTTAGTTGGTTTTTGTGCTATCGATATTTGGGGACGTTCGTGACCTCTGATTTTTGGGTTTATCCCTGTAACTATTGGATTATATCGGGAAATATTTCGAAGTTTATTTTTTTTTAAATACCTTGTAGGGATGGCGGGATGAGCTGGAGAATTCTGAAGAATAAACTCAAAAATATTGCGCTTTTAATAGTGACATGATACTTAGGTGTTTTCAGTTGATCCACCTGTCAAAATATTATAAACCAAAAAAAAAAATATTGTGACTTTACCCAAATATAACTTAATTCACTAAATATACTGGTTAGTTGGTTTTTGTGCTATCGATATTTGGGGACGTTCGTGACCTCTGATTTTTGGGTTTATCCCTGTAACTATTGGATTATATCGGGAAATATTTCGAAGTTTATTTTTTTTTAAATACCTTGTAGGGATGGCGGGATGAGCTGGAGAATTCTGAAGAATAAACTCAAAAATATTGCGCTTTTAATAGTGACATGATACTTAGGTGTTTTCAGTTGATCCACCTGTCAAAATATTATAAACCAAAAAAAAAAATATTGTGACTTTACCCAAATATAACTTAATTCACTAAATATACTAGATTACAATGTTGCATAAATTATATAATTTATGCAATTACGAATCACTGCCTCGTGCTGCCTTTTATACAGCCTCGATGGTTAATGGCTCTTTGTTCAATCGAACTGCCTGGATTCGCTCCGTCTTGGTGCTCCAAGGATCGGTAAACAGGGATATCATCAGAGATATAGATATGAATGACGACACGGTTGGCGCAGTGGTTGAGCAATTGGCTGCTGCGCTGCGTGTCGCGGGTTCGATTCCCGCACGGAACAAGTATTTGTATGGCCTACAGATAGTTGTTCCGGGTCTGGCTGTTTGTGTATGTGAGTTTCTATGTTTGTAAACGCACCGGCAGACGAGAAATTACTAGTGTGGGGCAACGTTAAAAAAAAATGTATATCAGATATTGCACTCTCAGACCCACCTCACAGTAGTAAAAGTACGAGTACCTATTAAATAAAATAGTAAGTAAATATTGTGAGCAGTAAACACTTGATATACTGAACTTTCTTATTCATACAAAGTTGAGAAACTTGTTCATGAAGTGGGATGCGTTTCGGAGGCCCGCCAAACAAAGCTGTTGTTTAAAGAACACAACTTTGGGAACCACATGTAGAATCAAAGTATGGCGGCACGAATAAGCGTGGTAGCTAATTCATGTGACTAGGGGTGAGGGGTGGGGGCGTCATTAATGCCACCACATGAAAAACTAAGAAGCGAAATTTGTAAGGCAACAAAAAGAACCGCAGCGCCATCTACGACGAACTAACATTTGAACATGTACTCCGAATATCAGCTATTGGGCAGTTGCCCACCAGACACGACAACCGTCTGGTAGGAGGTGCTAAAGCGGAGGTGTGTGGGACTTTAACCTCCATAGGGTACTGCACAGCCAAAAGCGAATTTCACAGACGTTATTTAGTTTCAATCGGTTTGTTCTATGGTCGACATCAGATAAATTTGCAATAATGGTCATTGTCACGTCAACGATCACCTACATGTATTGACAGTTTTAATTCGGAAAACAAAAATTAAGATATGAAACTGTCCTGCATCGACATTTACTAGTAATTTAAAACGATTCATAATTTATTGTCTAGGTACCTATGAAAATATTTTAAGGAAAGGGCAATGACCGTTATTGTAAATTTATCTGGCGTTGACCATAGGTCTGTAACAAGTTTTCTGTCAAATTCGAAGTTATGCCCCCGAAAAGTGCGTTAAGCTGTTGGTCCCACCAAATATGTTGCGATATATAAGCAACCATCTTTATTAAATAGACCTTAAATAAAAAGTTTGCGATGCAATCAAAATTGAACTTTGTGGACGTATGATTATGATAAAGAAATTGTTATTCCAAAATCTGATAATTCTCTTGAATTCCGAAATTAAATAATATAGAGAGTTTCCTCTCTATCCCTATTTGAGAGAATTTCGTATGAAGAAGCAACAAAACCTGGATTCCTGTGTATAACAATATATTTAGCAGAAAAGTTAGTATACAGCAATATGAATACGAGTCGGGCTAACATAGCACCGTTTAGTTTAACGTTCATCTGTATTTTATGACGACCGCCAGAGGAGGTAGATTTAGCTGTTGGATATAACAATAGCTTTTTAAATTCACTATGTTTTCCAAGTATGCTTGTAATGATAACATATCATCATACCAATATTTCCCATGGGTGGCTCGCTGTCCAATCACCAGCAGGCCCGGGTCGATGGCGCGTTGTGTTCTACGCGCGCCTCAAAGAGATGTAGGCATAGGGGACGGAGTCCAGGGCCAGAGCCTGCCAGGGTTGAGGAATTTGTTCGAAAGAGCGGCCCTGGAACGCAAAGGGCTTTAGAAGGAACATGGATGGGTTTTAGTCAGTAAGAGTCTGACACGCCCTTCCGCTCCACCCAGAGCGGATTTCCATCCTTAAAACAAAAAACAATCATATTTCCCATAAAGCTAAACGGTATGAATTCTCAGACACTAAACCTACTAGGTAGGTTAGTCACAAATTTTAAAACTAATTTGTTAAATAAAAATGAGAGCTTTCCTTTAGTTTACCATACTTCCCAGAATTCGATCCTTAGTAGCGTTTATAAAAATGCAGTTTTTGTTTTCATCAAAATCGGGCTCGAGACTCCTTTCGGTGTTTTTCGCCAAACCTCATAGTTCCGGATTTGGCCATTCACGCACACTTTAAAAATTTACCCTAGATAAGAAGCACCTTCTGGGCCCTAACCTTCTTTTCTGGAAATTTGTCACTGTGTGAACTTGGGTGGAATGAGCTTTAAGTGTCATTCGATCTTTATAGTATGGAATGACAGCCCACTACATGGTCACTTCACCTGGGATTTCAAGGTTTCTTTTCACAGTATTGCACAACAGTCGGCCTATTCTGTAAACATCTCACCGTGTAAACTTAGCTGGAGTGAGTGTATATTGTTTACTACTCATCAACATTTATCTATTTACCTATATATTTAACACCTCAAAAAACTGATTCACATCCGTCACTTCAACGTATGGTTCAGTTGAAAACCAGCGTCAGGCAGCTCCTAGTTGTCTGGCATTGGAACTGAACCTATTTGGCGCAGCCGCGGGTACACAATATAATAGTTATAAAATTAAGTTTCCATTTATTTGTACCAATATTGTGTGTATCTGTGTGTGCCCAATAAACTAGTTTTATTGCTTTCTTATTTATCTTTTCGATGTGATCACGTGAGATGTTTACAGAAGGTGCTTCAAATGTCAACCGAGTAAATACACAAAAAAAAAACATGCGGGGCTGTCTCTGGGGACTGCCGATAGAAGTAAAAACTAAGCGAAAGCTAATGCGTTCGGTGACGATGACGCGAGTTCCATGGTTTTTGTTCACCCAAAAAGGTCATATATACACAGTATACATATAGCTCACGGAAAGCGTTCAGTGACGATGACGCGAGTTCCATGATTTTTTTTCACTCAAAAGAACACATATATACACAGTATACATATAGCTCATGAAAAGCGTTCGGTGACGATGACGTGAGTTTCATGATTTTTGTTCACCCAAAAAGTACACATAAATATACAGTATACATATAGCTCATGAAAAGCGTTCGGTGACGATGACGTGAGTTCCATGATTTTTGTTCACCCAAAAAGTACACATAAATATACAGTATACATATAGCTCCTGGAAAGCGTACGGTGACGATGACGCGAGTTCCATGATTTTTGTTCACCCAAAAAGGTCATATATACACAGTATACATATAGCTCACGGAAAGCGTTCGGTGACGATGACGCGAGTTCCATGATTTTTTTTCACTCAAAAGAACACATAAATATACAGTATACATATAGCTCCTGGAAAGCGTACGGTGACGATGACGCGAGTTCCATGATTTTTGTTCACCCAATAAGTGTTCACCGCGCCTAAAGAAGTTTTCACTTTAAAAAGTTTGACAAAGACATGCTCAATAGAGTTCAAACAGCCAAACTTTTCAGGACATACCCAAATTGATACCAATAACCCGAATACGATTAAACACAAATGGTTCCGGGCGGGTACCCGTGCCAAACTGTTTAATCTTTAGCCCGGGACAGTTAGCGCCGTATCCCAGCCGTGACAATTATTGCCCGAAGTTGTTTTAAAATTACCCGATGTTGTTTTAAATTGCCTTAGAATGTTGGGCTATTTTATTGCTGTTTTGTATCAGTTTTTAAGTGGATGTTCGTGGCTGGTTTATGGGACTGGATTGGTTTTGATTTTAACTATATTTGGGGGTTTACTTTTACTAGGGGCTGCTGTGGCATGTCTCACAGACGAGTCCCAGCATTATTCTGAGCGATGGCCGTTTTGCGCGAATGTGACGCATCTTCCCAACTTGCATAACTTTTGTATTTTTTTTGGTGTTCGTCATGCTTGGCGCAAATAAACTCTTTTTCTTTCTTCTTTCTAGATAGTCTATTTCTTAATAGGTGGTTGGTAACAGAGTGAGTCTCTTCAAATGGCACATTCTATCTCTTTTACCCCGATTACTCGAGGACCGTTGGTACCGGCTGTCATTTGTAAATCATACAGTCGTTAATGATATACAAAAGCCAGTAAAATCGAACACCAGTCTTGCCAAGCGGTTCTGTATTACCCACTTACTGGTTTGTAGAAGGCAGATAGGCTGTGGCTCCACGTAAAATACTGATACTTAGCTGCATCCAATTGGACGGGAAGCCGAACCAAACATAGTTGGGAAAGAAGGCAAGATTGATGTCATGTAACCTCTTTTATACAATGTGTAACAGAATTAACGCAATACCTCTTAAGGGGTCATTGTATTCATCATTATGAACAACTTTTACAATAAAAAAAAACAACTGTTGGGTACATTTTGTCGAGTTATGCGCACAGAAATGTATGGGGGAGTTGATTTTCTTTTCGCGATTTCAGTGTTGATCCCATAGTAAAAGTTGTTCATAATGATGAGTACAATGACCCCTTAAGAGGTATTGCGTTTTTTCTGTCACACGTTGTATAACTCTTTCAGCATCCAGACCTGTTATGTATGTTTGCAAGCATGTAAATAAGTATCAAATATCTCAGATCGTACACATAGTTCTTCAAGGACTCTCGACTAAGGCTCCAAGTCTCAAGGCCCTCACTGTGTCCTCATGCTGTAAAACAGGTTCTCCATGGTCACTTAGTTGGTTTCTGAAATACGTTTCATGTGTATAATGTTTGGTTACGTTTGAAGTTGGTTTTGTACTGTTTTGCATAAATTGTTTTTGATAATTTAGTTGCTATGGGATTGAAAGGTGCTTAGGCATTTGAATATTAATTTCTCTTCCTCCTTATGTGCTCAACAAACTCATCATCTTCCTGCCTTACCAATATGTATTTAATTTTGAGATTGACACAACATGTCAAACGATATATATATATATTATTTATATTTCTGTAAGCCGGTTAATAGTCATCGGGTGATGGGGTCGACGAGTGAGTTCTGTATGGTGTTGGAAGAATAGCACCATCCCATCACTTCCCGTGGGTGTCTCACTGACTCACCAGAGAATGGGCAGCAGCATTCTCTGTGCATTGCAACAGCTACACAGCGGTCGACAACCCGCCTGCCAAGTGTGGCGATTATGGCAAATCCCCTTTAGGGGAGGCCTTTGTCCAGCGGTGGACGTCTCTCGGTCGATATGATGACGATGGTGGGGTCGAAAGGTTATGCGCCCGCTGCTGTACATAGGCTTTTCCGAAGTGCCGCCACATCGAGCAGATTTCCGCAGCCGACACCAGATCATTGGTCCAACTTATGCCTTCCATTCGACCATCTTTCTACGAGCAATTTGCCCTGCCCACTGCCACTTAAGTTTCTCTAGCCAAACCATCTCTCACCTTATCTATCCTTTGTTTATTTGACTATCCTTATCTAATAGTGAATTGGGGACGACTATCTAGCTTATGTTTTTAGAATGTAGTTTGACAAAACACAAAAGAGTACTAACGTCCTATATTTTTTTTAATATATTCAACTACAATTTTTGCACACCGTAAAACCATTTCGGCTTACAAGCCTACCCCTTTGGGAAATATAGGCGAATACATTTTTAACTAAAACTACACCCCACAGTAGAAATTAAAGCTTTTAACCAACATTAATACGTGGAACGTCAAATTCAACCCTCAAATGGCGCGCCCACAACGCACCATTACACAGGGGTCATTATGACCCCCGATTTATAGCTTCATTTTTAATGGTCAGACACACTCCAGCGCTTTCCTATTGTTCAAATCACTTGGAAGTATTGTTTACTAGTTTTTCAAGTCGGAAGTTGCTTCAGAGGTTTTGATTGGCTACTATTTGGGTAGTAATTTTCCTTTCTCCTTTGTTTGACCGGATTCTGTTTTAGTTTGACCACACTTAATTTTCTATTGCAAAGTCTTCTTTTTTATCTTTGTCCGTCAAATTTGATGATTAATTAACCCAGTTTACAAATGGTTCTCATGTTTCATCTCCGTGGAGCGTCATATTATTTTATTTTAGTAACCGAAAAAGTTAAAAAAGAGGTTTTGAGTGAAAGTAGAGGTCACCAGCCCTCCTACTTTGACGCATCAAAGTCATCATGATTCCGTTGTAAAAACTTCATAGTGATATTCGTTCTAAATAGCTCCGTCTGGGAGGAGGCTGGTAATGATTTCCTGCAGTCGCAATATTTATCCCAATTGTTCACATTATTTTTTCTATCTTAATTTTCTCAAAACCAATTTGTAAGTCACCTTTATGAATAAGTTTAACCCAAAACGCGGTTCTTCACCAGTGCTCCTGTCACAAGTTATCACAAGCTCAAGCCCATCACCATTTCATTATGTTTAACACAGAAACGCCTCAAATATTCTACTCCAGTATTAATCGTGTCTAAAATACCATTCAACAACTTAATTAATTCCTATTTTAATCAACAAAGTGGTTGAATTTCTGTTCGCTTCCATTACGTATTCTGTGTTAGGGTAAATGTGGGTAGATAATAAAACAATAATTGTATTAATTTTATCTGAAATTCCCGCGCGCCGTTTTCAGGGTTAAGTCTGGTTCGGTGTTTGAATTTTTGGTTTCAATATTTGGTATTTAATTTTAGGTTTGGAAGACTGGTGCTAAATTAGGATTGTTGGATCAGAGTGCCATTCTACTAAACTTTAAGCAACGTTCGCATTCGCAATATGTCACAAAAACCTAAATTTCCATACATTTTTGACTGATAGTGACTGAGATGCGAATACTGTTGGCTCTCTGTTTTAACTTAATATGCGGGCCCATGCGGGGATATAAGAAAAATAACAGGGTCTTCTGTTGCCAAATTAAAATGGAACTCGGCATGCCATATTTGCCGCATGCCGTACTGATAACTCACGATGGATCGCAACCATTAGGAAGCGGCGTTGCGGTAGATACAATAGAAGCTGGCTATATGAGCTGGACTCCTGCCGGAAAAGCTTAACCGCTTCTGATAACTCACTTTGGATCCCAAACATTAGGAAGCGGCGTTGCGGTAGATACAAAAGCAGATGGCTAGGCAAGCAGTTCTCCTGCCAGGAAAGCTTAACTGCCTCTGAATGCCGTAGGTTATTTTTTATGCCGGAAAAACGAACGATCTATATGGAATAGGTTCCAGGACCGAACATTACGAAAGAAGCTAGTTACTTAATAAAACCTCCACAAAGAAAAAATAATATCCGTTCATCTGGTCCAAATAGTTACTGAGGCACATTGACACAGCCCATCGCATTATTTTATATTCGTTAACGAAAAGACACCCCTAACATAAAAGTTTATAGATCATTGAACACTGAGGTGAGGTGAAATTTACGGTAAATAAAATATTACGTTTTGTACCTACAAGGGTGTTTTCATTAATAAGTGCTGGGGTGGCCATTGTTTCATAATCAGGTTGGTGCTACTGACAGCGGAGAGCGATGCCTTTTATGATAAAAATCGATTGTTTATTAGAAAAATTTAACAGTCGTTGCGTAGTCGGTAGCCAAGAAATCTGACACCAATCTTAACCAGGGGTATGGTGTTAGGCCAGATAGGCAATCGCTCCATGTAAAGTACTGGTATTTAGCAGCATCTGGCTAATTGAAAGCCGACCCCGAGGCAGATTGATTGCGGGCCTGCGGACGGACTGCGTTGGGTGGCTCGCTGTTCGATCACAACCACGCCCGGGTCGCGTTTTGTTCCACGTGCGCCTCAAAGAGACGTCAGCATAGAAGAAGGGTCAGAGCTTGCCAGGGTTGCTGAATTTGTTCGAAAGAGTCACCGCGGCCTTGGAACGCAACAAAATTGCGGCCTGGCTTTAGAAGGAACACGGATGGGTTTCCGTTCCATCCAGAGCGGAAAAAGTCATTTGGTGATTTCCCATTTAAAAAAAAAGGCAGATTGATTAGAGAAATCGTATATATAAAATTCTTCCGTTAATGAGTGACTGACTGACAGACAACGCACAGCCGAAACTACTGGCCGTATAAAGCTGAAATTTGGCATTTACGTTCTTTGAGGAGTGCAGGGGAGCACTAATAGAGGATGTCCCGAAATTCCTACGGGATTGGGGAAAACGGAAATCGCGGGCAAAAGCTGGTTTTAATCCCTGTGATGGTTCCATGTCTTCGAATTTTTGGCCCTCGGAAATGCTCATGTAATATTAGATGAAATATCGCCAATCTTATTAAGGCAATGCGCAGACGAACTGACGCTACCGTTCTACCTCCTTCTGAACCAATCATTTGAAGAAGGTGCCTTCCCCGATCTATTGAAAAAGTCATTAATTAAACCGATCCACAAGAAAAATTCAAAATCAGATCCAAACAATTACCGCCCAATAGCTCTCTTACCTGCAGCCTCAAAGATCTTTGAAAAAGCCATGTGTGACCGAATTTACAAATACTGCGAAAAATATAAAATATTTGATGAATGCCAAAATGGTTTTCGCAAAAACCGCTCAACAACTTTGGCAGTTTACAAATTTATTCAAGAAGCACTAAATATAATTAATAAAAAACAATATGCAGTAGGCATATTACTAGATATGACTAAAGCCTACGACAAAGTCCAATTTAATATTTTGCTTGCCAAATTGTATGGAATAGGCATTCGTGGAAAAGCTCATGATTGGCTTATATCTTACCTAAAGAACAGAGAGCAAACAGTGGAAATTAAATTTATTAATCAACACACGAATGAAATAAAAAAAGTCCGATCTGATAGGAAATCAATTAGCGCCTCAATACCCCAAGGAAGTGTAATAGGATGTCTCTTATTTCTAATTTATATTAATGACTTACCTAAAATCATAGACGGACCATGTGTATTATTCGCGGATGACATTTCTCTATTAGTTTCATGTCAAAACAACTTAAACCTAAACGAAGAACTAAAATCAATACTTAACAAAATCATAACTTGGATGAATGCGCACAACCTCGAAGTAAACTTCTCTAAAACTAAACTAATAACCTTTTATCCCCATCAAAAAACACCTTTAAATATAGATTTTACTTTTGAAAACTCAAAAATAGATATTGTTAAGGATTTTACCTTACTTGGATTGGATTTGGATACACATGTAAATTGGAAATCCCACATACAAAAACTTAGATCGAAAATTTCAAGATTTTCAATTTGTGAAATAAAAAAAAACTACCAATCTACAAACAGCGCTCACCACCTACTATGCGTATGCTTTTGCATGGCTAAGCTACGGAGTTACCCTTTGTGGAAATAGCACAGATGCACCTACACTATTTACTCTTCAAAAAAAAAATTAGTTAGAATCCTCGTAAACATCGATCAAACTGACAGCTGCAAACCTCATTTCCAAAATTATAATATTTTAACACTCCCCAGTATATACATATTAGAAACCTGTAAATTTGTTCGTAAATATCAGGAGTTTTATACAAAACGCGAGGACATACAATCACGTTACACACTCCGACACAAACCAAGATTAAACATCCCAAGTTCTCGACTAAAAATACATTCAACAAGTCCGTATGTGATGTCCATAAAAATATATAACAAACTACCTGAACTAATAAAAAAAGGAGATAAAATAAACATATTTATAAAAAAATTGAAACAATATTTAATTGAAAAATGCTATTATAGTATTAAGGAATATTTAAATGATAAAATATAAGGTATGAAGAGTTGTTGGATCTATTTTAAATATCAGTTTAGCTATTTAAAACTTCCTCTCTTCTACATATATTTGTTTTTTGCTGTGCCCAACAGGCTCCATAATGATCACAATCTCTTTTTTAAATTTACCACCTAAGTACACATTGTGGAATGCAAATAAAGTATTGAGTATTGAGTAGGTACGTCATAAATTGCAACTTGTAACTTACCTGTCTTCATAAACGCTAACATTGCGACCACAGCCTAATATTCAGTGTTTAATGTTGTAAAGACTACATTAAACCGTGGTTCCACCAACTCTGGCTTAGGCTTGCCACCGAATACATTAACTTTATTTTTGTTAAAAAACTTTCGTGGATTACGTTTTGTTTTGACGTTAATTCGGATGTTGCCATGTTGGGGTGTATTTATTTAATTAGATCACAGTTTTGCTTCATTAGCGTCGTCTTTTTTATGTTGATGAATCTTTGCTAATGGCTAGGGTCCTGGATTTTGCTCTACATATAACGTTAATCACCAGACTCACCAGAGAAGGGCAGCAGCAGTCTCTGTACAATGCAACAGCTACACTGCGATCGCCAACCCGCCTGCCAAGCGTGGCAATTATGGCTAACCCAGGGGGGGTTAGCTATAATTGATAGCATAATTGGAAGGAGGCCTATAATAATAATAAATTCATGTTATTTCAGACATTGTCCATACACATAAAAAATAAAAGTCAATAAAAACGAATCACATTAAATTAATCAACAATAAATTAAATTTACGTACCTATATACATTATAATTACATAAACAATGTCACAATTAAATTAAATATGTAAATTAAAATTTTACACAAACAATTTATAACAAAATTAAACACAATACAGAACATAAAATCATGTCACAAAATACGAGGAGAGGCGCTAACATGAAGCTGCATCCACCTCTTACCTATGTCCAGCAGTGGACGTCTTTCGGCTGATATGATGATGATGACTAGGAATTATAATATTCCGCCAGTTTATGTCAGTCCACAATTTCTCTGAATGATTTCGAGACTATCAAATTTTGATACGAAAAAAATTATTCCAAATGTTCAGTTGACAATTTATCGAGAGTTTACAATCTATCAAGTTATTTTATAATCTTACGAAGTTTGCCATTTTCCGATGACAAATATAAAGACAATGATTACCCCAGAATGGAACAATAACCACCAGATATTTTCTTATTTAACAAGCAAAGCCGTACAAAAAGGCCAGTATATGTAGAAATTGCGTATTAAGAAATACAATTAAGCCGGGCTCATTGTTTTTAATGTTAATTGGAACTTAGGTTTAATACTAATGAAATTCTCTTAGGTCTAGAATACAGAATGTATTGAATTTTAAGGAGGGAGTATTTTCAGGGGATGTGACACCTTATTAAGGTTAGGGTGATTTGTTTTTATTTGTTCGTGTTTTAATTTTCTGGAGCAATAACTGGGATTGTATGTAGTGGTTTTTGTATTGGGAACTTTGATACGTACCTATTATACTCGGTCACAAGGACTATTACCAGTGATCGGATAGTCGAGCGCTAGTATACATAAACTTCACTTTTATTCCCACGAAAGTATAATACTGACATGCTTTTCAGAATCCCGGATCCCGGAATCGTTCGAAATTCCTGAGATTGCTAAAAATGCCCGCATACAAAATATAGTTAGAACTCGTTGCGAGCTCTCAGTATATTTTTTATAGGTATTCCATTTGTATTGAATAAAATAAAGATACTAAATCAAAATAACCACTGCTATAATTTCATTAAGTTTCTTATAGTTCTTTTTACAAAATTCTTCAATCCCGGGAATCCGGGATTACTTATTTATTCAGAAAGAAACGTCCATATTATTCTTTCACGGGAAGAATTTCAGGTATATAAGCGTCCGATTATCCGATCACTGACTATTACGTTGAAGTTTTCATTCAGAAACTTGATGTTATGATTATTAAATTTTAATAAGTTAAGTGTTGAAGCGCAATTACACTGTTATAATATATAATAATATAATATATATCCTGGGACAACTCACTCACGGTCATCGGATCCCAAACTAGGCAGAGCCTGTACTATGGCAACCAGACAACTGATAAACATACTTATATATTTCTAAATACATACATGTTATAGACAAATTACACCCAGACACAGAACAAATGATCATGATCATCACACAAAGATTTGTCCTGGGTGGGAATCGAACCCACGACCTCCGGCTAAGCAGTCAGGGTCAGTACCTAATACAGCTTATGTTACATCAGAATAACACATATTTTTTTTTTTCAAGGCTTTGAAATCATCAAATGACTTTTTCCACTCTGTGTGGAGCGGAAGGGTGTGTCAGACTCTTACTGACAAAAAGCCATCCGTGTTCCTTCTAAAGCCCTTTGCGTTTCAGGGCCGCGGTGACTCTTTCGAACAAATTCCGCAACCCTGGCAGAGAATAACACATACTTAGGCTATTATTTAGAACGGGGAATAAAATCATAACCTTCCGTAGTTGATGTAAAAGTACTAATTTCACGCGGGCGGAGTCGTGCACAGCAGGTGGTTTAATTTTAGTCTAGGTAGTGAAAGATCAAACCATCATAGGTACCCTTTCATTCTTTTCACAAACCCAATACACACACAACATCAGTCTGTCTGACATATCGCTGAAATGGACCTTTTTAGTGCAGCCGTGAAACGCACATTTAGCATAGCATATCTATAAAACATAGATATGCTAAGAACTAAGTGTGCGACTTTTTTTTTCTATGTGCCGCGCGTGTTTCATGTAAGTGCTAAATAAATATTATGATTTCTTTTCTTTCTTTCAATACTCTTAACCATTCACAAAATTACCAGTTATTACTTAAAACATTCAAGTGATAGTAATAAAATGATTCTCAGCCCCTAACTCAAAAGTTTGCGTTAGTCTCACGTTAGTTATTCAGTATTCTGAGACGTTATACATTTGTCATAAAAGATCTGAGAGCGAAGCGTTGAGATGGGCGTGGTGTCGTGTGGGGCTATGAAAGCAGCGGTGGAGTAGAAGCGGGTTGTAGCGGAGTATATTGATTAAGTTTTGAAGAGCTAAACCTGTTAGTAGGACTTTCGTCAACATTGGAAACATGGTGCGTGCCGGGTCGACCATTTGTAAAATATCGGGACTCGTACTTACAAAACACGTTAAGCTATTGGTCTCGGCTGTGATTTGAAGATCTTTGGGTCAGAAGCCAGAAAATCTGACACCAGTATTGCCAAGGGGTATCGTATTATCCAGTTACTGGGTTACGGAACTCAGGCAGACAATCGTTAATGTAAAATACGGGTATTCAGAGCCCGAAACCTTTTTTAGGTTTTACAATATTTTGTAGGTTCTACAATGTGGGAATGAATCTTTCAGTCCATAGAGCTCATCACTCAATAACTGCAACAATCGCGCTTTTCATTATGCCATAGATCAGCGTTTCCATCAAAATAAAATAAAGGGTCGCAATATTCCCGCCATGTTTTAAAAATATCACTTAATAGGCGATACCGAAATATTGGAAAAACATTTTAATAGTAATATAAACATACTTCTAATAACAATAAATGTGTGTGTATTATTTTACTTGATGAAATCAGCGGGGAAGGAGGTATAAAAATATTGAGTGGGCACGAAGGGGCAGTGTGTAAATTACCTGGCCATGGCAGAACAAAGTTTGGGAAACACTGCTTTAGAGCAAAATTGAGAAATTCGTGCTAAAAAAAACCATCCGTGTTCCTTCCTTCGCGATACCAAAATATTGGAAAAACATTTTAAATATTAATACAAACATACTTCTAATAACAATAAATGTGTATTATTTTACTTGATGTAACCAGCGGGGGAGAAGTGTTGAGTGGATCACGAAGGGGCAGTGTGTATATTACCGGGCCATAGCAGAACAAAGTTTGAGACACACTTCTATATATAGAGCAAAGTTGAGAAATTCGTGGCTGGAATTCTAATTACGTGCTTCGATTATGTTATTATCGAAGTATGGTAAATACCCCATGACAATACTCCTCACGTCCCATAGCAACAGCTAAACCCTACCATAAAACGAATTTAGGCTCCCAAACCAAAACTTCGGAGCCTTTCCAAAAACATAATGTAATGATTCCACGGCGCCGTTTATAGGGTAAGTTTCCTACGATAACAAATCGCTAAGAATTTGTCCCACTTCACTTTTATATTATACTTAAAACTTTTGAGCTCCTCAGAACAGGCATCTCGAGTATATTATCTTTTTACTGAACATGAAAAAAGGTTGTGGTACCTACGAGTACTCAACTCGTCATTCCATAAAAAATATTATTTTAAGAAAGATTCTGAACTTTTTTGTGGATAAATGTAAAGCTGCTTTGGAATTGTTGGCGAGATTAAAGTCCCAATTTGAAAAATTACCTTTTTCAAATTGGGTCTTAAAGATAAGAAATTATGCTTTTCATCTTGTGTATAAATAAGTGGTTTTGACTAAAAAAGAGCTCAAGCATTGTCAAAATGATTTGGTGGTCAGGGCAGATATGAGAGGAGTTGAATGCCTGCTTAAGCAACTAGAAGTAATTATAATTTAAACTACATATATCTGATTAATATATCGAACCGTTACTTCTCCTTTTTTTGAAGTCGGATATTAGGTCGGTTCTCTTAATCAGTAAGATTATTAAATATCATCTTTATTAGTTTATTATTTTAGCATATATATATGTATTTCATTAGTATAATATTCTTTCCGAAACAAAATTCTATTTTAAATTTTATTTTTATTTGTTGTAAACCTACCACAGTGTAGTCTTTTTAACCCAAAGGTTGACTGGTAGAGAATGCCTTGATGCGTTAAGTCCGCCCATGTACTCGTACCACTATTGTAGATTAAGTTTAAATAAATAAATAAAAATATATCTCGTACATACTTACATAACAAACACACACAACACACACATCCTATCACACATGAGTCTACATCTTAGTAAATAGGTACTTAACTTTGAGTGATCCTTTTTTATTTTTTTTATTAATATGCTGTGCTCGTCATACAACTTCTGCTAAATGTTCAAACTGTATGCGAGAATGCCGGTACCCTAAACACTAGTTTAATCTTATACTGGGAACTGGACTTCAACGAAAACATCTGCAAACTGCATAGTTGTAGATTAGTGTTTTATACAACCTATGAAAAATAAACTATTTTATTTATTACTTTTTATTATAAACTAGGAGTTTATGATATTTTTTTTATTATAAACTTCATTTATAATTTTTTATTTTTTTATTATAAACTTCTTTTTTTTTTAATTTATCGAACCAAAAATGTACTGGTGGAACACTACCTGTCAATGTGTCCATGGTTGTATTATTTTTGTATTATGTGTTTTGTATGGTAGGTATATGTAAGCTGTGGTTGTGTGGGTAATGTCTCTTTACCTACGTACGAAGTTGTTGCTTTAACTCATTGGCTTGAACAGCTATTTAGCCTTACCTCAATCTAGCCTTAGTATCATTTAGCCGATTTAGATTATACTTAATAAATAATAATAATAATAATAAAAACGTTTATTTATCTCCACAAATTACATTCTTATGTTAGAATTATAGGTTGACAGGTAGGTTAGCAGAAAATTGTAATTTGTGGGAGATCTGGAGTCTAAACTAAGCCTGGGCCTGTATTTTAGAGCTCCAGGTCCAGGCCCCCCATTACATCAAATTCAAATTCAAATTCAAAAGTCATTTATTCAAATTAGGCTGAGTGCCAGCACTTTTTGAACGTCAAAGTTCTACATAAAGACAGTCCCCCAAAACGCCCGCCCGTCACCACTTCCTAGTGTTTTAGCTGGGAAGAAGAAGTGGCGCAACAAACTCCCCAGCAACACATCTGTCTGTTGAGTTATAAGAACTATCACTTATACAAAGATATCATCAGTTATTGTCAACGTGAACATAATGAGAATTGGTGACGGTGTTTGTATGTATGTATGTGTTTATACTTAGGTTTTGCTTGAATATTTATATTGTTAGTTAGACCTCGTGCGAAATCCACGAGAGCCTACTGCCGACAAAATGCTTTGCAGTATGGCAGATGTTATTTTAAGTTTAATATTTGTAACGCCATTTATAAAATAAAAAAAAGATTATAATCAATCGACACTAACCAATGTGGAGCCAACTTAACTACCTTTACCGTTGGAAGTCGTACTTTATTTATTTTATTTAACTACTATCTTTTGCCCGCGACTTCGTACGCGCATATCCTGTTTTTTTTTTCTTATCCCGTATAGCCTATATTCCTCGTGAATGTGGCTATCATTTACAAAAATAATTTCCAAATCCGACTGTTAGTTCCAGAGATTAGCCGGTTCAAACAAACAGACTCTTCAGCTTTATTATATTAGTATAGATTTTAGATATTTTAGTATATTAAGTATATATCTAAGATTGAAACGAGTAAGGTATTCATCAGACTCCTGCCCTTATTCCATTTTTTTGGGACCGTATCAGTACGTCTTCTTTTTCCATAAATCACCATTCGCGGTCATCTCAAAAGTCACTTCCTTCGTCGTCATGTCTATTTTCACACCATCCACTGTTTCTGTTCGGTCGTTCGTGTGTACCTTTATAAATAATCATCCACGCTCAAACACAAAAAGTACTGATGCTGTCCGCAGACCACACTGAAATCAAAGGAGAAACTACGACCGCCGCCAGGGTTTGCAAAGGATTAGTGGATGCAAGTTGTTAGCAGATACTGCCAGTACTGCCCATCCTCTAAACGTCATCCCTTGGTGTTACACGACAAAGACAGGAGAGGGGTGGCTTAACATTGTCGGAAACACAGGGTATGGAATCCAAGCACGGGCAACGATTAATGTTTGTGCCTTCGCAGTGTGCGCTGAGCGCAATCGGCTGTCACAGTCAGAAATGAGGCTTTAAAGTTGAGATAAATATTTTTTAGTTTTGACATAAGTCAAATTTAAATTTTATAGATATTTTTGTATAAACCCCACCACTAGAACCTAATGCACCGCTGGTGCTCCAAAGGGAATAACTTTTTATTTTCCGTGTTACTTCTAAAGCCCTTTGTGTTCCAGGGCCGCGGTGACTCTTTCGAACAAATTCCGCAACCCACGGACAGGCTTGGCTTGTATAGAAAGTAATGACAACTTTAGCAATGACCGTTGTAACGTCTCCGTACTCTATGGTCGGTAACTACACGAAACACCGCAGTATCGGCTTTGTTACGTGAAAACACAATTGCTACCAGATTTCCAACAGCGAACAATACAGATTTACTAATTAAGTGGCTCGAGGCTTCATGTATTTACGTTTGTGCCTTAGTTGTTTGTGTAAGTTGATTGCTTCAATATTGGAACTGATAGATCTTTGGGGTACACTAACACTGGTATCTGGTATAATCCGATCTAATGATATCTACGGTAATTAGATTTTCAAGAGGCAAGCTTCTATCGCACACCTGCAGACATTTGAATATAGTGAATAAACTTTATTTCCCACCAAAAATTGTGACAAAACTCTATACATGCCTACGCGTTATGCTCCTTAATTGGGGATATTAGTCTTTGTCTGGAAGATAAGCCTTTGATTTTATACGATATGTGGTTATACTATAGGTAGCTTCTTTAAAACCCGTTATTTTCAATGTAAAAGTTGCTTAAATGTTTCGAATTTATCAAATAAAATGGCGTCAGCACCATTTGTTATTCTGGCAACTTAATAGTTTCACCACCGGCACCAACCCAATTCAGAATCCAGTTATAGAACCAAAAGCGCAACGGTATTTCCAAAAAATCCTAAACTGTAACAGCGTTTGCGTGTCAATCGCCATTTAAAAGCGTTAGAGCTTTACATAAATAACGTGCGGCCCCGGCGGAGGTCGCCGTCCGACTGAGCGTGATTTGTTTGTTTTGACTAGTAGCGCCATCTTGCGTGATCTACGGGCTTTTAGCGACATTACGTTAGTGCGTGCTGAATGACGGATAGCGCTGCCTGACGCTGAGTGTAAATCGAGGGGTCGGGAATGAGTTAATTAAATTAAAAAGGGTATAGATTTATACTTGGAAAGTTTGGATTAGATTTTATGGCTGTCGTGTTCGAGTTTGAATTAAATGAGATGTGATTTTAAATTCTAAAGTGGCTGCTATCATTTGCGAACGCCAAACGAAGCTATAATTAGAAGTGATATTTATTTGAGGTAGACTTTAGGAACCACTGCAAATGAATATCCTGATCATTCTGCATGGAAATTGTTATGTTTAAGCAACAAGTTTAATACCAGCTCTACGAATAATTAAAAACTTTCTTAGATATAATAAGGCTACTAAGTAATAAAATTATACAAAATAGAAAACAATAAATTTAATGAAACTAATTCTATGATTGTAAATATAAATTCACTCCAATAAAATAATTGTTTAGATCTTTTAAATCAGATAGAGAAAACAATTTACTGCATCACTGTACAATAACGTCATCAGTTGGAGCACGGGACCCTAACTCCCCACCCGAAGTCCCCGTGCTTCACCCAGGTGCGGAACCTAGGGGAAGCACGGGTCCGGACTTCCACAACCCCTTATTTTTACCAACTCAAACAAAACTGCTTTACACCCAATTTGCATCCCGTTTGTCAAACGATATACTTGCACATCCTAAAGAACTCCTCAAGAGACAATCCTCTACGAAATACCAAAGAGAAGAAATAGAGCAACAATTTGCTTACTTACAATCTAGCCCAGTTATTCATAGTGTAAATTGTAGTCGCTGTGACCTCCAAGCATCCTTGTGTCGTTATTACATCCGACACTCTCAGGGGAGGGCAGATTTCATTCTGTTTCTAATTTATCGTCGGAAGAGGCGACGGAATGATAATTTCATATTAGTATGGCGTTTCTATTGTTTTGCTGTTTTCTAGTTAATTACTTTGTTGCTAGGGGCGTTTTTGGGAAATGGATTTAGGCAAGTATCTTTGTCGTCTTTGTAAGAATTCCTGGTAGGCAAGTAACGAAACCGACGAAGGCTGGGCTTTGGTTTCCTCTAAGTCACTGACTCAAGAACTAAATACAGCAAGAGCCTATATCTTTTTTTTAAGGATGGGAAATCATCAAATGACTTCTTCCGCTCTGGGTGGAGCGGAAGGGCGTGTCAGACTCTTTCTGACTAAAACCCATCCGTGCTCCTTCTATAGCCCTTTGCGTTCCAGGGCAGTGACTGTTTCGAACAAATTCCGCAACCCTGGCAGAAGAGCCTGTAGCTACCACATTCATTTCTACAACGGCTCATACATTTCAAGACACGTAGAAAAAAAACAAAATAAAAACAGCTTTCCAAATAATGTGTACTTGCACACGCACTAATGTAATGTACACTCACTTATATCAAAAAGGCCAAAAGCCCAGTATTCAAAAAATATAGAAACGAGAAATTAAAAAGCACATCATTATCTATTGCTTGATGTCATGCAGCCAGTTCTATTACCAGAAATTTTGCTACCAACTATTTAAAAAACTATAACCAGAAAGGAACTAATTACTTAAGTAAATACCCACGCCAATTGCAAATAGGTTACTCGAGTAATCACACTTAAGAAAATCGATTCTACCCTACATTTGGCTGTTAAAAAATTCACGAAAACCCACTTCCAGCGTCCTTGAATTCACTTCGAGTAAACAACATATTAATTATTACACCTAATTTGCTATATGTACTAGTAATTTGGTTAATTGCGATATCTTGACTCTCAACTAGTTAGAATTTTAGAAGTTTGACCTATTTTTGTTTTGAGGGCCAATTTGTTGCTCCGTCCTACAATTTTAGTCTGGATTATTAATTTAATAGAAATGTTAATTAGTCCAACGCCGTTTGATGTGTTTTAATTAAAATTCTATGTGGATATTAGTTTTTATGTAGTTCTGAATGGGACTTGTTTTGAAAATGGAATGCAATGTGGTTTCAAAATGGCCGCTGTGACTGTTTATGGCGGGAATACTTGTATGATAAATGTTATATGAAACTAGCTTTTGCCCGAGGCTTCGCTCGCGTTAATATAGATACGCGTCCCAACTATCTCTGTACTAATATTAATCAAAATCGGTTCAGCTGTTAAGGCGTGTAACAAACAACCAAATAAACAAACAGACTTCTGCATTTATAATATTAGTTTAAGGATTGTCGGGCCAAATGGAGTAAGTGAAGATACCCTTTACAGGATATGCGTCACCTCCTTTCATGCCCTGCATGCAAATCCACCTGCGCGTTCCCTGATTTACACGAAGCCAATGACAACGCCATCTTGTTGGCTACTTACAAGTAAGACAACTCTGGGATTACTGGGACAAATTGAAAAGAGAAGAAGAAGTTATATGCAAACAACATATTTTCCTGAAGGATTTCCACAGTAAAAAAAAACTACTGAATTATAAACGTCAACTCAGCAGTTCCTCCATCCATAAAAACTTAATAATACATCTCAAACATAAAACACAAATAATAAAAACCTGCATACTTCAGTGTCCTTTACGACTTACCAATGGCTGCCAAGATCCGTGAACGAAGCCATATCTAGTTTCTTAAATATTCTTTGATTTAAAAATTCTCATTAAGTTTTTGATGTGCCTTTTATAACTCGGTCGATTTCCCTGTCACTTCACAGTTTCAACTTTACAAAAAGACCGACGATTATAAAAGTTACGAGCCGGCTTCAGTTAAATTTAATCTCAGTTGAACGAGTAAAAAGATTGGGTTAACTGCGGGCTACCCTAGTGTAGAGAAGTTTATTCTGGGTAACGGGCCTCTTTGTGAGCTCAAAAAAGAGGAAAACGAACTGGAGTGGATGCGGCCTTTAGCTAAAATTGTGGATGGGAAAAATGTTTGACGAAGTCAGTGTTGCCACGAATATATAGGGATGAGTCAACGTTCATAGATGTATGGAATTAGTAACAGCGCCGAGATTATGGTCGACGCCATACTATCTACATTTTTGAATATACTTAGTTAAAATAAAGACGTAACTGTCCTGAATCGAAATCTTTTTCTAGTAATGAAAAACGATTCATAATTTATTTTCTAGGTAACTACGAAGATATATTAAGGAAAGGGCAATGACCGTAATTGCAAATTTATCTGGCGTCGACCAGATCATTTGGGAATTTATTTATAAACTAGCTAGTCCGCGGGACAAATCTTTTGACTCGGATTAATATAGATTTTTGCAGAAACAAATAGCCTATACCTAACCGTCTCCAGGGTTGCATCTTTCTCTGTAACAGAGTTCATCAAAACCAGTTTAGCGCTTTAGGCATGAAAACAAAAAAAACTACGCATTTATAAAGTTGCTCAAGTTTTCAGAAAATCTCCAGAATTTTCTGAAAACTAACGTAATGAAGAAAATTAAATTTGTGATTTTAATGTCGAACTTGCTAATATTGTAACCCATTTATTTTCATAGAATCACAAATAATTCATCAAAAGATGTTTCTCAAGGCAATTTGTAAATTAGACTTAAAATCAGTTTTACATAGTCTTTAATAAAAATATATAGGAACCAGTGCGGGACCGCGCTGGCAGGACCCAATATGCTGCGTCCGGCATACCTACGACGCAGCTCTATGTGTCCCGGCTACATCACACCACGAAGTTACCTGTATTAAATGATATATTATTATATTATTATTTAATCAATTTAGCGCATCTTCAGCAGTTTTCCAAGCAATCCTATTACTACTTGACGAGCTGGCAAATATCATCGCTAGATGCGTCAACTCTTTATGTTATAACTTAGCAAGTTAAATGAGAACTTACCTTAGCATTGTCTGACTTTTTATGAAGTTATAAATTTTTTAGTGATGCGACACTGAGACTTTGTTGTTATATTAGATTTGGGTATGTGTGTGTGTGTTTGTGTGTCTCTTTATGAGAAAGTAAAAGTTATTGTTGAATACTATATTATATAATAAGTGAGACTATTATTATTTTATTTTAGTCCAACGGCAGCCCACTTCATCTATCCAGTGACTACTCACATTAATAAAAAAATATATATACAAATAATATATTATCGTGATGACGCATGACGTAGTTTGAAACATCCAGTAGCGAGCGCAGTCCAAGCCTTGCGTTCCAAGGACGGCGCGGAGTGGAACGGCGACATTGTTTTGATACGTAAACATTATTAACAGGGTGTTTCATCATTCTAATACATTATTTATTTGTACCTATCTTAATAAATTATTTAAAAAAAATCGCGCCTAGAGGTAGTTTATGTCGGGCAGGTATATTAAATGGGATGCCTTTGTAAGACCACTAAAATGTCACCGTGTATATCCGTGTCGTGTGGATTTGGGGTTGTACGATAAATAGGGATTTGCTCAAACTTAATTGAGCTTCTTAGCGAATGTAGATAAAATATCGAAAACTGACATATTCTCATTCTCTAAAATATCGAAAACTGACAGGTTCTCGACAAAGTGACATATTATAATTATAAGCGATAGTCGAATGTTTCAGATTGACTACGTTACATTTTGGTAGCACTTGTCAATCACACAATTTTTACTTTTAATAATAATATTAATCACCTCTACGTCTACCACATAACCGGGACCTCAGGGTCCCGAGATTGTCAAAGGCATACAAAAATGATAATAATAATTAAAAATTCTTTATTGTCAGGCAACTAAGGCTCAACGATAAAATACACAAATTAGACATACATACATATTAATCTTGCTTCCACAAAATATAACTTATAAACTAAGACACACGAAGTGACGGCGTCGAGTTACGCTGTCGTGGTGTCGCATAGCCTGCCGCGAAAACGTCGGTCCCTTTGGCCAAAACTCTTCCTTTAGGAACGTGTCGAGATGTTGTGTTGGAACCCGCACCACAACCGACGCGACGTTTAACTGGGGACTTGACTTTTCAGGAATTTCGACAATCCCTATCGCTTACCAGAATTTCACTTTGTTTTGAGCCCAAGAGGTATAATGCCACGTCAAGTGTTCAGCCTATGTTTAAGTTAAGTAGCCATATCCTGGCAGGTGAATAGATACTCGTCTAACAAATTTTCCCACGCAAGGAAATCAATTACTTCTGTGCCGTGGTGCCAGCTGTATTAGAACTGAATGGCTTGGCGCGAAACGGTGGGAAGAGATGAACAAAATGCCTTAGAAGTTCCATCCCACATCAAAGGCCTATCGCCTTTGGTGTGGGATGCAACATGTATCGACATCCTTGCGCCATCCCATCTTCTTGGTACGGCGGGTCTTGCGGCT